>CM053581.1:11858960-11888122 GCA_028627135.1 Pseudochirops cupreus | reverse complement strand
AACGTGGTGCTGCTGGTGGTTAACTGATTCCCAACCCCCACTCTCTTTCCTACTTCTAGAAACAAAACATGCCTCTCTCCAGGGAATTGATAGGAGCCTATTGGCCATGTTCCAGATCACATGGTTCAATATTTACCCTTTGGGAATCTCGAAACGCATCCTATGACAACTATGCAGAGATAGCAAACTAAAGAGACAACACATAGAGTTGAAAGTGAACTGGTTTTGGATCCAAGGACCAGAGTTCAAATGTCTGCTACTTACGTTGGACGCATGCTTCAATGACCTACCTGAACATCTGCTCTTCACAACATTGTTTCCCATTTCCATGCCTTTACACAGCTCTGTGTTTTCTCTCCACCCACTGAAAAAACTTAGTATCTTGTCCAAAGTCATAACAGCCAGTCTGCAGGGCTGATTAGCCTTGCTTAAGCAGAGAATCTTTTCTTCTTCTCTATCCTGCCTTGTTTAAGAATGGAACACCTCAACAGGTCAGGAGTTGCCCAAGAAGCCAGGGAATTCAGGGGCTGAGTGAAGCAGCATTTTGATATTCATCCTGCAAAATTATTTACAGGCATCTAAATAAGCATCTTCCCGAGTTCAAATCTGGCCTCAGACACTTTCTAGTGATGTGATGCTCAGCAAGCCACTTCACCCTGTTAGCCTTAGTTTCCTTTTCTGTAAAATGAGCTGGAAAAGGAAATGCCAAACCACTTCCATTTCCACGCCAAGAAAATCCAAATGGGATCATGAAGAGTTAGACATGACTGAAGTGAATGAATTGTTAGACAGGTAATCCATGCAGAAAGCACCAGCAGTGATGAAGATGGAAAAGAGAAACTAGTGAAAGGAAACTTTAATATACAGATCAAACACCTTCTTACAAGTGCTAAGGAATTAAAGAGAGCACCGACTGCTGAGGGCTGAGTCTGGAGAGGTTTAGCGATCTTGTCTGGCTGATAATCATTAGAGCAAAATTACTTACTCCTGGCATGGTGCCTCGCTTTCCATGGTTCCCAAATACTTAAGTAAAAGGTCAAATGAAATAAGCCTCTAGTGTGAGCACAAGCGAACCATTAAGGTGATCTGGCTTCACACGTTTCTGTGTGCTTCTGTCTTTTTCCCCTCAGAAATGAAGTATATATATATTTACATCTAGAGCTGGAGAAATTACTTTTGCCCCACCTCATTTTTTTTTAACAGATGAAAAACCTGAGATGCAAATGTTACATAAATTGTATCTGAGATAAGATTCTGTCCTCTCTAAAGTCAATAGATTGGGCTGTGTATGGTTCAATGAGGCTTGACATCCCTAAGGCCAATTAGAAGGATGGCAAGTATATGGAATTCTATATGGCCCTAGGAATTAATGTCATTGTACAAGATCATATAAACCCAAAGAAATTAAAGTATGCTATCACTACTACCTGTTGCTAAAACTCTCATCTCCTTCAATTAAGTTAACAATCTCATGGCCAGCAAACAGCCTTCCCTCTTCCTTCCTGATACCCCCAAAGCCAACCAGCTGCCACATTTAATTAATCTTGATCTCCATCATTTCTCTCATTTAACCCCTTCATTCTACTCACATGGGCATTGTTCTACTTCAAGGCCCCTCATCTCCTACCTGAATTATTTTTGCAAACAATCTTACATCTCCTATTTCTACCCCATCTCCTTGCAGGGAAACAATACCCCTACTGCTTACAATTTCCAAATTCCTTTTAGACTCAATCTAAGTATGATTTCCTATGTGAATCCTTTCTTGATCCTGCCAAATTACTAGTTTTCTCTTGTTCTATTTCTATGTATCTTTCTGTGCCTTTCTGTTTCTCCTTCTTTCTGTCTCTTTGTCTCTTAGTCTCTGTCTCACTCTCCCAAACTACAAATGTCTTGTATTTTCTCATTAATTCATGTTATGTCCATTTATATATACAAAGTTACTTTAGGACACTGATATTTTGTTTTTATGAACTCAGGGCAAAGAGGGAACTGGTCTGTAATTTGTGTTCTTGGGGCATTACGTGAGAAACTGAATGAAATATTAATTGACTTGTCTTTTTCAAGCAGCTAAATAAATGCCACTTTCTGAATTCGGATTCAGGTTTTTCCTGCAGTCAAGAACTGCCTTCTATCTATTACATCATACTAGATCTCATGTAGAAAATCCTTATACATTAATATGGGAGATGCGTACTAAAAGTTTATTGAATAACATTAAATGAACAATCAAGGAGAGCTAATTCAATCTCAAGATCCTGGTCTTTCAATAGAAAGTGTTCCAAATGGCTCCCCCTTCTGGGCATGTTCATTTCATCCTCAGAAAATTATCAAAGAGATTCTACCCCATAAAAGATCATTTTTTTTCCCCCTCTCAGTATGTGTGAGGGGACGAATCACTCTTATCAAACTTTCCAAAATCAAATAAACTACAAGAAAGCAGTCTACAGAGTTGCATGGAAGAATGACCAATAAGCTGATCCACCTGAATAATTATACAGATATCCCTTGGTATGTTTCAATGAGCTCTGGCTGAACTGGATGTAATTCAGACATTCAGCTTGTCTAATTAGCCATGTAGGGTTGACAGCCTTGCTAATCTCAGGAACTGGTCCTCCCTATGTTTCTGGCCATTCAAAAAGCTTTAGAGGGTGCTCCCAGACTAATGGGGCAGAACAAATACTTCTGTCACATCAATCCATTTAGACACATACAGATCTAAGCTATTTTTCAGGGATAATGGTAGCATGTTTTACACTTAACCCTCTGTGTGCGTGTGTGTCATAGGTAGGTTTGCACATATATATATATATTTTTTCAATGTAGAAAACTTATTTTACCCATGAAGATATGACACGTGTAGTTTTGATGAACTGCCTGGGACAGTGAAAGGCCAAATGACTTGCTCAGTGTTTAAGGCCTAGGATGAGTCAAAGGCAGAACTTGAACCCAGAACTTTCTGACTTCAGTGCTGGCTCTCAATTAATGGCACTAAGCTGCTGCCCTTCGTAGTTGGTTGTCTTTTGTGTTCAGAGGACCAAAATGACACCACTATGTTGGAATCAAGGTATAGTATGTCCAAATATGGTGGATCAGAGCAATAGGAGCTTGGAAAACTCTACCACCGGTCAAACACAAGTAGTCCATATGGACATAAATAATGGAGATGGCTCTAAGTTGGCTCATCTCATGTTTCTTTTGAGCTACTACAATTCTGTTTTGCTCATAGAGCACAGCATCTTCTCTGATGAGGACGCCCCAAGCTAAGCAGGTTTGTGCCAATGTCTCACATGTCACCCAGTCATTTCCGAAGTTCTTTAGAGAGACCTTGGAATTGTTCTTGTATTATTTCCTTCAGCTGCCATATGAGCACTTGCCTTGCATGAGTTCTCCATAACATAATCCTTTAAGAAAACATATATTTGGCATTTGAACAATGTGGCCAGCCTATTGGAGTTGTACTCTCTGCAGTAGGGTTTGAATACTTGGCAGTTTAGCTCAAGAAAGGACGTCAGTGTCCAGTATAATATATAGATAAACATAAGTAAAACCTCATTTAAACAAATTATATTGGCACATAAATATTATGTAAGTCAGTCAATACCACCATATTAAATATACTCTAAGTCATCACATGTGATATCAATTTTGACAAATAGTACACAGGGAATATTTAAAAATTATGTATTTAATATTAAGTTCTACTTTGATTTATTCTTTAATACAATGATTGATTCAAATCTTCAGCAATATTTATCACTTCACTTGATTTTTTTTAAATGTCATGTTAAAACATTGTCTGCCCTTTAATACAATTGAAGTTTCAGGTGCTAGAACAAGACAGATTCTTCTTCCATTGGCAGAAGTTCATTTTTTCCCCTTTTTTGAAACAGAACTTCAGTACTTAAAAAGATTTGTGGTTTCATTGGCCTGAGCTCCCATAAGGATGTGCAAACTAACTGGAGAAAGTAAAATAATGTTATTTATTGATATGCAATAAACCTTACAATTTTGACATTTTATATAAAATTCTTCTCATAGCAACTGCATATTTTACATGGTGTGTCATCAATTTCAAGATCTGTTAACACATTAGTTAATGTTTTATCATGAAGTCACACATTTCTTTGAACATTAAGTACATCTTTGACAGAAAGGCCATTTTCCCAAAGCCTAGCTTTGATTTTAGCCTGCAAGTTTTCAATTTGGTTTGCAATCAGTTAAGTTTCTAGGGCATTGAAGCATGTGCATCTCCATATCTGAAATAAATTTCTTAATTTTTCATGACATATGGCAAGGTGTAATGTCATGTTGCCAAAATCCATCTCCATTTGGTATATTTTCTAATTCTGGAATAATTGCACATCTCAGTAATGTAATATATTTATCAGCATTCATCATTCCCTCATAGGGGACAAGACCTGTCCACTGGAAAGTAAAAAAAAAAAAAAATCCCCATAGCATTTTGAGTGATGTGCCATTTTCTAGTCTGCTGAATATACCCATATCACACAGGTTCCACTGGAATTTTTGTGACAATGGTGTTGGTACAGCCTTGGATGGGACAGAACTTAATTTCCACAGATAATCTTTTCTCAATGTTCACAATTCCAATATTGAAACTGCCTTTCCTAGAAAAATAAAACAAAACAAACCTGTTTTTTCTTCTTCAGAGCAACACTTCACTGCCCTTAAAAATGGTCTCCTCAATGCTTTTTCTGACATCAAGAAATGTATACCTAATATTAGACGGATTAAGAAAATCTCATTTTCTTCGACCCTCCTCTAAACGCTTCGTTTAGTTTCTTTGCTTCCCACCCGCAAAGAAATTCATATGTTGCTTCAAATTAATAGTTTTCATTGATATTTACATCAATTTATCTTTTGAGCGGGAGGGTAGATCAAATTCATAGCCACTGGTAAGATATTATTTCTGTCTGATATAAGAAAACTGAAGTATAGGGAAAAAGGCAGGAAGGAAGGAAGGGAAGAAAGAAGGAAGGAAGGGAAGAGAGATGGAAGAAAGGAAGGAAAGAAGGAAGGAAGGAAGGACAGAAGGAAGGAAGGGAAGAGAGATGCAAGAAAGGAAGGAAAGAAGGAAGGAAGGACAGAAGGAAGGGAAGAAAGAAGGAAGGAAAGGAAGAAAGAAGGAAGGAAGGGAAGAGAGATGCAAGAAAGGAAGGAAAGAAGGAAAGAAGGAAGGATGGAAGGAAGGGAAGAAGGAAGGAAGGAAGGGAAGAAAGATAGAAGGAAGGAAGAAAGGCAGGAAGGAAAGGAGAGAGGAAGAGAGGGAGGAAGGAAAGGAAGGAAATACAAAAGAAGGAAAATGAATGGAATGAAGAAAGGCAAAAAAAAAGGAGAAAGAAAGAGAGGGAGGAGAGGGAGAGAGAGAAGAGAAAAAATTAAAAATGAGCCATAAATGAAAGAAGTGCCAAACATTTACTGCATCCTCAATGAAAAAGTATAATTAGCCAAACAAAATTCAGAAAAGTTTATAGAGTGAGCCTGCTTCCAAATGAAAATATCTTTATAATTGCATCAAAAATACTTTGGTTGCTTCGTCTGTTATGTAAACCTTCCTGACTGCTAACTTCTTTACATTTTTCTCATTATTCAGTGGTCACTCTATGCCACCCCCCGCCCCCTCAAGTAATAGGCTGTTTCCTCTACTTTTCTTGTACTAAAATTACTTTTTGTGCCTGTTCCATGCTGTGGTTCCCATCAGATTGTATGATACTTAAGGGAAAGGATTGTTTTATTGTTTATCTTTCTTCTCAATACCTTGCTCAGTGGCTGGCAATTAGAAAGTGATAAATAAATGTTTGTTCAATAGAATCGAGTTGAATGTGTGACTTATTTGAATAGATTGAAATAGATTTTTGTATGTTACACTTTTTTTCATACAGATATAATGAATGTATGTACTAACACAGACACAATACCTTGAGAATTTTTCCCAGTTTACCAAGGCATAAGAGTAAGAAGAAGCCAGTCTACATTTTGAAGAAACTGTTCTCTATGTCTTTGGAATCTATCTACATGAAATTTATCTTCCAAGTGGGCAGAACAGGATACATTAATGGACACCAGTGAGACACTATTCTTGTCCGACATGTAACAAGACTCAAGTGTGGCCTGAACAGCTCCCTGGTGTTTGAATTTATATTCCTCTCAGAGGCATTGGAGAGTGTGTTTCACCACAAAGAACTAAAATCATTGCAATCATTGTTTATAAATCTTTTAGAAAAATGCATTTTCTTAGCAGCAGCTATGGCAACAGGGAACTCGAAATGACATCGGGAAAGAATTGAGTGAGGCTGCTTGGAGTAATATCCACAGGATTTATATTTTAGTATCTTCCATGCTGGGATCCTGGGAAATTGGGAGAACAAAATCACTCAGAAGATACGGAATGCTGTCTGGGACTGCATTGTGTTTTGTTCTTCCCTGTCTGCAGGTTACACAACCTTTGACAACTGTTAAAATAAATAATTATTAAAGGTTCTCACAGAGACATTTGATCAATCATTCATTAATTGTAAGCACTTACATTTTAAGAATTAGGCCAAGATTTGTGGAGAGAATTTTTTTTTTAATATTATTGTCCTCTTCATGGGGCTCACACTCTATTTTAGGGTGACAATACATATAGGAGATCAGTTCTAGGGCAGAAGAATTGTACAAAAAGTTCTGAGGGTTCAGCTATGAGGGTATAGAATGTTTAAGAGGTAACCTGGTTTCTGTTCCTTTGGAGAATCTAACCACCATTTATGAGGTAGCAAGGCTCATGATCAGAAGAGAAAGGAATTCTGGGTTCCCACTGGCCCAGAGAGGGGATGTGGATCTGCTGTTCAGTCATGAGAGGAAAAGAAGAAAGGTCATTGGGAGGAAGCTTGGGTATGGCTATGGATAGAGGGGGGGAAGTGAAACAAAATCTATCCTTGACCTCAAGTAGATTCTAATACAGAAGCAAAAGGTAAATACATATGCCCACACAAGAGTAATTCAAATTAAATTGAAGATGATGTAAAAAGGGGAAGGCACTGACACTATGGAGACTTGGAAAGCCCTCCTACAGAAAGTGAAATTTCAGCTGAACATTCTGGGGATCACCTTCCAGGCATGCAGGACAATCAATGAAAAGGTATGAGGAAGAAAGAGTTTGTGAAGAATTCAAAAGAAGTCAATATGACTGTCCAAAGTGTATGTAGAGGGAAGTACAACAAAGGAAGACTGGAATGATAGGAAAGGGACCAGTTGTGAAGTGTCACATTTAAAAAATATTTATTAAGCATTTTCTTAGTTTGGGGCACTCCAATAAATGCTGCAAGAGGATACCTGAACTTAAGGATTCAATCGATACAATTTTAAGGGCACATTTAACCTATTCTCCAGATTATTGGAATATCTGTGATTTTGTGAGAAATATCATGGTACAGCAAATAATATGCTGGACTTGGACTAGGTAGCAAAAGATCTAATCTCATCTCAGATCTTTATTAACACTTTGACCTTGCACAAGCCTAATCTTACAACCTCAACATTCTCATTGCTAAAACTGTGTTTATAATTGCTGTAGCATTTAGATCAAAAGATGGTTGAAAGTCTAATGAGATAATATATAGAAACCATGCTGGGCACCTTAATGAGCTACTAGCATCTGAATCGCTGTTTCTTAAACAGTCCTCTGATAGAGTATATATCATCTTTCTTCCTAAACCTGTCCTCTTCTGTATATCTGAATCTTAGCTGAGGTCAGAATCGTCTTTCTGGTCACCTGGGAAGAGATGCAGTCAGACAGTCTTCCATGAATTTTCCTCCTTGACCACTCCACCATATCCCTATCAAATCTAGAGCCAACTCTTGTTGAATCAAACTCTCTCAATACCCTTTTCATCCTTTCCCTTCTATCCATAACCCTTTAGTCAACCAAAAAGCCTTCATTATGCTGCTATTTTGTGCCAGGAGCTGAAAATTGAAATGGTCCCTGCTTGCCTCCAGCTTTTGCCAGAATAGTTGTAGTGGTTTCCCAAATAAATATCCTCAATTCCAGTTTCCTCTCTCTCTAACTATCCTTAATATGATTATCACATATGTCAATTATGTTAATAAGCAGTTATTTGGTATCTATTATATACCAGACTCTATATGCTAAACACTAGGATTAACAAGAAAGACAAAACACCATCCCTGTTTTCAAGGGGCTCACAGTTTCAGGCAGGTGCCAACATGCAAACAACGATGAACAAAGATACAATGCACCAGCTAAAATGTGAAATAGTTCCATAGGAACAGCACCGCAATTAAGTACCGATCTGCCCATGCTTCTCCCTTCCTCAAAAATAATCAATGACCTCCTTTTTCAGTTTGATTAAATAGAATCTACTCAGCCTGGGTGCAAAAAACAAGACAAAAACTGAAAGAAACAAACAAAAACAAACCACTACTTCGCTTCAAACCATCTTTTCAATAATATCTTATACGACACCCCATCTACAGCCGCACAACTTAGAGGAATAGAGTGCTATAACGAGTAAGATGATAGAATGGTAGGAAAGATGATCAGTGTTCGAAACTTGTCTCAAATTCTTACTAGCTGTGTGACACTGGATGAGTCATTTAACTTTACCAAGGCTTAGTTTTCTTAGTTTAAACATAAGGGGTTGGAATCAATGGCTTATATATTTTTCCTAAATCAAAATTATGAGCTCAAAGTCCCATGATCCTGTGATCTATTATCTTATTTTCTTATAACCATATATTCTTTGATCTTATGGTTCTTTCATACAATATACATTCCAGTTTAACTGTATTACTAACTTTTCCTGTGATTCAATATCCCACCAACTAGGGCCATGATTTCTAAAATGTCAGTCTGTATCCCTGTAAATACTCCTTTTTCATACCCACGTCTGATATTTTTTTTATCATTATTTGTATTCCAGGTCAGGTGACATTTCCCATGAAAAATTTTCCTGACCCACCTCCCGCCCTGGCAAACAACAACAGCCTTGTACTCTCTCAGTGATAAAAATTAATTTGTATGTTGGACCTCATAATTCATCTACTCTTCCCAGGACAGAAATTCACCCATCATGACTCCCTCTCCCCCATTTTAGTAGAAATGGCTTATTCTACATATGAGTCCAAAGGGAACGTAGCTAATGGCTCTGTAGAGTTGTATGAGTACTCATTCATCAACAGCTCTTAGACTGCAGCTTGGGTTACTCCATTGTTGTTGTTTATCATTTCAGTCATGTCCAGGTCTTCACAATCCCTTTTTCTGGGCGTTTTCTTGGCAGGCATACTAGAAGGGTTTGTAATTTTCTTCTCCAGCTCATTTTACAGGTGAAGAAACTGAGGTAAATAAGGTTAAATGACTTGTCCAGGGTCATATAGTTACTAAGTGTCTAAGGCTAGATTTAAACTCAGGTCTTCTTGACCCCAGGACTGGTGTTCTGTCTACTGCACCACCTAGCCAATCAGTGCTGGGCATAAATAGAAAATAAGTCCTTGTTAATAATCTTACAATTTGCCAAAGGTAAGGACAGTCACAAAACAGAAGGGCAGGACTACATCCTGTGGACCACCTAGCTGCTATATTACCTTATATGATGACACAATTGTCAACAATTCCAATATATATTTTTGGGGGAAGATAAACTTTTAATTTGAAGTCGTGAATTGTTTGTTAAATACCACTGAAAACATGCCATTCATTTTGCTTTTGATCCCCTAGTAACACGTAAATTCCTTGAGAGTAGGGATTGATTTGATTTTGACCCTGTGTCTTGATCTTCAGAGTTCCTGAAAGAGATGTTTAGTGCATACTTATTAGTGTTATTGTTGTCATGACTTTAAGATCGCATCTTTGAAATCTGTTTACAAGATTCTCTCATCAAAGGAAAGATAGAGGGGAAAAAAGCAACACTTAGGCATTGTTTTCTAGAATGTTTATTTCATTTATCAAGCATTTCCTCCTTATAACACTAGGTCTTTTTCAATCAATCCCTCAACCATTCAACAAATGCTTATTAAGCTATATAACATGCCTAGTATTTTTGCTAACTGCTAGAAATCCAGATAAAAATAAACCAGCTCCTTCTTGTTACTTCTATCCTTTGCAAAGCAACCACACCCTGGTAAACCATCTTGGCAGACAAGTTAAGGGTAACAAATGGGCCAAAAACCCACGGGTGAATTAGGTGAGAATATGAATATTTCCAAGCACATGAATACTTCCCCCAGCAGAATGAGTGAATGAGAACAATTTGTTCCAATGGACAAGAAGGTGATCAAAGAAGGAGCTGCTGAGTGCTTGGAGGTTGGTCAGACATCAAAGATGCCAAGGTCACCCACTGGATCCCAAGTTATTGTCAGTCCTCCTGACTTTAGTCCTGCCAGTAGACTTTGATGCCTCTGCAAGAGAGAGTGAAGCTGATGACTTTGTGCAATTCTGCCTTGTTTAAATACAATTCACAAATGTGTCAAGACATCACCCATGATGTCATAGGTCCTCTTTGGAAATGAAAGATAAACAATGGTCTTTTCCTAAGAATAGATGAGCCACTGAACAACTCTAAGTCTCTAAGGTTCCTTATCAATATCATGTGTAACTTGATAATTGAACTCGCCATAACAAGACTTTTTTTTTTAACACATCAGTTCCCTCAGATGAAAATGAAGGAATGGGTACATGTCATTAATTCATGGTTCCTTCTAGGTTAAGGTCTCTGATCTTATTATCTTCTTAGTGGGACTGGAAAAGTGCCTTGTCAACCTTGAAGCAGTATGTAAATGTTCATGATGATGATGGTGATGATAAAGATGGTGGTGATGTCGAGATGATCCTAGAAGTTTCTTCATTCCCAACCAATTGCTCAAGTCATCTCTTTTTGTTGCCAAACTAGAGCAAAGCAGCAGAGATGTGGTTAGTCACTTATAAAATTCAAGCTAAAACAATGTGCAAAACATTTTTTTTCTTGAGATTTTTAACACTTTTAGGTTATAAGGAGATGGCCATTTCTAATAAAAGAGTCTATTTTTAATTTTTATGTTTATTGAAAACACAATGGAATAAACTTAATCAAAACTGCATTATATATGCACCTCTTAAATGAGGAACAACCTATGAAGTTTTTGAGGCTAAGCAAATAGCTAAACCTCTTTGTAAAGGGTCCCAGACATACTCATTTTATTTTACTTTGTGTTGGGAATAAAATGATGGTGGCAAATTGTAGAAAGAACTAAGGAAGGAAGGAAGGAAGGAAGGAAGGAAGGAAGGAAGGAAGGAAAGAAGGAATGAGGAAAGAAAGAAAGAAAGGAAAAAGAAAGAGAAAGGGAGAAAGGGGAAAGGAGGAAGGAATTGAGGGAAGGAGAGAGGATAGGAAGAAAGGAAGGAACAAACAAAAGGACAAATGAAGGATGGAGAAAAAGAAAGAGAAAGAAGGATGAAGGAAGTGGGGAGGGAGGAAGGAAGAAGAGGAGGAAAGGAGAGAGGGAGGAATGGAGGACAAGAGAGAAGAAAAGAAGGAGGAAAGGAAGAAGGGAGGAAGGTAGGGAAAGAAGAGGTATGATGAAAGAAGTAATCTTTCTTCATAAAGGAAAGGAAGGGAAAGAGAGGACGAGAAGGAGAAGGAGGAGGAGGAGAAAGAGGAGGAGGAGGAGGAGAGCAAAGTAGGGCCCTGCAGAGATTGCAGAATCATCATTGTAAACCCCCCACAGTCCAAACTTCAGTATTATAAGGGATGAGTTAAGAAAGCTCTGTGTTGATTTGAGCAGATAACAAAAATGTCAGAATAACTACATGAAGCCTTGTTATTCATTTAAAAATGTCTTTTGGGTAAAAGGCTGACATCCTACTGAATTAGACATAGATTAAGGGATTTTAACTAACATTCCTTCTTTTAACAATCAATGAGAGTATTTCTAGCCAGAACCAGCCTCCTTTGCTTTCCCCATTCCCTGCTGCACCCCTCCGCAATCCATACAGCTTTGAGTTGCTGAAGATTTGAAAAAGAAAAACACGTTATATGTGCCTCATTTTTCAGGCTGTTGATGAGATTTCGAACTTACACACTTTCTCATTTTCTATGAGTTGAATTTGAAGAATTAACCATGGGGAACAATAGAACATTTATGGGATGTAATCGAATATAATTGTAGTATTAGAAATGATGAATATGAAGAATTCAGAGAAACTTCAGTCATCTTTTATGAACTAGGGAAGAGGAAAGAAAGTAGAATTGGGAGAAACTTTGCAAGGACTGTGAACTATTTAAAGGTGAATAATGGTGAATGGTGGTATTTTTCTTATTCCCTAGTAAATAATAATGGAATTCTATTCTTTAAACCATTAAAAATGACAATCATGGTGCTTCAGCACTAATCATGATAAAAACCTTACTAATGTCAGTAGAAAGGTACAGAACTATGAATTTGGATTAACGAATAAAAAAATTAAAACTGAATTTGCTTAAATTTATTTTTTCACTTTTCCTTCTTTTCTTCTTTCTTTCTTTCTTTTTGCAAAGGAGGCATCAATAGATAAGAAGGTTAGAGAGAAAATGATCTCAAAACAAACGGTAAAACTAAAAGTATAAAAGAAAAAAAAGGAATAATACAACCATTAGAAACCAAGAATACACATACAAACCTTTTTTTTTTATCTAAGTTTTGACCCCTCTTTCAACCTGAAAGATTATTGGTATCTATAAAAAAGGCCAATAATCATTTACTATCTGAGGAATATTGACAATTTTGTTTTTAACTGAGAGAATACAAACATCTTTCTTCTTTTATCATGTTTTATAATGGCAACTTTAGCTAAACTCTCATTATCATGTCTTTAGGGGAAAAAAAAAATAAGAAATACATGCATCTCTTCCAAAGTTTTTTGACACTAGAGAAGGCGTTAAGAAGATTCCTTTTAGCTAACGCAAAGAATTCTCAGTCAGCTGAGATCTGCTTTTATTAGCTTGTTCATGTCACTGGCAAAATACAGATAATTTTCCTGAATCTTTTAATGTCAATGCAAAGAATTGAGTCAGTATCCTAATGAACAAGCTCAAATCAAAGGAGAAAATGAGAGATGTTGTAAAATCTGATATTCTCTTCAGAAAACACTATAATTGGCAGTAACATAATGTTGTCTATCAGGGAAGTTAAAAAAAAATTCTTTGCAAACATGTAAAGGGAATGACCATGTTCCTTCTAAATTATTTGTCCCTGGGTCACTATTTCAGAGGCATGTGAAGTCACTTGATCTGTAACCTAATTTACCATCAAAATCCATCACTCCTGCTTCCAGCTAGTGCCAGCAAAGAGATCTGACATGTATATACATTTAGAGATATTCAAAACACTGTACAGACATCTTATTTCATTATCAAATCATTTTCAAGGTAGTTTATTTTGGATTTTCACCCACAGATGTGTATATGCAACAAAATGACATCTACCTTTATGTCCCATTTAAATTCTACTCATCTTTCAAGGCCAAATTAGAATGCTATATAATCCATCTATTTCTGCTTGTTTCCTTTTGCTAGAAATAATATCAGCTTCCTCTGAACTTCTATCACACTGTATTCTTTCAGTATCTAGCATGGGTGATAGTTTAGATAGTGATTATTTTTTCAACAGAGTCTGCTATAATTTAAGCACCTTGGCTTATTATGTGAAATGCTGAATGTTATGTCATGGAAATCTTGGTTCAACCTAACCCACCCCAACACTTAGGATCATTGGACGAGTGATTAAAACCTGAAAGGGACCGTAATGGTCACAGGATTAGAGATTCAGAGATGAAAGGGACTTAATGATATCAGTGTATTAAATGTCTTTATTTTGCTGATGAAGAATCCAAGATTCCAAGTCAGTTAGGTGACTTGTCAAAATGATCTAGCTAATAGCGTCTGAGGCAGGATTTAAACACAGGTCTTACTGATGTTAAGCTCATTGCTTTCCATGATATTCTATATTGCTGCTCAATAACTGTGTAACCATAGATAAGTCATGAACCTCAACTTCTTCATCTGTAAAATGGGGATTATGATAAAACCCATAATTAGGAAAACATAAGTTATTTGAGGTCAGAGATTATGTTGCCTTTTTATTATGTTCTCAGCTTCCATTCTACTAAAAGTTCATAATAAATCATATCAGGCATAATAGTACTCATGTCAGAGTTGGGGAATCATAGGGATGGGAGGAAAGTGTTGTACTAGAAGTAACAGTTATTATAATTTGCTTTCTGTACACCCTAAGTGGGGAAACTTGCTCAAGGTCAACTTCTTGACTGTCAAAAAATTTAGGTAGAGCAGGAAGGGACTTCAGAGGTATCTAGTCTAACTCATCCATTTTACAGGTGTGGAAAATGGAGCCCTTGCAGGTTTAAGTGACTTGTCCAAGGTCACACAGTAGCAAATCCCAAAGCAAGTACTCACATCTGACTCCAAATTCTGTGTTCTTTCCATCATATCACACTGTCTGACTAGAGCGAAGGAATATTGTATGATGTTTAAATGTTGACAGTCAGGCATTGCCATAAAAGTTATTGTGACATTTACCTAATACTGACAGAGAAAGTCAACTCACATTCCAAAAGGAAACTGACAGTGTGAATCAAAATGTGAACTGATTGCATATGCGAAGGCATTGTAAAGGAGTTTTTAATAGAATCCAAAACATCACAATGGAGAAGTAGTTGAGCACAATGGAAGGAGCATCAGAGTGAGGATACTAAATTCAAACTCCAAATTTTGTGCCTCCTAAATGTGAGATTCTAGACCAGGGGAGGGAAACCTGTGACCTTAAGGCTACATGTGGCCTTCTAGGTCCTTAAGTGTGGACTTTTGAATTTGAATTCAGTCAAAGGACTGCACTTAAGGAGCTAGAAGGCCCCATGTGACCTTATGGGTACAGGTTCCTTATCCCCATCCTAGACAGACCCCATTGCTGCTCTGAAATTTAGATGCTTCTTCTAAAAACTTGGGATAATAATTAATAGAAATAACTAATAATGGAACTCATAAATGATGTGAGGAAACATTTTATGCAGCTTAAAGTACTAAATATGTGCAAGGTCTTATCCATATATACTATGGATCCTATGACAGTATTCATAATGGCAGACAGATTACTGCAACTGGTGATAAGAAAGTCCTGGATTTGAATCCTGAGTTTGAGGACTGAATCAGAATATTTAATTCAAATACCTTCAGTGACTCCCCTTGCCTCTTAGATGAAATGTAAAACCTTCAGCTTGGCATTTTATAGACTTCTTTAGTCAGTCTCAGGCTTACCTTTCCAGGTATAGTTTAATATACTAATATTAACATCCAAATATTAATTATATTCATGAATATGTAAGATACTAATTACAATAATAACTTCTGAGCTGTGGTACAGGCTCTCCAATCTATCCCTTATATATAGAATGCATTCACTATATGTTTCTACTTTTTCGCATCCAAACACTTCTTGAAGGCTGAACTTATAATCAGCCTTTCTGGGGAGCCCTAGTCATTTCCTCTCTCCTTCCTCACAATTCATATGTATAAATCTGTGGGCAAGCTATGTCTACACAGTAGAAGATAAACTGCCAAATATAAGATTGTCTTGACTTTGTCTTCTCGATTCCTATTGCGAGGCCATCCCCAGTTGTGCTGATCTATATCTTGACTCTGCACCCAGAGAGCTCTGGAGGAAGAAGTGAGCCTAGAGACTTTGTACTGCCTTCCCTCACCAAAATCCAATTCATTTGCAAGTCATGGCATCACCTTCCTGATGTCCTGGTCCTCTTTAAGACTAAAGAAAAAAACAGGAACAATTCCTATAAGGTAGTAGTAGTCTTTTAATAAATGTTTGTTGAATTTAATTAAATTGAAAATCCTGATTCTCACACTGATTTGTTGTTTTTGTTGCTCAGTCATGTTTTAGTCATATTTAACTCTTTATGACCCTATTTGGGATGTTCTTGGCAAAGATACTGAAGTGTTTTGCCATTTGCTTCACCAGCTCATTTTATGAATGAGGAACTGAAGCAAACAGGGTTAAATGACTTGCCCAAGGTCACACAGCTAATAATTTTCTGAGGCTGGATTTGAACTCATGAAGATGAGTCTTTCTGATTCCAAGCCCAGTGCTCTATCCACTGCAAAACCTAGCTGCCCTCTCACACTGATTATCTGTTACTTAACCTTTATGAGTCTCAGTTTCTTTGAATGAAAATTAAGTCTCTAATACATGAGATGGTGATTTATGGATATATGTAAAAGAGGTTTATAAGCATTAACGTGATCCTAGATTCATAGATATGTGCTTAAAGGGCCTTCAGAGGCCATTTTGACTGACCTTCTGCTTTTACAAGTGAGGTAACTTGAGGGCCAGCAGAGTGAAGTGACTTGTGATGGCCACACAGTCTAAATGACAGATCTGGGATTCAAACAAAGCTCCTCTCATGCACATTCCAACACTCCTTCCTCTATGTAAAATTACTTTGCTTTAGACTTGACACCAAAGGAATGTTAACTATCATTTTTTTTTATTCTGTTACTTTTTTTTGAGATTCATTCCTGACATCTCATTGATGATTCATGAAGTCCCAATAAAAACATTCCTTCACTGATACAGAATGCCAACAGATATGTAAGTTAAATCCTTAGATTTAAATCAATAGATTGAATCATTAGATTCAACAGCACTCAAGAGCTCAAAACTTCCCCATGGCCAAATAATCCATGGCAGAAGGTCTTGAATCCAAATCTTCTTAGTGGTTAGAGTGGTCTCAATCAATAAGCCACTTAAACATTATAAATGGGAATTTATTTTCCTTTCTAAACCAATTCACCAAAGAAGAGTCAAAGAAATATCTGTTTAATTGTTTGGTTGTTTTTCTATATTCATAGCAGGGCTCAGGGTTTCAAAGACTGGCTGTCCTGTAATCTGTAGGTTAGAAACACAACAGTATCTTGATTCTTCTAAATATTTTTCAGAAAAAATGAAAGATTGAAAAAAAATTACTTCCTCCCCTATATACCTTTGAGACTGTTTATTATTTAATCATGTGTAAGAGTTCTTCAGATGGCAACAAGTGGATAGCAAGTTTGAAAGAACTGATGGTCTATTGTTGATCAAAGAGAAATCCTTCTAAGAACTTCACAGAGAAAGGATGATATAAAATCACAATGGTACCCTTTTACTTTTAACAAAAGGGTAAGTGAGGTGACAGATTCTTTTTTTTTTAATGCATGGGGAAGATGGTCTTGTTAGGGTGATGGAGGATGATTTAGAATAGCTGTCCTGTAAAAAGTTATGCCATGGTATCATATCATGAATGAGAATAGTGACTCAGAGGACCCTTTCTTTATCTCAAAATATAGAAGTTTTTGTAATGAAAAATATTGTGTCTCCCTGTTGGTGCTCCTATCGATTAAAACAATCACAGAAGGAGAAAGAACCTCAGAAGCCATGTAATCTGGGCCATTCCAAAAGAAGAACCACTCAACAACAAACCTGGCAAATAGTCATCCCGTTTCTGTTTAAAGATCTCCCCTCTACAGGGACCCACTGCCTGTGGAGGCAGCCTATCTCACTTTTCCATAGCTCTGGTTGCTTGGAAGTTCTTTCTTCTATTAAGCCATGATCTGCTTCTTGGTTACTCCTATCAATTAGTCTATCCTTTCAGAGGCTAAGGAGAACGAGTCTTTCCTTCATTTGTATTACAGTTCTTAAACTATACAAAGATCAAGTCATCACTATACCCATTAAGTTTTCTCTTTTCCAATTGAAACACAGATCTTTCAACAAGAAGGAACTCAAGGTGTGGCCTAGATCCCCTCTTACCATGCTGGTTTCAGTCTTACTTGTGTAGAGGACCAGAAAAGCTGATTATACTAGAGGAGATTGTCTTCATGTATTAAAAATTAGGTAGATATCAGAATTGGAAGAACTGGAAGAAACTTGAGTACAATTTGTCCTTCTGACACACAAATAAGAATTCTCTCTGCAGCATATCTGACAAGTTAACTTATATTCAGCCTTAAGATCTTCAATGAAACTCTCCTACATACCAAGTTAGCCTGTTCCACTTTGGTATAACTTAGAGACAGAGAGAGAAGGGTAGGAGAGGGAGAAGGAGTGACAGACAGACAGTCCAGAGACAGAAAGAGGTATAGGCAGAAACAGAGACACACACACAGACAGAGGCAGAGACAGTTACAAAGAGACAGAGAGTTTATAGATGTAGATATATTTAGATAAATATAGGTGTAGATATAAAGTGAAAAATACATATACATATACATATATATATATATATACATACACATATATACATATACATATACATATACACATATACACATTTTTTGTTGTTCAATTTTCAATCTTTGTAGTGACAATCAATTTGAAGACCTTCCCTGCCCCTTCATAGACCAAATGTAATCACATGAAGCCTGTGGCGGGAGGAGTTTTCTGAATGAGTGGATCAGGGAAGGTAGAATGGAGCTTAGAGGAAGTCGGGAGTCAGAGCAGTCAGAACTGAAGGAGAGATCAGGAAGGCAAGCAGATAGCTAGCCTTGTGAGTGTTTTGGGGAAGGCTTTGGGATGGTGTTGCTCTCTGCAGTGTTATTGTGTATAGATTTCTTTGCTGTTATGATGAATTCAGTTTTCTGGTGTTGGGATTTGGCTTTCTAGTGTCTGAATAAATGTTTTGCTTATGTCTTCTATATGGAGAGTCTGTTATGTTTTGCAATTCAGAACTATGTCAGCATATTCATAATCACAACTGATGTTGTGAATGTTGCCCTGGAGCTAGAATAGTGTCCAATTCTTCATGACTCCTTTATTGAGTTTTTTTGCAAAAATACTGTAGTGGTTTGCCATTTCCTTCTCCAGCTCATTTTATGGATAAGGAAATTGAGACAAATGAGCGTTAAGTGACATGTCTAGTGTCACACAGTTAGTAAGTGTCTGAGACCAGATTTTAACTCATGAAGATGAGTCTTCCTGACTCTATTCCTTGTAATTTATCCATTGTGCCACCTACCTGCTCTGAGTGTAGGTACAGAGTAGCTATAGATGTAGATATACGTACAAATGATATAAATAGATTAAAATGATATCTAGGAATGTTTATACATTATATGTATGCATGTGTCTGGGTCCATATATGCATATGTATGTACATATTTACATGTCTCCATATGCATGTATCTATAGATGTATTTGTATATTGAAATCTATAATTTAGCTAAAGATAAAGATTCCTATTTATTTATAAATATATATCAATTTCAGACTAAACCTCTCTTAGTTCATACAAGTGATTCTCATATACCTGCATCCATAACATTTGCATCTCTTTCTGGGTCTAGTTTTAGTTCTATTTGTAGCCCAGAGAGCAGATCCTGGTCCTTGGGTTAAGGAACGAAACTATTGCCGCATTATTTAAACTCAATCAAAATCTGCTTTATAAGTTATATTGTTTATTTTGTTGTTGCTGTTTATACCTGTGATTTTATTGGTAGAAGAAAATTCTGCTGTGGAAACTCGCTCCTCCAATCCATTCACAAAGATGAGCTTTCAAATAGAATTTGGGGTCTCTAAAAGTTCCCTCAGTATTTGAGAAGTGTGAAGACTCCCTCAGTATCACTCAGTCAGGATGTCAGAGCAAGACTTGAACTCAAGTTTTCCTGACTTTGGCAAGTTCTGTGCCTCTAAAGCCACACATTCTCTTAAAATACCAGGTCTCCTTCTTTCTCTCATTCTCTCTCTGTCTCCATCTTCAGCTTTCTATTTCTAGCTCTACTTTTTGGAGATTACATGGCTGGATTTTGAAGACTAGAACCTGATATTAAATTTCCCTAACTCTTTGTTGAGTTTAATCTAATGCTACAAAGCCACAATTAATGCCATCTCTGTGCCAGGCATGTGGACTTCGGGGTAGACTTTAAGCACCATTCCCAACAAACAATTAGGCCAAAACTTTCAACAAATGAGGATAAGAATTAAAAGAGGTTTTTCCCCACCCTTTCAAGGAAGCTGCTTTTTGTTGGTGGTTGGGATGGAGGACAGGGAATGGAGTGAGGGATGGAATGGGGAGCTTCACTACTTCAAACAGGGTACATCAAGCAGGGATTACTATGAGCCATATGTAATATAGGCAAAATTACCAAAGCCATCATTTCTTATTAATACCAATTGATAAAAATAAGGAAAATTCTGTTAAAAATCATTATTTTAATATTCCTTGGAGAAATGCACTATAACTTAAGTCCTTTTCATTCTGCCCTGTTAGTCACAAGAGCAAAGAGGGAGGCCACCTGGCAATCAGCTCATGGAATTATCTCTTCCCCCATATTTGAATTGTTAACCAGAGCTTTTACTCTCAGAACCCAAAATGATGAGTATCTTTTTTCCACTTCTATTGAACTCGTGACTGCTGCAGAGAACAAATTCTGAATACTGGCTTGAAGAAGGCATATTTAATGTTTTGCTTCCTCTTGTAACAGCATGTCAATAATATGGATGAAATGTATGGAACCAGTGGCTCAAAGCCCCATGCTCTGGGCTGATAGAATAGGTCAATCTCTGGGTTACCCAAAAAGATCAGTAGATGTGTCTCATTATTTTCCTAATCCAGTGTTTGTCCTAGGAAATCTATAAATTTATGTCCATAATCACACTGATTATCTTCCCCTAAAATCCTCCTTTTTTGAAACTTTCCTATTGTTGTTGAAAGTACTACTATTCTAATCAACCAAGACTGGAAACTCTGGGGCTATATTTCACTCCTCACTCTTTCTCATCACATACATATCCATTTTTTCTCATTGTCTTGTCATATCTACTTTGAAAATACCTCTCCTGTACATTCCCTTCTTTCTATTCACAAGCCACTCCCCTCATAGGGCTCTCATCATTTGATTTTTGAATTATTGAAATAATCTGATGGTTGGTCACTTCCTACTCTCCAGCCTTCATTCAGCTGCCAACCTCAGTTTTCTCATCTGTAAAATGGAGGTACTGATCTATTTGATCTCTAAAGTATCCATCCATTTCTAAATCCTATTAACCCAGAGACTTTTGCTTGGGATTCTTCCCTTTCTTCCTCTGCCGAGTTTCCTCCATTCCTAACTTCGGAAGGAACTTAGGTAATGACTCTCCTCTTTGTTCTCTTTCTGTACCATTTCATCTCCCTTTGAATTCATGTCTCCTTTGTCCTGGGTGAGTGCTCAATTCTCTTTTCCCTTCCTGCGCAGCTGGTTCTAGCTATGACTTTTTTTTTTCTCTCAGGACCAGCCTCCATCTTCATTATTCATCGTGGCCCTCTGCACTTAGATCAAAATGTATTTATTCCTGGAAAGCTTAGCTTCATTCACTGTCACCCAGTCTGCCTTGGAGATAAGAAATGAAGCTGCCAACATCAAGCCAGACTAGAACAAATGGCAAACTGTGGCTTCTCTGGCAGGTAAACAATAGAAATTGAATCATAGGTAGAGAAAAGTCAACAAAGTGGTGTCACCTCCATCCTTAGAAGCTATTCTGCATAAACCATCTCAAAATATTTGCACTGGTCACAGAAGACAGATTCAGGAGTAAAGGGATGGAAGTCCCCAAACCCTTGCTAGGTGATGGGGGAAGGAAGAGAAAGAGTGCTAGAGAAAAACTTCTGAACTCTTATTGCTGTCCAAATGGGGAATGCCTCCACAACCAGACTGCATGACAATGAAGGTCTCCAAGAAAGGGATGAACGACCACTTTCTAAGACATTCTTTTTCAAAGTTGGGTTGGATTCTTTGGCCTTTCAGATCCCTTCCAATTCTGAGTTTAAAAAACATCTATTAAAGCTAAATCCTTTGGGCAGAAGCTAAATCCATAGAGAGTATCTGCCAAACAAATATCAATTTCTACATATGGGAAGTTTAAAACACATTCACAAGTATCTATATGTATAAGAACATACCTGTGCATGTGTGTATATATTTACATGTCTGTACATGCATGTATATAAATTCTACGTGTGTAAAACAAGTAGAGAAAAAGCTTGCAAGGGCACAACAAGGCACTATACCAGGACTTGGTGATACAAAGAAAGACATGAAACATTAAAGATCCTCTGTTCCATCAGGGTCAGCCATTCAATCTTTCCAGCAGGTTAGATCAAGTGCTTACTTATGTGTATTGGGTGATGCCACGGGGTAAGCATTCACATGGTAGTCAGAAAAAGCAATACAAGGACACTATCAAGGTCTCCCTTAACTTTGGAATTTATTGTAGAGCATGGGGGATGCTGGCACAAGACCACTCAACATGGTGTGCCCACATCAGTTAAGATCTTGTGTTCTATGAGCAAAGCAGAATTGAAGTAGCTTCAAAGAAAGATGAGATGCACAAATTTATAGACTCCATCCCAAATGTTCACATGGACTATTTGTGCCCAACCTATGGTAGAGCATTCTGAGCTCATATTGCTCTGATCAGTCACAGTCAGACACACTGTAACTTCATTCTAGCATAGTAAGGTTATTTTGATCCTCTCTGAGAACAAAAGACAGCAAGCAAGCAAGAAAAATTATCTGACAGGCACTGTGCTAAGTACTAGGGATACAAAGAAAGGCAAAAGTCAGTTCTTGCACTCAAGGCCCTTAAATTTTGATCCAAACATGAACAAGTAGGCACATACAAAAATGACAGAAAATAGATGGAGGAAAAGGAAAGACATTCATAACTTTGGGACTGGGAAAGGTGTCCTGTAGAACATCAGGTTGGAGATAAGCTTTGGAGAATGCCAGGGAAAGGAAGAGGTAGAGTTGAGAGAGCAGAGGATTCTGGGGGCAGGAGGCAATCTATGCAAACAAAAAGCAATGGGAATTAGAGTGTTACTTGTGAGAGAGAGCAAAACAGCCAGTGTTGCTGGACTATGGGCAGTGAGGTGGTACAGTGGATACAGTGCTGGACCTAGAGTCAAGAAGATCCCTCTGGTTGAGTTCAAATCTAGCCCTAAACTCTTACTACTGACACGACCCTGGGCACATAACTTAACCCTGTGTGTCTCGGCATCTCACCTATAAAATGACCTGGAGAAGGAAATGACAAATCACTCCAGTATCTCTGCCAAGGAAATCCCAAATGAGGTCATGAAGAGTTGGACATGACTAAGCAACAATGGCTAGATTTAAAATCCATGAAAAGAAGTCAAGTGTAAGAAAACTGGACAGCTAGGGAAGAATCAGGTTCTGAAAACATGTGATAATATAAAGAGATTTAGAACCAGGGTATCTGAGTTCAAACCCAAGCTTGATTATTTATTACTAGAACGGATTCAGACAAATCATTCTCCATCTGTGAACTTTAATGTCTTCCCCTGTAAACAGAGGGAATTAGACTATATTATCACTAAGACCCATTCTGACTCCAAATCCTATAATCCTATGATCCTATTATTTGAATTCAGTTTTTTAAAATGTAAGTCTAGTGCCTTTTTCTACTCACCAGGCTGCCTCCCATATTTTAAAATGTCAGTGTGATTTCCTTAACACTACTCCATAACAACAACAACACCAAAGTACTCCATAAGGGATGGGAGGAATGGCTCCATAATTTCTCTAATATAGTATGGAAAATTAGTCCTATTTTCCTTGGAATAAATTATAATGTCATGAACCAGTTTTTATTCAGAATAATCCATATAGATTCTGAAAGTTAAAAGAAAGTATATATACCAAGACTTTATAGAAAACAGAAAAAAACATCAATAAATAAACATCTCAAAAGAATGAAACTTAAAATGTACTTAATGCTTGAAGGTTTGCAAAGCATGTTGTGTATATTATCTCATTTGATCCTTTCAGAAATTCTGTGAAGTAGGTGCTACAGTGTCACCATTTTACATAAAAGGAACCTGAGGTTGAAAGAAAATAAGTGACTTGGCTAGGGATACACAGCTGTTAACTGTCTGGGGGAGTGTTCAAGTCCAGACATGCGGGACTTCAGATTAAGTTTTCCATTCACTAAACATCCACCCTGAACATCAAACTGAAAGCTGAGCATTGTGTAAGAGCCAATGGGAGATACAACAGGTGGAAGCATAATGATCACAGACCTCAAGCACCATCACCCCCCAACTCCCACAAATGATCTTGAAAACTCTGAAGAGAAATAGAGTGTTCCATTTGATTTCCTCTTCCTTGATCTGGGGGAAGAAAAAAAAAGCAGAGTCTCCCACAGATACTATTTTAAGCCACAAGCAGCCCTACCAATCCTTGCATATACAATGCATTCATTCATTCATTTACTCATTGACTCATTCACTCACTCACTCCCTCACTTGTTCATTCATTCATCTATACATTTCATCATTCAAAACACTGTTTAAAAATAGCACAGTTTGCTTTCAGACAATAACCTGGCTTCCTAATGTGTGGAAAACCATATCTGGGTTTTTTTTGTTTGATTGCTTTTCCATTTCTCCCAAAATTCCCTCTAAAACAATAACCATTCTCGATCAGAGCATGTAAAGAACTGGCCATGATATCAGGAAAACCTAGAAGTGAATCAAACCTCACACTAAGTAGATGTGTGTCCAAAAGCAAGTGGTTTTACATCAAAAAGCCTCAGCTTCCTTATCTGCAAAATGGAAATTAAAATATTTGTAGTATCTACCTCATAAACTTATTATGAGATTTAAATGGGATAATGAATTTAAATTGTTTTGTAGCCTAAAAACACAATAGAAATGTCAGCTATTATTACTGATAGGATTGTAAGAACTAATGTATGCAAAGTGTTTTGAAAATCTTAAGCTTCCATGGATTCAATTATCAGACCTATGCTGTTGATTCTCAGAGCCCCTCTTAACCTCTCTCCTCACTTCCAGTCACTGCTTATTGAACATCTTGAACTTGATGTCCCATGGAAATCTTCATCCCAATTTATTCAATTCTGAACTCATTATCTTTCCCCCAGGAAACATCTCATTCTGATTTCCCTAATACCATTGAGGGCCCTGTCATTCTCCCAATCACTGAGCTTTCCAATTTAGGTGTAATTATTACCTCCTCAGACTCCCTCACCACCATCCTTCTCCATATTGAATCTATTTCCAAGTCCTGTCAACTCTATCTTTGGAACATCTAGCCCATATGGTCCTTCCTCTCTTCTGACACTGCCATCCCCTTTGACAAGGCATATCCTAACCCCTGAACCATTTCCTTCTGTCTTGTCTCCCTTCCTCAAGTCTCTCCCATCTCTAGCTCATTCTCAGCTGCCAACCTGGTTTTTCTAACAGACAAGTCTCAACAAATCACCCTCCCCTCAAGTCAGTAAACTCCAGTAGCTGCCCATCCCATTCAGACTGTCTGCCTCTCCAGATTTCTGATTCCTTTCCCACTCTGCAATCAGGTGACACTGACTGGCATTCTTGCTGTTCCTCACATGAAACACCCCATCTCACATTTCCCAGGCCTGGAATTTTCTCTTTCTATATCTGTCTCTTGGCTGCTATGGCTTTGTTCAGATTCCAGCTAATGCTGGAGCCTTCCAAATGTCATGATGTCCAATTCACCCTTTATAGAGAGAGTTTGTACATAGTTAGATTTGTGTTGTCTTCCCCCATAAATAGTGACCTGCCTGAAAGCTGGGGCCATCTCCATTCTTAATCTGGCCACTGGACCCAGATGGCTCTAGAGGAAAAAGTGAGGCTTGTGACCTTGCATAGCCCTCCCTTACTGTGATCCAATTTGCTTGCAAGTCATGGCACCATCTTCCTGATGCCCTGGTCCTCTTTGAAGATGAAGGATAAACAACAACCACATCCTTGAAAGAAAGGATGTCTCTCTGTCTCTCTCTCGCTCTGTGTCTCTCTGTCTCTCTGTCTGTCTGTCTCTCTCTTTTTCTCTCTCTCTTCCTGTCTCTCTCCTCTCTTTCTCTTTCTCTCCTCTCTCTTTCTGTCTTTATCTGTCTCTCTCTGTCTCTCTGTTTCTCCCTGTCTCTGTCTCTCTGTTTCCTTGAATTCCCAGAACATAGTACAAAACTTGTAACAGTGCACACTTAATAATGCTTGTTGACTTGATTTATATAAATGTCAGTTATTATTATTAATAAGATAACATGAGAAATTATGTAAAGTGCTTTGCATTCCCTAAAGAGTTTTCAGAATGTCTGCTATTATTACTAAGATTACATGAAATAATATATTTAAAGTGCTTTGCAAAACTTCAACCTCTACATAAATGTCAGTTGTTAATATAATTATTATCTAAATGTCAGCTGTTATTGATCCCACTTTGATAAATTTGGCCCCCATACTCTCATGGAAAACCATGTGCTACATCCACATTCTTGTGTACAAACACAAATCCCCACCGACAACATTTTTTTTTCCATCACAGGAAGGTGAGTCTTGCACCTGAAGGGGGAGAGGAGGGGGCTGACTTTTATTTCTTTCAAGCCACAAAAAAATCAGGACTATTCCCAAACTTATTTTTCCCCCTGTACAAAAGCTCATAATTACAATATATTAAATTCCATAGATGGCACAGCTGGGGAAGAATATATGACTAGAAATCAAAATAAGCTCTATTAAGCATCTTTCCCACCCTTGTTCTTGGTTTATTAAACCTGAGTTCTGAAAGCACCCTTCCAAAGTTGATAAACACAATAGAGAATTGAATTGCCCTGGGCACTGGCAATTTTGAATGTTTAATATTCAGGAAGCCCATTCTTGAAAAGCTGATGTAGGTTCTAAAATTTTCATTTCTTGCCCATGTGACTGTTTAGATTTTTTTGAAAGTCTTGCAAAAATCACTGAGTTTTACTAGAGCTCTGATATTCTAACCCCCAAAACTAAATTAATGAAAAAAAAAATAAAACCCATAACTGGGAGTGATTTTAGAGGGTTTCTCACTTTATCCCCTCATTTACTGTTGGGATTCAAGAAAATTTTCACCTTTTTAATATCTTAAATTTAAATTAATAGTTGAACTAAAGTAAGTTCTTGAACTTTTACTTCTGGCTCTCCTAGGTAGAGAATGAAGGAGAAATAAATTCAGAAATAAATGTGAAAAATTAATAAAAGCCATGCACCCTTTTTTTTAAAAGTCATTAAAAAAGAAAGAACCAAAGATGATTATTTCTCATTAGTTTCTAGCACAGGACTTTGTACACAGTAAGTGCTTAATGAATGTTTATTGAAATGAATGGCATAGGTTAATGATATTACATATCATGCCATTCTAATCCAGACGTTTGCTGTTTTTCATTTGGACTCCTAGAATTATCTCTAATCAGTCTCTAGGTTTTCAGTCTCTTTCCTCTCTGATACAGTCTATAGACATGCATTAAAGTCCTCTTCGTGATGATGTGATCTTCTTGGTGTAATCATACCACACTTGCTCAAGAATCCACAGTGATAACTCACCATCATTACCCTTGTGTATACTCCACTGCAAGAACAATGAACAGATTCCTGTATCCTGACCTCAGCAACTCATGTCCCATCTCCATGCATTTCCATAGGTCATTCCCTTTTTAGGTTGAAAGTACCAACTCCTCCAGGAGACTTCCCTAATCATCTTCATTGCCAGTTATGCTTTTTTCTTCCAATGATTTTACACATAAACATCGAAGTAAATGATGAATGACCCCAGGAGGATGTATGCTATTTAAGCCTTTTGTCATACCAAGATCCTAGCACCATACATTGCATGGAAGCAGTACTTAATCTATATTTAGAAATAAATGTATTTTGAAAAACACTCAAAAATGGTCAGTTTTGGACTCTTGGGTTGTTATTTTTATTCTATTCATGGTTGTGCAAGGAATGCAATAATTGACTCCATTAAAATTCAGAATATACAATAACAGATCTAGAGCTTTAAGGGTGCTGAGAGGTCATTAAGACCTACCCAATTATTTTATTGAAGAGGAAACTGAGTCAGAGAGAAGTTAAGTGATTTTCTTTGAGTCACACAATGAATAAATGTCTGAAGTAGGAATTAAGCCCAGGTCTTCCTGATTCTAAATCCAGAGGCGATTCGCTATAGATCAACATCACCTCCATTTTTATTCAGTACATATACTCTTGGCATCTTGGCTGCGACTTATAATGACTATTATTCTTTATGGGTACAAGTCAAAATATCAGTCCTTGATGTGTGCAGAAAGATTATTAAGCTATCGACCACTCCCTGACTCAATCTCTCTTTCTCTTTGTTTCTGTTTCTCTGTATCTTTTTTGTTTTTCTATCTCTGTCTCTCTCTGTCTCTGACTGTGTCTCTGTGTCTCGCCTCGCCTCTTTGAAAAGGACACATGACTTAGAAAAACACAAATTAACATTAGCTAGATTGTATTGTATTTGTATGTATTTTGTGAAAAATTTCTTAGTTACATTATAATCTGGTTTGGGCTGCCCCCAAAATTTCTCAGTTACATTATAATCTGATTTGGAGTTTTGCCAGATGTGAGTTTGACACTTCTGACCACAGGGAAGGGGATCTCTCTCTCTCTCTCTCTCTCTCTCTTCCTCTCTCTCTCTCCACTCTGTTTGTCTCTGTGTGTCTCTTTCTGTCTGTATCTGTCTCTCTCATTAGATTTTGTTGTCCACTCAAGAACTGACAAAATATAGGAACCAGAGTTATCATTTTCCTCCAAGTCTCAATTTACTGTTTGAATTTACCAGGAAAAGAATGACTTTCCCATGAGCTTAGTGGGCAATAATGGGAATTGACTACTGGAGTTCTGGTCCAATTTCATGATGCCAGTCATATGTCGCTTTCATAAATTCATTCTGTGAGCACAGGTGCTAAGCGGCCCATTTGACAGAGTATAGAATCTAGAGCCAAGAAGGCCTCCAAATCCTGTCTCAGACAGAAACTGTGCATGCAGTCTCTTAACCTCTCTCAGTCTCAGTTTCTTCATCTATAAAATGGGGATAATAGCAGCTTTGGTGATGAGTAACTGTAATAGTAATCTGTTTAGCAGGATACTTAGCACTTAGTACTAAGTGCTAAGTGTAGACAGGGCAAACCCTGTCCCACTGTTGAGAAGGCATGAACTCCCCTGTTGATGTGGAAGAAGGGGATTGGCTGAGGTGTGTATATAACCAAGAATTCCAGAGACAGACAGACAGAACTGGAATGTTGCTCTGGGTGAAGGA
>CM053581.1:11802200-11858460 GCA_028627135.1 Pseudochirops cupreus | reverse complement strand
CCCCCACTGGAAGGACAAGCAATCAAATACAGAAAGCATATACCTTTCATATTATACCATAGACATCTTGTTAAAATATGCTTGGCAAGACTGGGCAGAGTCCACTGGAGAGCCTGGTCGCCTAGACAGTGGAATCAGAGAAGCCCTACCAAGGCTTTGCTCTCACTCCTTGAGCCAAGAAGTCAGACTATGGGATGCAGACTCTGTACTGCTAAATGGAAATCTGACAGAAAGCCAAGAAAGGTTCCCACTGGTATTTAGGGGGCAGACATGCATACAAGCTGCTGGCAGAAATGCCTCACCAAGACCATGACTCTCCCTCTCACAGGGCAGGCCTCTCATTGTATCACGATTCCTTGTGTTGGATATAGCAATCATCAGGGGGAAGTACAGTGGTGTATTCATTTCTACCTTCTGTTTCCCCAGCAGGGATGGGCTGTTATAATCGAGGAGGAGCATCTGTTAACAAACCCTGTCCATCTGAAAGGATCTCAAAGTCTGGGTGCAATCTCAAAATCCAGGAGCTTCCCAATAAGACATGATCTCCAGACAGAGCTGCCACCTTGTCAAAACCTGGAAGAAGCTGGTTCAGTTTAACCCCAATATCAACTGAGGATTGAAGCATCTGGGATGAGAGTTGGGAGAAAGAAATGGTGATTCTAAAACCTTATACAAGCCATGCCTTTATTTAGGGCATCACTGGACCAAGACCAAGTTCTTAACCGTGAAGAAGATAAGGAAAAAAAAAAAGGAATTTGAAAAGATGGAACGAATGCTCCGAATTCAAGCCTTTCCCTTTATTTAGGTGGTGAGTTTTAGCGAGACTTCAGCTTTGAGCAACTAAGTACATTTTGTACATGCAAAGGTAGGGTTGAAAATGATATTACAGAGAATTCTAAAACCTTTATGAGAGAGATGGAAACGAATAACCAACCACTAGTTCATTGCTTACACAAAATCCCAAAAGAATGTTCTGTCTTCACATTGACTATACTTTTAATTAGTGATAGACCTGCCATGCTTCCTTTCCTCCCACCTCTGACACATAAAGGCTCTGTGACTGTGGCCTCCGTGCTTTGGGCACCTCTCTGAGATATGGGTCCATAGCTTGTTTTGAGTCCTAACCCCCTTTGGCAGAAGTCTGGGGAAACCTATGAGCCCCTTCCCAGAATCACATTTTTAATTTATTTATTTTTATTTTAATCATTTTATATTTGTTCAGAATCCCATTTTAAATGAATTAAAATTATATGTAAGATTAAAAAGAAAATGAGTTATACTAAAAATAATTATATCAGACATGCCTGAATGGCTGAACCACACAGTCATTTCTATAGTTACATGTACATCTATATTGATGTTTGAAGTTCCCTGACCCCCGGGAAAAATTCATGCCCTAGGACTATCTGCAGGCAAGTCTAAGATCAAGATTTTGGAGAGAACTTCCCCATCCCAGTATCCTGTGTTCATGAAATCTCAGGACCAGTTACTGCACCACTGAGGCAGTTATGTGGGGCTTTAGAACCAAGAGAACGCTATATATGGTAACAGTAATATTGTTCAAAGAATAACTGTGAATGACTAAGCTATTCCAAGTATCATAAGTATTGAATTAAACTACAAAGGCCCTAAGAAGGAAGATGTGATCCACGTCCACAGAAAGAATTTCTAAGTAGAAACATGAATACTATGGCTTTCCACATTCACATGTACTTGGATATATACATATTTATATATACACACATATACATGATAGATAGAAAAATGATATAGAGATAGATCTGTGTCAACTCTGGTGCAAAGTGGGAAGGAGGGAAAGAGTCCGTTCAAAATGCAACCAAAATAAATTAATGTAATTAAAAAATAATTAAACAATGGGTCTGCCATTGGGAAGACCCTGGTTCAAATCCAGCCTCAGACATTTATCAGCTGTCTGGCCCCAGGTATATCACTTAACTTCTGTCTTAGTTTCCTTATCACTAGAATGGAAATAGTAATAATAGTTACCTCCCCAGTTTGTTAGGAGTTAAAATGAAAGCATATTTGTAAACTAGGGCACCTGGGCAGATAGAATGCCCGGTCTGGAATCAGGAAGACTTCTTCTTGAGTTCAAATCCTACCTCAGGCACTTACTATTTGTATGAGCATGGGTAAGTCACTTAACCCTGTCACATTTCCTCATCTGTTAAATAAGATGGAGAAGGAAATGGGAAACTGCTCCAGTATCCCTGCCAAGAAATCTCCCAACGGGGTGGTGAAGTCTGAGAGGACTGAAAAACACCTCAACCAAGAATATTTGTAAATCCGTTCCTAAACCTTAAAGTGACCTAGAAATGTTTATTATTGCTATTATAATTAATGACTTTGACATACAAGGTAGAAAATGTGTAGGTGCAGATGCGGTTTTTCCCCTATCTTAGTTTAAAAAAAAAGGAAGTCCTTCCTTGTTTCCATCCTCAGGGCCAAGTGTCTCATCCAGGGACGGAGGAAGCAATTGATTCCTCAGAGTTCTTAAGGTCCTGTTCCCCACAGGCAAATGCTATATAAACATGAAGAATCCTCATTATACCTTCAAGTTAGGTAGGATAAATGTGGCAAATATTATTTCTGAAGGGATACAGTGGGAACCAGGCCTTACGGTACCTTATGAATTTTTAATGGAAAGTTATGCATCTCCTTATTTATGCAGAGCACAGACCTGGTCTCTTATCTCTGGAGTTAAAAATAGTACAGAAGCATACAGGTAACTTTGGTCCAGTCTACTATTCCATTCAAAATTTTAAAAAAAGAAAAAGGAAAAGGCAGAAAATATTTTTCCATCAATTGCTGTGAAGAGAAATTGACCATTTTTTCAAATTACATATAATTTTTTTCATTACCTTTTCTGACCTTACTCTCACAGTTTGCTTGGATACACTTAAAGGTCCATGATTTTGTGAGCATGAGCATTCCTTCTAATGAACAAGATTATCATAATTTCTCAGCATGTTATGAATGGGGCCTGAAATATTATTCACTGAATGACTAAACTCTGTATGATGACAATGTTCTCACCTACCTCACATGGCTGGCCTCATACTTGGCTGAGAGGTGAACTGTCTATTACTAATCCTCAGCCTTCCCAGTTTGACAGAACCTACTGGAGCCTGGCCTTCCTCAACTTAGCCTGCTAAAAGCCTCAATTATCTTCATGACATGATGAATAATTGAAAAACCAGAGGAGTGGCTTAGTAGAAGAACTCAGACAAACCATCTCTCTACCTTGTCTCTCTACCTTCATTTTCCTTGACAGAAGATTCTCAATTTGAATTTTGTCTAACTCTTCCCCTCTGCCCCCTACCTCCAGCTGCCACTTCTGATTTCTCTCCTTGGTCAATCTTTGGCAGAACTAATGCAATTTCTTCATAATTCCCCTAAGATTCTTTTCATTGGAGTGGATTTATTGGCATTTAATGGGAAATTGTTTGAGTCTGTTTGTAGTGAATTTGAAAATAATCAGTCAATTCATTCAACAAGCCAGTCCATTCACTAGAGAAAAAGAAAAAAGTCAATGCATTTGATTTCATGAAACAGTCATTTGTCTTAAATGACAAATAAATTCAATCAAAATAGCTTATTTGAATTGAATAAAATTTAAGATTGTAGATTTTTTTTTATTTTTATAATATCTTTCAATTGAGGTTATCCAGTGAACATTTAAGGATGAAAATGATGATAAAAGATCAGATAAGGAATCTCACTTTCTTGAAGGAGCTGAGTAGTCACATACACCTAATTTTACCTCCCATTTATAAAATTCATATAATTCAGTAGCACATTTATTGTCCATGCATTATTCATTTGTTATTACTTGTTACTTAATTGATAAAAGACACAGATAAATGCTGGATCTAGTATCTGGATTTTATGAGTTGCTAGGACTCTAAAGAAGATGTAGGTTTGAATCCAGTCTGAGTCACTTATTAGTGAGACTAACTTATGCAAGTGACCTAACTTCCCTGAAACTCAGTCTCCCCATCTGCAAAATAAGGCTGGATAATGAGAGCATCTGTCTCTCACGCTTGTTGTGAGGCTCAAAGGAGGTAATAGATATAAAAATCTTTCCAAAATATCTAAATGTGAACTATGATTATTGTTGTTACTACTTTAGCTTTTTTTTTTAAAGAATCATCACAAGTAAACATTTATTGAGCACCTGACTCATATACAATGATACTGAAAGGGATGCAAAAAAGGATATTACTTTACCCCTGCTCTTAGGATCTTATGGTTTGGGTGGGGAGAGAGAGGCACACACTGATCATGGAAAGAGACTAACTTTTTCCCGGCGATGTTCCATCATCCCACAGAACTCTTTAGGGGCTCAGCAATCAGGTGATCCCTATGTACCAGGGGACCAGGATTCCCTAGGGATATCAGGCTGAAGGGAAGAGATCAGTGATTATTAAGCAAATCCAAAAGTCTAGAGTGATTTTATTTTATTTTATTTTTTAAATTTATTTTATTTATTTTATTTTATTTTAATTAATTAATTTTATTTTATTTTTACTACTATTCCTGTTATTACAACTATCACCACCACTACTTCTACTAGTATTACTGCTACTGTTACGACTACTACTATTACTACTACTACCACCATCACCACCACTGTCACCACTGTGACCATCATCAACACTACTACTCCTAGACCTCCTCCTCCTTCTCCTCCTTTTTCTCCTCCTCCTCCTCCTTCTACTACCACTATTTATCATCTTCCTCCTCCTCCTCCTCATCATTCCTTAAAGTGTTGGAACTTAAGTTTGCCATCTTTTGTATAAGGAATTCTAGATGGGAAAACTCTATCATAGTAGATTAGCAACTTTTCTGATACTAATAATTTTAGTTTTAATATAAGAGGTTAAATAACTTGGTCAAGCTCATACCACCAATAAATGTCAGAGCTAGATTTGAATCCTGGTCTTCCTGACTTGGAGGTTGGTTCACCATCCACATCGTTACACTGTCTTTCATGAGTTTTTATGATTGTAATTATTAAGTTGTTGCACAGACCTATGATCTTAGAATCATGGATGTAGAGTTGCAAGGGATCTTGAAGATTCTTGTGTCCAAACTCTTCATTTTAGATAGGAGGAAACTGAGGCCTAGAGTTACAAAAGTGATTTGCTTAGACTTAAAAAGTCAGTAAATATCCAAGGTACTATTTGAACCTCATTCTTCCTGATTTGGCCTTCAGACCTTTATACAATTCATCCATAGATTCATAGTCAAAGTAAACTCAGCTTACTTAGCACAGCCTACCATGCTTTTTATTCTGTTGGGATAGCCTTAGAGAATTAAGGCATAAGAATTCAACTTTGGTGAAAATAACACAGGTAAACAATTTTACTGTCTAATTCTAGTATATGTGATTTTAGAAAGACAACACTTTTTCCCCTGATTAAATGAAGGATCTAAACCAGTGGTTCTCAACCTTCCTAATGCTGCAACCCTTTAATACTCATATGTGGTCATATCTGCATGTGAGTGTACCCGCCTGGAGATGGATAAAGGAGCAGTGTCTTGTTTCCTAAGATGATTGGAAATATGTGTTTTCTGATGTTCTTAGGTGACCCCTGTGAAAGGGTTGTTTCACCCCCAAAAGGGTAGCTAGCGACACGCAGTTTGAGAGCTGCTGAATTCTAAACAAATGAGACGCGCTTTAATTTCTCACTTTGTTTATCATACATGCATCCAGTAATATAAAACTAAACATTTGGGGTCAAATATTTCACCTGAACAAAATCATCAGTGAGAAAAGTCAGTAGTTTTGCTACAGATCATATTTCTAATGAACTGAGAAAGAAAATGAACAGTCGGAAATTTTAAGTACACTTTTGCAGGCCAAATGCGATAATTGCCTTATTCAATAATGTTATAGCTAAAAAGGGAGGTTTTATTGAATTAAGGAAAAGTAGCAGACTGGAGACTTGGTTTTGCACGTAAGCAGTGTTCTTTGGAGGCTTAAGTGATGATAATCCATTTTATAGAGAATATGAGGGCTAACATTGAGCAATTTGTTGATAAAAGAGGGGAAGATTCTTTAGTTGGGTATAATGGAGTCTAAGAAGGCAGTAATTATGCTTCAGTATTCCAATATATCCATGTTCTTATTAACTTTCTCCAAAAGAGTAGACCATAAATCATTCATTCCTTGTCATCCTACAAAACTTCTATTCATATTCTTCCATAAAATAAGCATCAAAGACCTAACCAAGATCCCAGAGGCCTTCCTTGAGTTCCAGTACCAGCCTGTAGGCACCAAAGCAGCATTCAAATGGTTCAGTTTCAATGCTCTTTCTCAGTATAAGATTCACACTATTGTACCAAGTAAATACATACCTATAATAGGCCAAACTTAATCACCAATCCACAATATGGCCTCCTTCATTCTTTGGGTAAACATATCATTTTGTTTCTTCTTATATTGTGATCTTCCATAATTTGTAGAAATAATATTTTACAAATTTCATTTACACATATGTGTCACACCATTGCTAGTGCTACACAGGAATCCGAATGAAAGCGAGCTTGCTCAATTCTTCCTTTGAAATTATGGATCAGGCTCATAATTTCACCTGTATTCATGATCCAAAATAGACAGAAATTGATGAGATAACATATTGGGCTGCCCATATACCAAACTGTCATCATCTAAAAAGAGACAAGTTATCATAAGTTGATAAAATCATGAAGGTCAAACAGAGAATTGAATGATCAGATACTAAAATGTAGCTTGGAAACAAAAAATAATTGATTTTGGCATGAATAAAGTAAGAGTCATTTATGTAGTGAGTAAATCTAGTGTTCTGAAGTTATTAAGTTCACATAGTCAGTCAAAAGCATTTAATGAGTACTTGCTATGGGTTAGGCACTGTACTAATCACAGATGATATAAATAGAGGAAAAAGAGAGTCTCTGACCTCGAGAAAGTTCCCAATCTAATTTAGAAATCACTGCCTTTCCCCAAATAAGAATTTTAGAAAGAAATGCCATTCGCTGATGAAGAGCATGTTAAATCCCTAAGCAGAGTATGTAGGAGGCAAGATGATGGTAACTTGAATTTATTCAGGGTTTTGATGCTAGATTTGAAACTATATCTGTTTTAAGTCAAGTGAACTATTTCCTTTTTGTTCTTTCTTTCTCTAAGAGCTAATGCAGGCCTTTCACAGAATGATATGATAAAAATATCTTGAATCAAGTTAAGGTACAACAACAACAACAAGAACACTTTATGTCTATCTGGTTGTGCCTAAGACTGGACTGGAAAAGTGGAAGAAGAAAAATAACCAACTTTCATGTTTTCAGATGTAGAAGAGGCCCCTCAATAGACAGCTACAAAAGTGTTCCAGAAAAGAAAAGAAACCAAATCTCACATCTCCTGTAAATGATCATCCCCACTCTGCTTAGCACCTCCCATGGAGGTCCTGGCGGCCTGAGACTGAGAGTAAATTGGCGTTTGTGAAATTTTCAAAAATGAATGGGGGCAACAGCATTTCTGAAGGGTTTGTTGCATGCCAGCACTATGCTAAGTGAGTACAATGGAAACAAAAACCAAGAAAGTACTTCCCATATCCACTACGTGTGTTTTGGGAACATATTTTCTCCATCACTAGAATGGGAGCTCTTTGAAAGTCCTGACAGTTTTTTTGTCTTTCTTTGTAGCCCTAGTTCCTGGCATAGTGCCTGGCACATAGAAGTTGTTTAATAAATAATAGTTCTTTGATATCAAAGAGCTTATATTCTAGTTGGGGCGATAACACATTTAAGGGAGAGGGAGAGTGGATGGAGAGCCATTCCTAGAGAGTTGCCTGAGGAATAGAGAATGTAAGTAACTAATTAAGAAAGCCTTATAAGCATTTATTATGTGTCGGATGTAGTGAATCAAAGACACAAAAAAAGACAGGTAGTACTCTTGAGTAATTTACATTCTAGTAGGAGAGATGGCACACAAGGAGGGGGACTTTGGTCCATAAAGTGACAGGAATGAGAAATGTGGCAGTTGAGAATTGATGAATGTACCTCATCTAGGAATGATGGCAGAGTCAACTTGATCATGGTTCATGGTTCCAGAAACTGGAGTTGGGGGGAGGGAGTGTATGGAAAGGGAGTATGGTGGCTATGCAGGGTTTAAGAAAGCTTGGGAGAAAGTGGCTGGAGAGAAGGAAGTGAAGTGAAGCATCACTGAAACTTTCCCAAAATGGTGCTCTTGGGGAGACTGGGGCGGGGAAGAGGGGGAGGAGGAGGAGGACAGCTTAGGGGAAAATATTCTTCAGATCATGGTCTCATGGATCCATTTTTGCCTTCTGGACCAATTCCATTATTATTTTTGTTGTTGGGTCACTTTATTGAAATATGCGTGTGTATATTTTTATATAACTTTTATTTATGAATATGTCACTTTATCTCCCCTTCTGATCAAATAATCTTTATAACAAGGGTTGTTTTTGACAGAAAAAATAAATGAGCAAAACCAAACAAAACCCAACCCATCAACACTTACTAAAGCCCTGCCAGGCATTGCACTAGGTCCTAAGGTAGAGTGGGAAAAGTGAAAGGGTTCATACCCATAAACATACGTATACATATGTGTGTACACATATATGGGACTGAATATGTACACACATGTGTGTACACCTATGTGGAAGGGTAGAGACAACAACAGTAATCATAATAATAACAACAACAACAATGGTAGCAACTAGCATTCATACTGTGCTTTATAGATTGGAAAGTGATTAGCAAATTTCCCACAATACCCCTGGGAAACAGGTCCAATGATTGTTCTTATTTTTACAGATTAGGAGACTGAGACTGAGTGAAATTAAAGTAATTGCTGAGGCAGAAAACCAACTCAGTCTTTTTAACTCCAGAAATCTTATACTGGAAGCCACCTTGCTTCCTCCAGATGCACGGATAAATAGACCCATAGATAAAGGATAGATGGATGCAGAGATAGAACTAGCTAGCTAGATGATAGACAGATAGAAAGGTAGAGGATACAGATAAACAGAAATAGGTTTACATACATTGAGCGAGATAACATAGGCAAAGCATGTTCTAAACCTCATATCAATATAACATGTATGTTCCACACCCAGGTGCCTCATCTCTACAGAAAGCAAGGGGGCTACCCATTTTTCTTTAAATCCAGTACAATCAACCCTATTTCCCAGATGTTTCCCAGGTGTAAAGTGATTTGCCAGTGACCATAAATCCCAAGACTCCCACTTCTCTAGGAGGTAGCTAGTTAACTCAGTGAATAGAATGCTGGGCCAAGAATCAGGATAGACCCAAGTTCAAATCTTGTCTCAGACATTAACTTACTCTGTGACCTTGGGCAAGTCAGTTAACTTGTTTGTCTTAATCCTCTAGAGGAGGAAATGCTAAACCATTAAATGCTAAAGCATTCTCATGTGTTTGCTAAGAAAACCCCATGGACAGTGTTTTGCTGTTCAATTGTGTGCTCATTTGGGGTTTTCTTTATGAAGACACTAAAGTGATTTGCTTGAGGCAGGAGTAGGAGACTGGCACCTGCAATTTCATAATTAGAACATTAGCCCTCGACCCTCTCCACACATAAAGTATCAATAGTCATCAACAATAAAAGAATGGCATCTAAAGGCTCACCCATCATTCAGTTGTTTGTGATTATGAACATACTTTATTTATATTCATACCAATATTTATTTAGTTATATAAAGTTTTGTTGTTTAGTTATTTCAGTCATGTCCAACTCTTTGTGATCCCCTTTGAGGTTTTCTTGGCAAAGATGTTGGGATGGTTTGCCATTTCTTTCTCCAGCTCATTTTACAGATGAGGAAATTGAGGCAAACAGGGTTAAGTGACTGGCCCAGGGTCAAATAAACAGTTTCTTCCTCCTTCAGCTCACTTTACAGATGAGCAGACTGAGACAAATAGAGTTAAGAGACTGGACTTGGGTTACAAAGCTAGTAAGTATCTCAGGGTGAACTTGAGCTGAGGAATTCCTGAGTCCAGGCTCAGCACTCTATCCAGTGTGCCAGCATGAAGAGTTTTTCTGTACTATAGTTCATGGGGTCGAGAAGAATCAAGCATGGACTGACCAACTGAACAACAACAACCTAAATTCCGTTTCAATCCCTGATCACACAGAATTTGATTTCTACTGGAGTGGGCAAGGAATTGTGGTGGGGAGAGGTAGTTGTAGCAAGTATGGCGAAAAGGTAAAAAATGCATACAAGAAAATTGAAGACCAGGTTAAAGGGATAGCTTAATTGAATTGGGTGGGGAAAATGAATATATTGTTAATTCTACAAAGAGCTATTCTTGATATACCAGTGAGAATTACATTTTTGTCATTAGCCAATACTATTGTTGGACAGGCAGAGGAATTCCTCAAAAACCATACTAAGCAGATACTGACTTTCTTTGAGGTGAATATCAGGATGGATTGACCTGAAGGGAGGTCAGATTCACCTCAATGGACAATAGACACTTCTATTCACCAAATCAAAGATCTAATACATCTATATTGTCATAGATACTGTGAAGATTTTTATCAGAAACATCAAAGGCTCTGTTTGCTAGAAGCAAGCTCTCAGAAAGAACACAATTCATTTTTAACTAACTTCCTAAAGGGCAGATGAGTTATACTTCAGAGGAATAAAAATAAATACCATAGAAAATGTGTAGGATAAAGGTCATTGTGAAGACCCACTTAGGTAACTCTAACCTTTCCTTAGCACATTTCCAGGCCCCTTGTTCAAACAAGAGAAAGAATGTTGGATGTAGAGTAAGAAACCTGCAGACTTTACTTGAGGGCCTTAAAGACAATTTTCAGCCTTCAATCGATTTCTTTTTCTCTCTTGTTCTAACAGACCTTCTCTAACCATCCCCCTCCCCATCTCTTTAAACATTTTGCTGAATCTCTCTATCATAAGCAAAATTCTAGAGCTAGAAGGAAACTGAGGAACTATCCAGCACTCACTTTAGAGAGAAATTGAAGAAGCCTGCAGAATGTGATGTGATTGCACACATTTACAATAAAGAGAGAGAGACAGAGAGAGAGAGAGAGAGAGACAGAGAGACAGAGAGACAGAGAGAGACGGAGACAGAGAGACAGAGAGAGACAGAGACAGAGAGAGAGACAGAGAGACAGAGACAGAGACAGAGACACAGAGAGACACAGAGTGAGAGAATGAATCAGGGGTGTGATCTGAACCTAAAATCTTAAGTGTATAGGATTAACACTACTGTAATTTCCTCTGAAGGCAGCTAGGCAGCACAGGGGATAGAGTGTTGGGTGCAAAGTCAGGAAGACTCATCATCTTCCTGAGTTTAAATATGGCTTCTGACGCTTACTAGCTGTTTACCTGACCCTGGTCAAGTCATTTAACCCTGTTTGCCTCAATTTCCTCATCTGTAAAGTGAGCTGGTAAAAGAAATGGCAAACCATCCCAACATCTTTGCCAAGAAAACCTCAAATGGGATCACAAGGAGTTGGATATGACTGAAATAACTGAACAACAAAACGTTATCTGATATGTTCGTATCAGAAATAATTAAATAATGGGTGAACCTTTAAATGTCATTTTTTATTTTTTGATGAGTATTACCTTTTGTTCTAATTATGAAATTGTAGTTGCCATTCTCCTACTCCTGTAAAGCTGAACTTGATATTGTTACATGAATGTACCTTTGGGATCTCTAAAAGTAAGAATGACATTTCTATTCATCCTATACAACAAAAATATCACTGACACTTAGAAAGAAGGACCTCGATTTGAATCGTCTCTCCAATTCTCACTTGCCTGGGTGACCTTGGGCAAGTCAATTTACCCTATGAATCTCAGTTTCCCTATATGTAAACTAAGTAGGTTGGACTAGATGGCCTTTGAGGTATCTTCCAGTTTTCTATCTGTAATCTTAAGATCCTAATGTGTCTTTCTGCAGAGTTGCAATGCTGATCTACCCATGAACATAGGAGTACAAACAGGGAATCTCAGAGTTACATTTGAACACTTTCCAAGCCATCCTCTGAATGCTGTTAAAAAAATACTCAATAAGTTTGTTTCCTTATAACACATAATATTGTTATCTCTCAACCTGGTTTTAATCATTCAAAGAGAAAATTTCCAAAGCACTAACGACATTGAGGGAAAATAATATATAAGCCAACAAGCTGGAATATAATGCATTTGGAGTCAGAAGCACAGCTTTCAATCCAGCCATGTTCCTTACTGCCTGTGGGATTGTCACTAAGTCAATTAACCACTCTCTGCTTCAGCTAGTCTCCACAACGGGGGAATAGTTAAGCCAGATGATTTCTGATGTTTCTCTTAGAAGCAGATATAAGTGCTGCCAAACTCAAAGTTGAGATAATCAATGTACATTCTTACCCAAAAGCCTCCCAAAAACAAACATGAATAAATCTGAGCATTTCAAATGCAGACTTGAAATAATAGTTACTTATCTTACCTCCTGGCTCACAGTTAAGGCAATGTATTGGCACATTCTAACTAGGGCTTCATGAATGTGAAAATTGTGCCTTGCTTGGCACATCGGTCCTTGAGAAGTTGGAATCATGGGATACAGGTGGGATCCACATTTGTGGTGAGAGAAATGACTCAAAAACCTGCTTCCTTTATGATCTGTGTGAACTTTGGCAAGTTACTAAACCACTCTGACCTCAGTGTCCTCTTTGAAAATGAGAAAGGTGGAAGGGAAAAAACATTGATATAGTGCCTACTACGTACCAGGCCTAGCTGACAGTTAAGATGGTTCTATTCTCTTCTGACACTTTGTGACTTATAAGCAGGCTTATCCAGAATAGCTCCCAACGTATCAAGAACCACACCTTGCAATGAACACATGCAGATTGATTTTGAAATGTATTTATTATTATCATTACTGCTGCTAGTGTTATTACTCCTATTTCACAGAGGAAAAAGAACCCAGGAAGGGGGATTTTCTCAAAGCTACCCAGGGCATAAACAACAAAGTATATTCCACAACCCAGGAGCTCAGACTTCAAGTCCATTGTTTTTCCCATCATTCCATCTTATTGAAATTCCAACAAGGGTATGACACACTTAGCAGATCTTTCAGAGTGTTGTCTCCTTGCTCTCCAACATGACAGTCTCTGTAGCCGATAGAAATATATGTTCATATCATATATATTAGAGCAATAATCAACTCTGTAACTACAGCCCCCTCTCCCTTTCCAAGTTACTAATACAGATTGAATTTCTTGGTACTGTAAAATATTAATTAGCTCTCAGCTTTTCTTAATTACTTATGGAGAAAATTAGAACCAAAACACATCCAAATAATCTCTAGTCAATTGGTTACAAAAAGCACCATCTACTGGTTGCTAAGAAGAACTAGAACCTAGTCCGGAGGAATCTGTTTGTCCATCTCCCTTTCCTAAAACAATAACAAACATGATTTCTTGTTGGCTTGACAGATTGGAAGCAAGGATCCCCCTCTGCATACAGAACAGAGAAAGCCCGTAGAAAGAGAAGCTTTTTACTGCTACCAATTTGTACAATGTGTGTGTGTGTGTGTGTGTGTGTGTGTGTGTGTGTGTGTGAGCACGCACGCGTACATGTGAGTGTGTGTCTATGTGTATAGAGCAAACCAAACAGCACTGAGCCTTTTTATTGGCAACCTTGGATGCATAAACAGCAACTGGTCCTGGAAGAAATCAGCCAACATCACATAAGCTGCAGACAACTGTCAGTTCACTAAGTGTGTGCCCTTCCCCCACACTCCCAGCAACTAGGCTACATCATGTGCTTTGAGACAAGAGGCCAGTAGAGAGAAATATATTATTTTAGACCCCTGGGAGACATAATCCATATGCACCCATATATGCACATGCATAAATGCACGTGTGTTTATGATCTTATATCCACATGTGTATATTCATCATGTATATAAACATACTCGCACATATGTAATAGAGGAAGGTCTGCTGCTTTCTCTCCATATATTCTCTAAGAAGCAATTCTATAATGAGCAGAAAGCAAATGAGGTGTGAGCTTCAGATGCACAAATATGAGGGGGCACATAGATTCTCTATCTTCTAAACCTCACACGTCATGTCATTTTATTAGGCAAGGGTCTGCCTTTTTGGGGCAACAGCCACCCGCTGCTTGGAGGTGAAGGGTATTTATAGAAAGATATTGAAAAACATAGCAGGGTAGTAGGATCACTCAGTGTGGGCTTCATAAGGCTCTTATGTCTAACCTGTATTTTACTGACAAGGAAAAAGCCCCCAGGTGGTTCAGTGATATGGCCAGGGTCAAACAGCTTATTCAGTGTCTGAGACAGGATTTGAACTCAGGTCTTCATGATTCCTGGTGTAACTTGCTATTGCTGTGACCACTTAGCAGCTTATCTGGTAGGGAGGAGGGGTCCCATCAGTGGACAAAGCCCCAACTTTATCGAGGAGCATAAAACCTTCAGAGTGTATGCATGTGTCCTTACAAATATATAGTCTATCAACAAAAGGTTCCATATATGCATCTGCATAAACACACAAACACATCTTTTTGCCTTATCACGGGAAAGTTTTGGCATATGAACTCCCTATTTTGACACTGATTGTAACCCGTATCCTAATGGATATTCCCTATAGCGTTGTCTATGGCTCTAAGAGCTTTACTTGGTTTGCCCAGAAAGTTTCAGGCGTCAGATCTGAGCATTGGTCTTTCTGACCTGAAAACTTGACTGCTTTTTTATATTTCAATTTATCTACTAAGCTCTACTTAGCACATATTTCTAGAAATAGCTAGGGTGTAGTTATAGCTACACATACACATATGGGTGTGTGTATATATAATACATATGTGTGTATACTTAAAACATGAAGCATTTATAGCTCTCGTATATACAGATGAGAGAGGAAGACTTTTTTTTCTTTTTCTTTCTTTTTTCTATGCTGAATTTACTTATCTTATAAATTCATTTAAGTAGGTTGAAGAAAAGACATTTTATATTTTTTTTAATTGCAAATGCTTCATAAGTTTTAAGCTGAGCTTAGAGGAAGAGGTACACTTTTTTGGCCCAAATATTTAGTGCAGAGGATTGTGGTTATGCTGCATATACACACAAACATGTACGTGTGTACATACATACATATATGCATGGTTACATATGTATGTGTATCTCAGATACATATAAGTTACCTGTCAGCACCTCGTAAGAATAAAGTATCTATCTGAAGAGCAAGACAATGGGCAGAAAATGAACCTGTGTCTAGCACCATCTGGCTGTTCTGCATTCTATTTTCCCATCTTGGACCATAAGCTTCTTGAAGACAGGGATTGTGGAATTTGTCATTATACTGAAAGCATATAAAAACTAGAATCTCAGCAAATAGCAACTCATAGCTCTGGAAATGGTTTTTCAATGTTCATATTTATTTGTAACTAATTCTGAGGACAGTTAGCTGACATAGTGGATAGAATCCAAAGCCTGGAGGCAGAAAGACCTGAGATTACATTAATTTTCAGATGTTTAATGAGTAAGTGATCCTGGGCAAGTTGCTTAAACTCTTCAACTCAGTTTTCAGCAACCACACTCAGAGTATTATGCCAGATTCTAAAGGATAGAAAGGTAACTTAAACTGATCCTTTCACTTAAATGACTTCTCTATAGTCCAGAAAGGGCCTTGAAATACACCCATATAAATATACACAAACAAAAAATCAAAGAATTAGATAAATGAATTAGGAAGGTAAAAACCAACTCTATCTGGAAATTTCTTAGGAGGTTTTGAGTAGTTTCAGTAGTTTCTGACTCTTTGTGAATCTATTTGGAATTTTCTTGGCAAAGATATTGCAGTGTTTTGCTGTTTCCTTCTCCAGCTCATTTTATAGATGAGGAAACTTGAGGCAAACAGGGTTAAGTGACTTACCCAAGTACACATAACTACTAAGTGCTTGAGGTGAGATTTGAACACAGTGAGGATGACCAATCTCCATCACTCCAGGCCCCACAATCTATCTTTTGCACCAACTAGCAGACTTATTTTATATTGCTTCTTTACAAAAACAACAAAAACAAAACAATAGTAACAACAAAAAACATTGTTAGGAGAAATGATTGCAAAAAGGGGATGGTTGGATCTATTAGGTTGTCAGGGAAAACTCTTGGTATCCTTAGAGTGGAGTCTGTTTCCAATGTATTGGGAATAGACTTTAAATGATAATTGGCTATACTGTTTCCATAAATCTCTTGCAACAATGTGCCAACAGAATTAAGAAGAGGAAGAGATCACTTTTGCTTGGAGAAATCAAGAACAGGTTCACAAAAAAAGGCACATTTCACTGGCTCTTGAAAGAAGAGGAGGATTTCAGTAGGTAAAGATGAAGGAAAATCAATTTTCACTCAACTAAAATTAATTTAAAATGTCTTAAAAGGCTCTTGTATGAAGGACTCTGGGCTAGGTATTGGGGATGTAAAGACAAAAACTATAGTCATTGACCTCAAGGAGCTTATATTTGACTAGGTGATGATGGGGGAGGAGGAATGTGCTTATGATATATAAAATGTTATAAACAATGACTGAGACAAAGAGAACAGAAATGTGACTAACCTAGAGTAAAATATTCAAAGGGGAATTATATGAGAGGAGACAAGATTAAAAATAGAAGCTGGAGTCAAAAAATAAAAATAATAAATGATACATAAATGATTTACATTTCTCAAAGAACTATGTTTGTGCATATGTGTGTGCGTGTGCATGTGTGTGTGTGTGTGTGTGTGTGTAATCTAATTTAAATATTATAACCACGTTATGAAGTAGGTACTGAAAATTCTATTTCACAGAAGAGGAAACTGAGATTCACAGAGCTGAAGTGAACTGTCCATGGTCACAAATCTAAGATGCGTTTCTCAGAGATGAGATTTGAAGTCACAGATCCCTGATTCAAACTGTCTCTACTGTCTCTTTCTTCCTCCATGAGATGTTGTAAGTTTTATTGTTCATTCACCTAGCAAATATTCTGAAGGTCAACTTTCTTGCAGGTAGTAATTGATGCTAACAAACATGGATTTAGAAAATAATTCTTTAAAATTGTAAGTTGCAGGGAAAGTGACAAGCTGCATTTGTAGGAGTGTCCTCATTGAGGACTTCCTAACCTCATACAAATCTCTGCTCCAGTCCCTATCCCTAATAATTGATAGATTTACAGAGGATTTCCCTGTGTGGTGACAGAGATACAAAATGACATTGAGGCAGAACTCTGTCTCAAGCAGCTGATATTCTAAGAGATGCAAAGCTATTTTAGCTGCATTATTGTTTTGCCCCAGTGAGGATGGTGAAAGAGAGGACACTGAGTGAGTAATGATTGACTTCTGGTCATGACAAAGGTTCTTCTTTGTAAAACTTTGGATATGGCATGCACTGACCTGGGAACCATAAGCAGGAACACATCCCCTCTTCTCTTCAAGAAGGAATAAGCCTGGACAGATATGTGGGTTTTGTTTGCAAAGATATTAGTGTGGTTTGCCACATCCTTCTCCAGCTTATTTTATAGATAAAGAAATGAAGACAAACAGGGTTAAATGACTTGCCCGGGGTCACAGAGCTAGTACATGTTTGAGGCCCTGTTTAAACATAGATCTTTCTGACTTCAGGTCCAGTATTCTTTCCACTGAGCAACCTAGTTGCTCCATGAAAAATTAATCAAAGAGGTTTCTGAAAGAATTTTGAATAGATCATACTTCATTTTCCCTGGCCTCTTTAAGGATCCTTAGTACCAGATACACATCTACATTCATGTTACTTTTTTTTTTCTTTTATTTCTAAGGCAAGATCTCAAAAGCAGTAATAGGAGAGTGGAGAGAGTCAAAATTGAGTCCTCTGACTTCAAAATCAGCTATCATTGCAAAGCATTCAAACTAAAATTTCTAAGTTCATTGAAAGAATTTCCAGCCAAGTATCAACTTATCGGAGAAGCGTATTTCCAGGTGATTGACTCCTAGGTCATGACATTCCACTCTACAAATCTAGAAGAGCCACAATGGTGTCTAGACAGTTGTAATGCATATTTAAGGTGGAACAGTTACACCAATGAATTCATTGATCCTTAAAAAATATAAGGAAGAGCCTAGAGGTCACCTTATATTATTCATGGTAGAGATTAAAATCAAGTTAATTATTTTTTGGAAACTACTGGAGAAGAAAATGGCAAACTACTCCAGTATCTTTCCCAAGAAAACCCCAATACCTGGGTTCAAATTCTGCCTCCAACACTTAATAGCTGTATGAACTTGGGCTAGTCATTCAACATGCGAGCCTCAGTTACTGCCATTGAACCATGTGGTCTTAGATGCAATGGCTTCTCAGGTTCCTTCTAACTCTGAATCTATGATCCTATGAAATACATCCTTGATTACAAAAACATGTAATTCATCTGGTTTTCACTTACCTTACCTTCTATAGGAAAATGCAGGCAGAAAAGGACTTCACACAATCCAGTTAGCCTAGCAGAGGGCCAGTCATTCTGGCTCTAATCCCAATGACATGAAGGGTGGCCATGCAAACCTCCTCAAATCTCCTCTGCTCATGTTCTCCCACCTTGCACATTACTCCAGCATATTTAGTTTTTTCTTCCCTGTAAATGCACATTTATCAAAGGATCAATGATGATGCAAACATCTCTAGAACTGGTGAACAGCTGCTTGAATGTGCATAGTGGAGCCTTATTATGCCAGCTTGTTTATCAGCTGTGGCACCTCTGAGAGGAAAGCTCACTTTGAATATGAAAGAGAATGAAAAGAGGAAAATGGGTTGAAGAAAAGAGAAAAGAAAGGGAAAGTGAATGAGATTAAAGGGGAAGAAAAGAAACTGCCCAGTTGTTTTTCTTTTGTTTGTTTTTGGTTTCTTAAAGAAGGAATAAAAGGCAAAGACAGGAAAGAAAGTACATAAGTGAGCAGCCATCTAGACGCTATTTCTTAAAAATCTTGTATGTAGAAGGCACTGAGATGGGCCCTGGAGTTAGTGAAACAAATTTGAAAGTAGTGCTACCCTCATAGGGCTTACATTTCACTTGGAGGACATGACATGGCACGGAGAAGTGAATGCCAAAGCAATATCTAAGTGCAATGAAAATTCAAATGGAAAAGAGTGTTAACAACCAGCAAAGCTAGAGAAGGTCATAGGAAGGAGGCAGGATGTAAAGAGGCCTTGGAATTTAAACATATCCTCATAAGAGGGAGGGAGCACATGTGAGGTACACAGGACTCTGCTGAAGAAGACAGGTAAGAGATAGAAAGCAGCCTCTGGTGAAGCACTTAGTGGTTCAGCCTGAGTGAAATGGAGATTTCACAAAAGGAATTCTACAAAATTAAGGGTGGAAATAGAGTTCAGAGAATAGGAAAGAGGAAGGAGAAGGAAGGAAGGAAGGAAGGAAGGAAGGAAGAAGGAAGGAAGGGAGGGAGGTGAAATAAGAAGGGAGTTAAGAAAGGGAGAGAGGAAAGAAGAAAGAAAAAAACCCCAAAGATTATAGAGAAGTAAAATTTAAGTGATGATAATGCTAGTTATCATGTTTGTTTGTTTTAATGGTATATTCACTTTTATTCAGATGTTAATAGCTGTCACAATTCTGTGAGGCAGGTACTATGATTATGCTCATTCTACAGGTAAAGAAATTAAAGATAAGAGAGGTCTTGTTACTTGCCCAGGAGAAGAAAGGAAATTATTAATGAGATAATAAATCACAGGATGGAAACAGGGGGAAAATAGAATAAAAAGTCATTCAGGGAAAAGAGAAAGAGACAGAGAGAGACAGAGAGACAGAGAGAGAGAGAGAGAGAGAGAGAGAGAGAGAGAGAGAGAGACAGAGAGAGAGAGACAGAGAGAAAGACAGAGAGAGAGAGAGACAGAGAGACAGAGAGACAGAGACAGAGATAGAGACAGAGAGACAGAGAGAGAGACACAGAGAGAGAGAGACAGAGAGAGAGAGAAAGAAAGAAATTTTAAAAAAGAGAGAGAAAGGAAATAGGTAAATTCATCCATTTTCTAGATTTGTAAATGGAAATATTCTTTAATCCAAACTGGAAAAGAAGTGAAATGTTTCAATACATTTAGTATTGACTGACTTGTGACATAGAATTCTTAACACTATTTGCACTTTTATTTCTCGTAATAAAAGTAATCATTTGAGTGAACAAGTTTGTGCATTAGCCCTACAGCCTTGCAGGTAAAACCTATGACTAAAACAAATAAAAAGTCAGGTTGAACTGTGAGGTAAGGAGGAGGCGGTCACTCCAGAGTTCCGGGGGTGAATGGCTCATTCCAAGGCCCTGCCACTTGCTACCTGTGCTCTCTAGTTCCAATGAGGATGAACACCTCCTCTTACACCCTTGTCACACCCAATGCTACAGAAAACCAAAGTCTTCCCCAGGCCTTCTTAGGAGCCTTTTATTCAGTCATTCTGGTCCTTTTATTACCAATGAATCCCACTAAGCCCAGGGTGGGAGGCTAGGAGTTACAGCCTTGTCCAGGTTGAGAATAAAGACACAGCTTCAAAATGTCTCATTGCCTCATGGGCTGATTTGTAAGGCCCCTGCGGGGTCCATACTGAATGAAGATGCATCAAGAAAAGATTTTCAAGTTTGGGGGGAAGTTAGCCTGTGCTGGTCATATTGTTGTGTCCTTGATTTTCCCTAGCTCAATGATAGCAACCCAAGCTACAAACACATAGATTGAAATCTTGAAGAATGAACTCTAGAGTTCAGTCCTGGCAAAAGACAAAGGTCTTGCCCTTCTACTAAGGTGAGACTTATAAAGGTCAAACATGGAACCTTAATAAAGGCTGCCTCAATTGGGCTTTTCTAGCAATGTTCGACGGGACTTTGGGAAAATCATTGTAGAAGTTCTGTGAATTTCCCACACTATCTCACAGCTAGCCCATATCAGAGACAAACTCTAATTCTGGTCTTCCTAACATGAACACTGGCACTCCATCCACTTAGCCACTCTTTGTACATACCAGGCACACACTATATATCTGCTGACTTCAGCATTTCCCATGTTCCTAGGATCCCAAGATCCTTGATTCCTTGACTCTAGCTCTATGGGACTGATGTCTACTGTATACACAGTAGCTTGGTGACCCTGGTCACTTCTCTCAGACTCATTTTCAAAACGGAGCTAATAATAACTTCTACATCATAGGAGATGATTTATGTATTTCCAAACCATAAAGTGTTATATAAATGCTAACTAATATAAAAATACCAATTTCTATTATTATCCCCAATATGATTCTCCTTCTTATTTAGGGATTCTTTCCCTTTTTGGTCATTATGACTGTGATATCTTTCCATAGTAGCTGACACATAGCTGGTGCTTCATAAAAGTTGATTGATTGATTAATCTCTTTCATTCTCATAATGGGAGACTCATCTGATAAAAAGAACCGCTGCCTCTAATTGATAGGAAATCTTTTCAGCTCATAGCTGTCCTGCCTCTGATACTGTTAACAAAGCTTTCTCATAATACTTGACAGTGACTAAACTAATTAGGTCTTAAATGTCACTGGATGCTTGCATTTTTTGAAGGTTTCTGTTGGGACCAGGGTGGGTGAGGGGAAAGACGTTCTACAAAATATTTCACCCTCCTGGAAACTGCCTTCTTGGCAAACTCCTCCTGGGTAGAAGCTATTTTCTGGGCTTTGAACCAAGATCATGCCAAGTTTCAAAGACGAGAAGGAAAGGGAACTATTAAATATTAAAATGTCCCCAGATTTCTGTAAGCATTGTGGTAACAGGGCAGGAGTGGCTCCATTTAGGATCTCTGTATTTACCATTTTATGGGAATTCCCAGAACACCACTGGAGAAATGGCTGAAGTTTCACTGCACGTAAGGACACAGGTTAATTTCGATAGAATTTCAAATGATTCTGTAGGTGGCCTCTGCTGAAATTTGAGATGAATATTCAACATTTGTCACCGGCTTCTCCTAGGGAGCCACATGTTGAGTCATGACTCAGCTCTTATTCTTACGACCAAATTTCCCAACAAAGCTCTGTCTGCAGTCAAAATGGTAGACTCCTCATTAAATAATAAGAAACAAACAAACAAACAAACAAAACACTGAAAAAGCAAAAACAGGTTTGCTTATGCTGACTTTTTTTCCTGACTACTCAGAAGCTGGACATTTGATCACAAGGAAGTCACTAAATCTCTGAAAATTCTCAATAAATCCCAAAGACTCTAAGTTGGAAAGATGGTGCCAACCTGTATTAGGAGAGGACACTTCCTTATCTGGGAGTTACGTACATGGATAACAAAAGTTCTGTCATCATTGTCACTTTCATTAATCCCAGATATTACAGAATCACAGATTTTCAAAGCTTTAGGGGAAGTCAGTGACCATCTGATCAAACTCAATCCAATGTCTGTAAAATGAAGAGATTGAACTAGATGATCATGAATATATCATCCAGCTATTGAGCAATCATTCTTAGATCAGTCATTAAAGTTTCCTGTACCTTGCTTTCCCCATCTAAAAGGAGAAGAGAGTTATACTAAATGATATCAAAGGTCATTTTCAGCTCTCAATCTACGATGCTCTGACAATGCTATATTTATTAACAAGTACTCATTCAGTCTATGCTTGAACCCTTCTTTGGAGAAGGAAGTCATTCCCTTCCATGGAAATCCATTCCACTGTTGGACAGCTCTAATTGTTGGGAGGTTTATTTGCTTGCCCCTGGCAACAAGTCTTGGTTTACCTTTTTTTTTCTTTCCACCTGATTCTGACCTCTATCTAATACCAAGTAATACAAGTTTAATCCCTCTTGCACAAAACAACCATTCAAATGCTGGAACACAGCCACAAAGTTCCCCTTGAGTCTCCTCTAAGCTAAACATATTCACTTGTTTAAACTGAGGCAGTTAAGTATGGCAGTTGACAGATTGCTGGAATTGGAATCAGGATATACCTTAATTGAAATCCCATCTAAGAAACTTAGCAGCTATATGACCCTAGGCAGGTCACAATCTCGGTTAGCCTCAGTTACCTCATCTGTAAAATGGATATAATAATAGTACTTACTTTCCAAGGTGTTTATGAAGATGAAACTGCAAATTTGTAGCTTTGCAAACCTTAAAGAGTTATGCAAAAGCTATATTTAATTATTTTAGTTGATCTCCATATGTTCTATATTCAAGGCTCTTCACTATTCTGCTTGAGCCCTTCTGGACTGACTGAACACTCATAATTAGGGGTGGGGTGTGGATGAGTACTATATCATGTTGGATGTACATGAGCTATACTTTTAAGGAAAAACATTACTCAATGAGGGGAGAGGAAGAAAAAGTGAGTTTCAGTTATAAGGCAGTGCATATAGAGGTAAGAGATGAAATATTATGAATGGGAAAAAGCTAGAGGGGGGTTTTCTTTGAGCAGAAAATGAATGAAAGGATATAATATGAAAGACACATAGATTAATTAAAAAAAAAAATCAAGATACCAGGGGGAGGGCTACAGGACAAAATATAAATGAACACATGAATGAATGGAAAAGTATATAATGTAAACATATAAATATAGATATTGTTACAGATATAGATGTATTTGAATTAATACATGATTCCCAGTGGACAACATTCAGCCATGTTAACCATGGACATTCCATCATTTTATATACCAGAGCTTTATACCTTCTCAACTTTTTAATCTTATTTTAGCATCATTCCTGGCATGTATTAAGCACTCAATAAATGCTTGTTGAAATGTTCATTATAATTCCAATCCTTGATCTTTTCTAGTCTATACAGACAACAGTCTTGATGTTTAGTCTACTCAGTTCCATCATATCTTTCCTTTCATATGACATTCAATGTTACATGACATAAAAATAAATTTGAAGTGACAGGATCTGCATTCAAGTCTCAGGTTTGTTCTTTATGATGGCCAGATCACTTCCACTCTCTGGATCTTGTTTAGTCTTTTACGAAAATATATTTTGTTTCAAGATGTCTTATATGGTCTATTTTAAGTCTAAACTGCTAAAAACTGGAATGCCCTGTGGTGTTCCAGAAAATAGTTTTCTAAAGGGCTTTGGTTTCCTGTATCCTTCCCATCCTTCTTGATGATCCCAAACATGCCCTCATTGATTTAGAACTGTTTAATGACTCAACTCCCTTAATTTTACAGATGCTGCCACAAAGAGTCAGAGACACTAAGTGATTTTCCCAACATCACAGAAAAATCAAGTGGCAGAGGCATGCCATGCTGCCTCTCAAGAGATGGATTTGCCTTGGTCTATTTGCCTTCAATGATGGATAGGATGCTTTTATGGACCACTATAGAGTGGGCCCTCATTCATGGCTATGTGATAGCAACTGATAATCATAACTTGAATTAATATCATTAATTTCCATTTTGCAATGCTAAGCCTCACCTGCCACATTTTTGCCTGCTCACACTATTTCAGGGGATCTCCTTATATTTGACTCCTTTCAGTTTGGAATTTTTACTAAAATTATGTGTCTTTTAGAAACCTCAGAATCCCACTGAATGCTTCCTTTTTCACATCCTTAATCAGCATATGAAATAAAACCATGAACAGTACTGATTCCTTTGGAAACCCAACACATTTCCATCCAGAAATGAGCACATTTGTCACTGCTCTCTGTTCCCTGTCTTTTTGTCCAACACAATTAAATATAAAGATAATAATAATTATTTTACTCTGATCACATATTTATAAGGCTCCAGTGTGATTGAGCTTCCCACATCTGTTGAAATCTCTTCTTGTTTACAACAAGATTCAATGTTTTTTGATGGTCATAGGAGTTCCTTCCAACAGAAGAGTTCAAAACCAAATTATGCCTTTGGAGATGTTTGCTTGAAGGTTTGATGAAGCTCAGAAACATTTATCATCTTGCCCAGGGTCACACATCTAACATCAGATGCAAGGTTTAAGTCAGGATCTTTTTTTTTTTTTTCCAAATCCAATACCTCACCTACTATGCCATGGTACCTTTCATTTGTTTAGCTCATTGATTTCATTTTATCTCATCTCTTCTGTACTCAATTTTCCCCACTTTGGCTCCTTATATGCTACTATTATAAAATATCCCAAGCTCTCAAATTCAAGGCTCTAATTCAAATGGCTCTCATCCATGCCCTCTGTCCTCTAGCCAACTAACCATCTCCTAAACTCAATATGTCATACCTCACCTCCACATATTAAGGAGATTTTTTATTATTTGATATCAAGAAGTCATTTTCATGACTGGAACACATTCTCTGTCTTGATCTGTCTTTCAGAATCCTTCTTTTTCTTCTTAAACCCAATTCATGGACCACTGCTTCTGAACAGCCTTCCCTGATCCCCCAATTGAAAGCATTCTTTTCCTCCTCAAATTTCCCTGGAGGCTCTACTTTACAGTTAGAGAGACATCATAAATATGTTTAATAATGCTACTTCTGTTTCTATGTTTACAGAAAGATGTCACTGAGACCAAAGAGAAGAAATGAGCAGTCCATTATCCCAGAGAAAGACCAAGCCAGAAAACATATCTTCTAATTTCCAGGCAAGCTTTATGTATGCTTCTTTATAGAACCTTAGGATAACAGAGCATAAACTGAAAAGCACCATGGTACCCATCAAGTTGAACCTCTTCATTTTATATATGGGGAATCTGAGGCACAGTTTCCCAGCATTACACAGAGAGTGGCTGAGGTGGTAGTTGAACATGGGTCTTCTTGACACCAAGTCCTATGCCGTATCTACTTGACTACATTGAATTTGCCTAGCACATATTGTGTATATTTCTCATTTTGAGGAAATATTGATTTATCTAATTTAAAAGAATAAGGGTCAGATTAAATCAGTAATGCAACTGGAATGAGGAACTCTTGGGAGGAAAAAGGACAGGTCAACCCCTCTCTCCAACTTACCTTTAGAGAGTCTCCTAACCACTGAGTGATACGGTGATTTACCTAAAACCACATAGCCATTGGAGTTCGAGGTGGTATTTGAACTCAGGTCTTTCTTACTTTCAGTTCTGCTTTCTGTTTATTACACCATATTTTAAAAGTTATTTTATATTTAAATATTTTCCCATTGCTTGCACCACATGTCCTTCAGGAAATTCAGGGCTAATTAAGTTATTTTCTCCAAAATCTCCTCCTTTTTGGCAAGTATAATTCTGGCATTCTGATTATCCAAGAATGAGATTCCCACATCTGTCATCTTTGAATCCTTTATCCAAATTCCTTACAAAAGGTTTTTAAAATGCATGGTGCTCATCACGTTCCGTATAAGATTTGTCACTCCTGCCACAGAATCCATCAGTTGGCAAAGAATTCTAAGGACATTTAGTCCAAATCAGACCTAAACATGGATCTTCATTCCCATGAATCTTTTCAATGATCCTTCACCTTTTCCTTGTAGAACTCCAATGAAGTAGAATACATTGCCTTCAAAAGCAGCCCTTTCCACTTTGGCATTTCTCTAATCTTTGGATTTTTTATTTTTTTTGGTTTGTTTATATATAAAATAGTTAAGCCTGCATCTTTCTCTTTACTGCTCTCTCCAAACTTCTTCCCCACCTACTGCTCTAGTTCTACCCTCTAGGGCTAAGCAAAAAACAAACAAACAGAAAAGGATATCACTTTGCATGTGATAGGTAAATCTTTATCTATACCTACCTATCTATCTGTCTATCTGTGTATCTATCTCTATATCTATATCTTTATCTATATCTATATCCCCCCCACATATTTAAAGGCATGCATCATATCTCCATGATCCTCCAAACAAAACTTTTCTTCTGAGACTGAACCTGACCAGTTGCTTCTTTGCTACTTTTTCTATGCCATGCATGGTTGATTCAATTTGGACACTCTCCAACTTCCCAGGTCCTTCCTAAATCATGTTTCTCAAAGCTCTATTCCATATTCTGTATGAAAGCTGAATGAGATGCTCGGTGGACTTCCCTGATTTCTTTTCCTCCCCCTAATTCTCAAAGATGCCTTGGCCCTTTATGGCATCAAGCCTCAGCCATTATGAGATTAGAGCCACTTTCAATCAATTGCCCATTTGCTTTCTAACCTTCCAATCAGGTGCTCTTACACAGTAAAAAGGCTTCCAGCGGATTACACTTCAACGATTCCTTTTCATTCTCTTCTTTCCTCATGGCTGTATTTTATTGTAGTTTCCCTTTCTAAAGCTCTAGAACTGTCTGATGGATTTCTTTGTTTTTCTCTCTCCTGCCAGGAGGTTGAAATTCATCATGAACTGATCACCATTACCTAGGGTTTCTTCTGTCAAGACTTACTATCTGAGTTCCTGCTCTTCAGTACTCACTATCAAATCCACAACAATCCCTTTGACTTGGGAGCTCTGAAACCATCTCTTTAGACAGCTATTCATGTTACTCCCTCTCTCCCAAATTTGCTTCCACATTTAGGCAGGAAGAAACTTTCGATAAATTCCCAAGAGGAAAGGTAAAGTTCCCCATTGGCAACACAAGTTATAACTTACATATATTTTTTAATCATTCTAATTAATGTTTGTTTTTATATCTGCTACCTAGTCCAGGATATAACTCCTTTCCAGTAACATACAATCTGTCCTTAAACTAAAGAATATTTTTTTAAGTTGAAAAAAACCTAATAATCAAAGATCATAGATGTAAGTCTCAATTCTCCAAGCCCACGGTTTTTGTTCCACATTAATACTTCATTTCTCACAAGGCCTACCCCATGCCCATTTTTCAGGTCCTCAAACCTCATTAAGGTAGGAGCTCTTAACTTTTTTTCTGTTTCCTAAACTTGTTTTGCAATCAGTCTGATGAAACCTATTTAGCCCTTCTCAGAAGAATGTTTCTAAATACATAGGATAGTAAATGAAACCAATTATGTTGAAATATGTTTATCGATTTTTTGTTAAGTTCATGGACTCCAGGTCAAGAACTTTTGCATTAAGGACACAGAGGTCTCTTGTCATAACATGACACCTTGTCATTTCATTGTGTTGCACTTTCAAGTATGACTAATTTAAAAGTCATTAAAATATGGCTAATTATAAAACCTGCCTTGAAAGCAATTTTATAGGACAGGTCAATGTGCCAATATTCTCTCCTGCTTGCCTGATTTCTTTACCCTCTCTCTTTCAATCTCAGTTCTTAAGGAACCAAGCTCTGTTGAGACATTCAAGGTACCAGATGCTCCCAAATGTTGACTGGGACCAACACAGGTTTAAATGATAAGATCATAGATTCAGGTCTGTAAGGACACTTAAAAGTCATTCATTCCAACTTTCTTATTTTACATATCAGGAAATTTAGACCAAGAGAGTTAAGTGAAGACTTGTCCAAGGTCAAGAAGGAGTAGATAGCAAAGGCAGGATTTGAACCCATATCCCATTGATTCTAAAACTAGTGAGCTTTTTATCATAGTACAAATATCAAAAACGTATTGATTTTGATATTCAAATGAATTCAAGATGAGAGAATAATCTTTTCAGCAGTAGATTTTTTTTTCTTTATTGTTCGTGTATATGAATGAAAACAAAGTGTTTCTGAGTGCTTGCCTTGGAGCAAAAATAGTGCTAAATTCTGGGGATATAAAACCACCCATCCTAATATGGCAGAGATATGATTCCAGATTCTACAAGGTCATGTGGACAATTTTAACCTTTAGTAAATAGTACCAAGATGAGAAAACTTAGAGAAGAGTCAGTCAATCTGTAAGCCTGTGTTAAGTTCTGGGGATACAAAGAAAGGCAAAGATCGCCCCTGCTCTCAAAGAGCTGACCATCTAATTGGGGGGACAACAAGTAAATATGCACAAACAAGGTATATACAGGAAAAACAGGAGATAATCAGAAGAAGAAAGGCAATGGAATTAAGAGTATTTAGGGAGTTTCCTGCAGATGGTGAGATTTTAACTGGCACTAGTTGGGGAGAGCATTCTAGACATGAGTCACAGCCAGAGAAAATATCCTGAGCCAAAAGGTAGAGTGTTTTGTCTGCGAAAGGAGGCCAGGGTCACTGGGTCAAAACATACATGAGAAACTGTGGAATATAATGGAATATAATATACAAGAAAGTCAGAAATGAAGGGCTGGGAACTACAACCTGAGGACTTGGTATTTGATCCTTCAGGCTTGCCAGTTGAGGGTCATTCTGGAGTAGTTAAGGTCAAGAGCCTCAGCCCTGTAAGCCTGGTCCCCAGGACTGAAATGTTGAAGTCATGGACACTCATGAAATTTGGAAAGATGAAAATCTTCACGGGGGAGACAACTCCTGACTCTTACTAAGTTTGGGTTCCTTCAAAGCATTGCAGTCTTGCTTCTTATTGAGTCTAAAAATAATCCATTTTTAGTAAAGGAGTTGTCTGATGATATGTGTGAATGCATATGTATTTAAACTTTATATTTATATAATATAAATTATGTATTATGCATATGCACATATACATAATATATTATATACTAAATATATACCTCTCTTTAAATCTTTCTGTTTATTAAAAATTGCATTACTTCTCCACCAAAAATCAATAATTATATATGTCTAGAGATTGACTTTGTTATTTTGATGGTATGAAGAAATCTCTGATGAATAAAATCACTCTACCAACGCAGGTCAGAATCTTCTCTGCAACTTAGAGCCATTGAAAGTCATGTATATTATTGAGAGGTTCTAGCTTTCCCATGTCACAAGACAGCATGTGTCTTAGGTTGGATATGAACTTAGGCTGTTAATGTTGAAAACAATGAATTCTCAATCCATTGGGTGGGGAGCATCCTTCTGGGCACATCGTTAGTAGATGCCACATTGACATGTATGGCAGGGAGAAAAATTCCACCACCAATGCAATACACAATATCTATGACACACACTTCAGAAAATAGTCTCCAGCTTATGCTTAGAATTCTCCAGGGTCTGGTGTTTTAAAGCCTTTTAACTGCTTCTCCAATGCTGTTGTTCCCTTTAATTCCATCAGAGAAAGGTGCCCACACATGACTGGGTTTAGTTGGATTAATATAAACTTCATTAACATTCTGTGTTTAGAGGTTGGGCATTCTAAGCTGAGAGGCTGCTCAGAGACCAACTCTCCTTGAGTTTTGTGACCTCTACTAGGCATAGCAGCTGAGAGGTTGTGGAGGTCTGGACATTTATGTGGAAGATAGGAGTAATCAGAATGACCACTTGCAGCAAAGAAAAAGAGAATAATTTGTCTCCTCTAAAAGAAGGTGAGCCAGGTGAGGGCAGGATGTGGTTTTGATTTTCTTTCTTTCAGCAGCACTTAGCACAATGCCTGTCACTAATTAAATTTATGTAGACTATACTTGAATCAATATTCAATGATGATGATAATTATGGCTAACATTTACATAGTACTTTAAGGTTACCAAATATATTACAGAAATTAACTCATTTGATCTTTGAAACAACCTCAAATGGTAGGTACTATTATTATCTCCATTTAACCACTGAGGAAACTGAGTGATAAGACATTAAGTAACTTTCCCAGGTACATACATCTGTAAGACTTTCTGTAATGTTAATGGAATCTGAAGATCTTCCATGCCCATTTGTACTGGCACTTAGTAAACAGGCACTTAGCACCTTACTTCAAGTTAACACCTTGTTGAAGGTATTTAACTAACACAGAAGTAGTTAACACCTTGGGAGTAGTTAATACCTTAACAGGATGGGGCACAACAGGGAGGAGTAATACTGTATATAAGGAAGAGAACCGGCTGGACAGTCAGATTTTTCTCTCAGTGACCACATGGAGACTGAACCTTTTTGCTGAGATCCTCCTTCTGCAACTTTTACCAAGAACTTCCAAGAACCAGGCTGAGAAACTATAGTGAATGAGAGAGGGATCCCCACTTGGGGGAGCCTGTTCTATTGTGAAGGCTTGGGAATGTGGGTATTTACTGCATTAACCATGTGTATTAACTTCATGACTACTGTAATGACTTTGGCATTCTGGTTCTGGGACTCGGTTTTCTGGTATTTGAATAAAGGCTTTGGTTCTGCCCTCCATATGGAGAGTTTGTTACATTTTGTGATTGACAACTATACTGGCATATTAATAACCACTGTGGGTGTTGTGAATATTGCATTCCCAGGGACATATAGTTGTAAGTGTTTGAGGTTGTATTTAAACTGCTATCTTCCAGACTCTAGGCCAACACTCTATCCACTGGGACACCTTACTGTGAATACCTTCATCTCCATTCTTTAACTCTTCCAGTATTACTATCAAACTCCCAATACTGTGAGAGGCTTAGAGGCATAGAAATTAGGAAATTCACATCAGATCCAGGAATATCTGGGTTTAAGTCCTAGTGCACACACTTACTGACTTGTGACCCTAATAATTTGATTGACTCATCTTCCAGTGTTCTACCAACATTGGGAGATTTCAGAAGGTGCAGTGAAAAGTGCTGATTTTCATTGCTGGAGGGAATTTCCCTACCTGGGAGTGATATCACTGGCTCAGCTCCATCCTTATCTTTTTTGAAAGATCTAGGATCTTAATAAAAAACAAAATAGAAAGTTTCAGAGGGACCCCACGAAGGAAACAAAAATGAATAACAGGAAAATAAGATTAAAACCACTAAAAAAGAAAAGTTATGGGCCAGAAAGCTGGCTATGCTGATTGTGCAAGACCCAGAAACCCCAGAAGTAGAAAGAGGGAAAAGGATCACCTCAATCAAACAATAAAGAACCTAACATTTAGCAAGGGCTTACTAAGGGTGTGGAGGTGTACACACACACACACACACACACACACACACACACACACACACACACACTCTGAAAGCGATTTTTTTTTGTTGTTCCTTTGGATAGTTTAAATTCTCAAGGAGAAAATTACAAGGACAAAAGTAGTTACAGAGATAAATTATCTCCTCCAAAGTAGGCAGGCGATTCCAAAAGTCTTGGGGCAGTTTTAATCTATTAACTTTTAAACTGTACAAAGACTTCCAGGTAACCTATATTTCTCCAGGATCACATTAGACCATGGACCTTCAGGCTTCAAGGAGTTAATAGGCCTCAGGGCACAAATGTGTTTGCATCCAAAGGCTCTACTCACTAGGTTGAGACTAAGGACATGGTCCAACCTGCCTGTCTTAACCAAGTGCTGGGTTTCCCAAGAACCAAAGTCGTAACTCATCCCTCTTCCTTTCTCCTCCATTTTTCATAGCATCAACCTTGTCCTCCTAGAGAAGGGGCCAAGGATTTTAAATATGGTCTATTTTCCTAGACCTTAATGGGAAGGTCTCGGGGCATTAGCTGAATATACCCTAACCATAATAGAAAGATCTTCCAGATAATGAGTCTTCCAAACTTGGAAGGGATTGCCTTGAAAAGTGACAGATTCCAAATCACTTGGCATTTACAATTAAATGCTTGATCACACTTTAAGGAGTGTTGTATAAAGGACTTGATCAATATAAAAATTAATCAGCAAACATTTATTAGGCACCTACTTTGTGCAAGGGCCTGTGGTAAGCTCTAGTTTCCCGTAGAGTTAAGTGATCCTCAGCATTGCTTTCAGTTCTTAGGTGGAATGATTCAGCTGTGCTTTTGATGACTCAAATGTTCCCTCTTACCTCATTGCTTAATACACAATAACCCTAATTCTGAGCAGCTGACAGAGATTACAGCAGCCTTTTTTTTCCTTAAAGAATTTTGTTCTTTAGAAATGAGGGCTGTATCAAGCATCTCTTTCTTTGTATATAGAAAATCTCACATTTGAGGGTTCTCCTTGGCCGTACTATAGTCATTATATATAATAAATGTTATATAAGAAGAACCTTATAATTTTCAAATCAAACTCCAATGTTTCAAAGAATCTGGGCTAATGTAGGGGTGGGGACTCCCTCCAGTGGGGGGAAGGTAACCATCCCCACCTTCTCATGCTATGCCACAATAATACACCCAAGCATCCTTTCTGCTCAGAGACTTTATGAATTATTTTGACAGATCAACCATTGGTCCTTTCTCACTCTTGCTTTCTTTATACCACCAGTGCCTTTCCTCTTTCAACAATGGAACTTCAATAAATTTTCTGTATGGCCCAGCTTATTTATAATTTGCAGGATGCCAGGAAATAGATAGGATCAAGATAGAAACCAGAGGAACTCATAGGTCCAGGTATTTCTGGACCTATGAGTTCCTCTGGTTTCTATCTTGGTCCTATCTATTGACATGGTCCTATAATTGACATAAGACATCACTTTTCCTAAATCGCCTTTTCCCACCTTTGAGCTGGCTGCCACATAGATGGAGTGGATGCTGAGGATCCTGGTAGAATTAGACTTCTTGCTATACAATGATCCTTTAGAAGAATTTTCTTTTTTGTATCATATACCAGCAACCAACACAGTTTCCAGCATACAGAAGGTGCTTAACATATGTTCTTTTTTATTGATTGGTTCATGGATACTCCCATTTTCATTTCTAAAAACTTTCTTTTAATGTCATCAATGAACACTGCATCTTCTAAATAATTCCTTGAATTCAATGTGAAAAGAACAACAACCACCTCCTTAGCCCTACCATATGCCTCTTCATGGCTCTCTTGGTAAGCTTAAATTTCTTTCTTTGCTTTTCAGACTACAGTGTTCCATGACTTATAGCCATTCAGTATGATAACATATGGATTAAGTCAATTCAACTTTAAATCAACACAAAGGCACTGATTGTATAAAGATAATATTATATATAATACATAAATTGTATAATACATATGCATGACACAGGTAATTATAAGCAAATTGTTTTATTGTTCTCCACAAATCTCATTATTCTTCTTTGTCTATTCTGCATCCCATTAACAATGAAGTCACCTTCATAACATATTTGAAATATATGAGGGTATAAATTAAAACAACTGATGAGGTTTCAGGTGCCATTATAGCATTTAAACATCAATGGTAGCAAAGGGTTGGTACCTTCTATTTAGGACACATTCAATGAAACCTAGCATTCTCTAGAAACTGCCCCTGACATTCCCTAGTACCCTGGTTCCAACTATTTGTTTAGCTTTCCTCTTGGAGGTTTGAATAATAATTAGATTTCAGTGTGGAGAGTCATTATTGGCTTGATTTACAGTGGACCAGATGGCCAGGGGAAATCTGTGAGGTACCTCCATTTGACTGCAATAAAGAGTGAATTTAAGATTTCCCTCAGTGACCTAACAAGGGAGAGACAGATCAGAGTAGCCATTATGCAGTGATCTTTGCCACCCCTAGACCACTCCATGAACTAGCAGAACTGCAATTTGTTTTCTGTATGACCCACCTTATTTAGAATTTGCAATATCCCAAGAAATAGAGGGGATAAGGGCAGAAACCTGACAACTCATAGGTTTAGGTGTTTCTATTTGATATATGAAATGGGACTCTCTGACGGAAGAGGTGGCTCCCACCAGGAGTGATCAGCTTGCATGGGGAATCAAGAGATCACAAATCAAGGTCCTTTCTCTCAGGTGAGACAAATTTATGGAACTCTCACTGTAAGACTTCAGTCTTTTTAAGGGGAAGAAGGCCTTGGGGAGACTTTTTTTTTTTAAGCAGGGTCCTATAAAATCCTTTTCAATGACTAATGAGGGATTTGCACGGCAAATACCAACAAACAGCAACATACACTCAAGGACGTCAGATGGAGGGCAATTTCATCAAGGGAAAACCCAAATAGAAAATTAAGAAAATCAAAAGCAGCCCTAATTAATTCTCGAGTTTTGTTCCTACCGGTTATTTTAGCTACTCCAAATATATTGCTAATCGTTATTCCAGGCACTCGACAGCACTCAGACTAAGCAGTGCAGAAATGGAGATTTGGAGCTCACTCCTTTCGGGTGCTGTTTCTCCTCAGTGAGAGCTTTCAGCAGATGTGGAAATGAATTTCTTCTCTTTTCATTTCCATTCCATTTCAATGTGCATGCTTCCAAATTGGGCTGTAACCAGAAGGGGCTGTAGTGAAGGAGATGGTACAGTGGGCAGAGGAATGACCCAACAGAGAAAGAGGCAGAGACACAGAGAGGAATAGAGACAGACACGAGACACAGACGGAAACAGAGACAGCAAGCCACTGAAACTGCTGAACTACTATGAGACTAATTTGTCTTTTTCTCTAAAACAATAATAATAACAATAATAAAATCCCTCAAGGTTTCTGCCATGATCAAAAGAGATAAGATATGGAAGGTACATTGTAGAACTTAAAACTTCATATAAACGGCTTTTTTTAACTTGATAAGAAAATTAAAACTTCTTTTCCACCATTCCTACATCATTTGTTCTAACCTTTTTGGATGCTGCCAAATCCTTGGAGTTGATGCTGGGGATCCTTGTGAGAGGAAAGATATGAGCAGGTAGGATAAGGAGACTACTGCTTCAGATTAGTACCTGCATTTAGTATTTTAGATATCACAATGAACTTGGAGTCAAAAAATTGTGAATTCAATATCCCAGCTCATAACATACAGTCTGTGTTACCCTGACCAAGTCATTTATTTCATGCTGTCTCAGTTCCTCTTATATTACATAAGCTTTGAGTTCCCTTCCAGCTCTAAGTCAGGGGAGGGTGGGAGAGGTTTCTTGGCCCCGGGCCGAAGGTGGGGATGGTTGGCGTTCCTTATAGTCATTAGACTTTCTACACATCTCCTTCCTCTATTTCTGCTTAAAATCTAATTCTCCTGATAATTAAACTTAGAAACTTTAATATTCCAAAGCATCTGAGAGTGGTCAGAATACACATATAAAGAGACATTGCCATGCCTCTACAACCACTGTCCTTGCCTTTCAGATTCCTCCATAGGGAAATTTCTTGATATCCTGAGATTCTAAGCTTTAGATCAGGGGTTCCTAACCATTTGTGTCTTGCAGGGTGTGCCTGAGATGGACCCATTAGCAGTCTTGTAGCCTATGGACATGTTCTCAGAATGTTCTTAAAAACATAAAATAAACAGAATCACAAAGGAAATTACTTGTATTGAATTCCTTTGTAATTTTTTGTCTATCTATCTACCTATCTATCTATCTATCTATCTATCTATTTATGTTTTGGACTGCAATGACATTGGAAGAGAAAGTAAGGCTGAAGACTTCATGCAACTCTACCTCGCTTAAATCCAATGTACACAGGAATCAAAAGACATCACCAGTAACCATTTTACCATTATACCTGTCTCAAAGTCCTGTGGTAACAGGCATTTGATGAAGCAACAGGTGCAGATACAACCATGCACACAGGTGGCCCAGGCCTTAGGGTTCTCTTCTCCCTGGACTGAAGCAGCAGTGGGATTCAGCAGCCCCTCGGTGGTCTGAGCAGCCTTTTAAGGATCACACTGCTCACCTCCTGGTGTAAAGAAGGGGCTATAAAAGGAGTCCTAGAAATTTGCTTATCCAACCCTGGCCTGATTACCACAGCTGGTGGGGAGTCTCACTTTGTAGTCGAAACACAAAACAATGGGCAAAAACGTCCACAAAAACAATTCCACTTACCATGGACCCATGGAATGTGAGCACACTTATAGACAACACAAAGTCCAATAGACCTGAAAGACAAACAGCTCTTGTCGCAAAAGAACTCAGCAGGTATCACATTCAAATAGAAGCCCTGAGTGAAACAAGGCTGGCAGAGGAAGGTCAGATTACTGAAGTCAGAACTGGCTACATGTTTTTCTGGAGTGGTTGCAGTAAGGGGAGCACCATGAAGCTGGCCTGGGTTTTGCAATAGAAACGAATCTACTCAACAAGCTTGTTGGCCTGCCAAAAGGAGTGAATGGCATGACAATGTGATTGCCACTTGCAAGAAATGTCATGTCACCATCATCACTGCCACTTGTATTGAAATAAAGATGTAAATGTTTTCCCCATTAAAATTCATAGATTCCCAAATTCTTTCCATTGACCTCAGGTTAAAAATTCCTGCCATTGATTACTTGGCATTTTGTGAACCCTCAAGAAGTATATTCATGGTAACATGGAATTGTGGATGGAGTATTTGGCTGGCAGTCAGGATGACCTGGGTCCAAATCCTACCTCAGGTTCTTACTAGTTCTATCACCATGGACAAGCCACTAAAACTCCCTGTGCCTCATTTTCTTCTCTCAAGCAGGTCCTGTTGCTAGTAGGAGGAACATAAAGACAAAAATGAACCAATGCCTGCCCTTATGGGGCTTATACTCTAAAATGGAAGGTAGCATTCATTAAAAAAGATGTGGTTACTATTTTGGTTTACTTTCTGGGCAAAGAGATGCCCCAGATCTCGACTAGACATCATCCCTAATCATAGTCTTATATATGGACATGAAGTTCAAGCATAATTCTTGATCCTTTTGTGAAATGCTGCCAATGGGAGGTTACCAGACATAAAAAGGGAAGAAGTGATTATTCTCCAGTGAATGACAGCCAGTCCTACTCCCACCCAAGGAGAGTGACTTCGGATCCTCACCTCATAGCCAGGCCCTGACATCCAACAATTCTACAGCCTCACCTAGATATTAATATTGCCATAAATTATTTCTGGATCTGATGAATGCAATTTACATCATGTAGTAATTACAGAAACACAAGGCAAAGAAATGTTTTTGAGAGGCATTCCAAAGCATTTATTCAAACGATTTTAGAGTTGTAAGAGATCTCAATTTTCCTTGTGTTATTAATAAGGAAAATATTCATGTCCTTGCCTAGAATTTAGGAACTCTGGAGAACATTCCATAGCTTCATTTTCTCAGACAATTAAATCTTATGTTCACAACCAAAGATATCTTCCTTGACCAAATAAGGCATTAGGAGGACAGAAAAGTTCATAAAAGATTTTTTAAAAAAATCCTATTTGTTTAATTATGAATTCTTTTAGGTAATTTATTATTCAGTCATTTCGGTCCAGGCATGTTCGACTCGTTCTAGTTTTTGTTGGCAAAGATACTGAAGTGGTTTCGTATTTTCTTCTCTGCTTCCTTTTACCAATGAGGAAATTGAGGGAAATAGGGTTAAATGACTTGCCCAGGTTCACACTGCTAGTTAGCTTCTGGGGTTAGATTTGAACTCAAATCTTCCTGACTCTACCTAGCTTTCCTTTCATGTTGGTAAATCACTGCAAATCTTAACTAATACTAGAACTGTAATTACTGCTGCTGCTACTACTACTGTCTCCACATTTAGTGCTACCACAGCATAAATAGAGCCCAGAAGACACAGGTTCGTGTCACTCCTCTGACGCCTCCTGGCTGTGTGTTCCCGGACAGGTCATTGAAATTCTTGTTTTTCTCTCGGTAACTTTAGAAGAAGGTGATGACTTGCTTGAGTAGAGAGAGTTCCCTCATTTGGGATTTCACTCTATCATACCACTCTCATATTCACTTTTATATGCAACCCCTGTCCTTCCTCTAATGCCTAAAACTATAGTGAAAGTTGTGATTAAAAAAGAAGTAGTGCAAAGAAAACTGAACTTCCTGTGAGGTGAGAGATTTGAATGTGTTCCCTAGGGAACAGACACTGTCCAGTTATAGTCTGGAGGAAGCCTAGGAGACAACAGATGCTGAAAGAAAGAAAGAAAGAAAGAAAGAAAGGAAGGAAAGAAGGAAGTAAGAGAGAGAGAGAAAGAGAGAAAGGAAGGGAGGAAGGAAGGAAGGAAGAAAGGAAGGAAGGAAGGAAAGAAGGAAAGGAAGGGAAGGAAGGAAGGAAGAAAAAAGAAAGAAAGAAGGAAGCAAGGAAGGAAAGAAAGAAAGAGAGAGAAAGAAAGACAGAAGGACAGAAGGACGGAAGGAAGAAAGAAAAGATCTGATGGCTACACTGTATTGTGCAGCTCATAAGAGGCCACAGTATGAGAACACAGCTGAGAAAAAGAATGCAATTTTAGGCCACATTAAGAGAAGAATGGGCAGCTAAGCAGCGTAGTGCTTAGGGGCACTGTGACTGGAGTCAGGAAGACTCATCTTCCTTTGTTCACATACAACCTCAGATACTTCATAATTGTGTGACCCTGAGCGAGTCACTTAATTCGACTTGTTACAGGTTCCCTATCTACAAAAGGAGTTGGAGAAGGAAATGGTAGACCACTTCAGTATCTTTGGCAAGAAAACCTCAAATTGGGTCACTAACAGTCAGCCATATGTGAAAGGAACACACAGCAGCAAAACAGAAGAATATATTTCCCAGATGAGGAGCTGACAATCTTGTCCTGGACAGAACTCACATAGAATATCGAGTTCAGTTCCAAGGACCACATTTGGGGCGGGGGGGGGGAGGGGGGGAGACAAAAACAAACTGGAGAGCCTCCTGAGGAAGGCAAATGAGATGCAGATACACCATGAGATTAAGTCAGTTTTCATAATGGCATTTGCCTTGGAAAGAGCGAGGGACATTTAAACTGGAGAGAAGTTGGAGGGAGACACAATCATGGCATTCCAGTTTTCTCAAAGCTGCCATGTGGGAAATGAATGAGCTTTGTTCTTTTAGAAACAGTGGCTTGTGAATATAATGAAATTTTACCCGACTGTAAAGGATGATGAGAGTGAAGAATTGAGAGAAACATGGACAGATTCATATGGACTGATGCACAGAGAACAGGATACAGACAACCAGGAAAACCAAAGAGCCAGTGACTCCAACAATGCATATAAGAACAATGACAATAATGAAATGGAAAGCTCTGGGATTATCAAAAACCCAGCAGAAAAGCTGAGAAGCTGCATCCTTGCTTTCTTTCATTGGGCAGAGGTGGCTGTAAGAGAGCAGGATATCACATAGACTGGCAGGCAGCCTTCTAGGTTTGTTCGTTTTATTCAATGACTTTTTTTTTCCATTTCTCCATTAAAAAAGTTCCAAGTAAGACTCTTAAGGAATTGCTAAATATATTTAGCAATCATGGTAATAGAAAAACGAAAAAATAACAAGGATGTGCTTGTGGTGGTGGTGGTGGTGGTTGTTCCTGTTGTCTCTGCCATTGTTAGACTCAGAAAGATTTAAGCTGGACTTCAGACAAAAAAACAAATAAATAAAATGGTGGCTTGTTTCCAAAATGGTCATGGGAACCCTTTTGAAAACTAAAGAGATTCAAACAGAAGCTGGAAAACCCCTTTTTCGGAATGTTGGAGAGAGGGAATTGGGCCTTTATACTTTGAGTTATCCACAATAATTAGCCATAACAGCCAACGTTTACAAAGTGTTTCCTATGAATTACACTAAGTGCTTTCTACATGTCACATTTTATTCTCAAAACAATCCTGGGGGGTAGGTGTCATCATTAATCTCTATTTTACAACTGAGGAAACTGAGGAAAACAGTTGAAGTGCCTTTTCCAGGCTCAGTAAGAATCCAAGGCCTGATTTGACAGACAGCTCTTTTTGACTCCAGGCCTAGCACTCTATCCATCATGCCATTATTTTGTTGTTGAGTCATTTCAGTCATGTCTGACTCTTCACTACCCCATTTGGTGTTTCTTGGCAACTCTACAGCAGTGGTTTGCCATTTCCTTCCCCAGCTCATTTTACAGATGAGGAAAATGAGGCAAATTAGGTTAAGTGACTTGTCCAGGTCCACAAAGCTAGGAAGTGTCTGAAGCCATATTTGAGCTTGGCTCTTCCTGACCAAAGGCCCAGCACTCTTTCCACTGGGCCACCTAGTTGCCTCTAAACCACCTAGATTCCATTGGAGTTCCAACCCTGAAATCCCAAGCCTCTATGGTTATGTGGATTTTAGTCATCATCTCAAAAAATGAGAGGCTTGTTCTGCATTCCTGATCCATACCTTGTAACCCCATCCTGGTACTTTCCTCTACCAGTTGTTTGACCTTGAGGAAATCACTTACCCTCTGTGAACATTAGCCTCCTTATTTGTAAAACTGGGATTTGGGGCCCTTCCCCTGCTTAGTTCCCAGGGTTTTTAGTGAGTTTTAAACATTACACAAGGTAATGGACTTGGAAACTGCTTGTAGCCACACTATAAAGAACTCTATAAATGCAAAGTTTTATTAATAGTCACATTATTTCTAATAATTATTATTCATGTAGAATTCTCAAGTTGCCCCAGAGAGCCAATGAACTCCACTCTTAATATAGAGGACTAGACTCTCCCTTAAAGGATAGCACATACATTTGTACTTATTAGTAGATTAATGTCACGTAATGCCTTCTGCACTCAACGACGTGCTCTCATTTCAGGCCACAGCATGTGAATTTGGTGGTGAGCACTTGACCAAAGCACCAGAGATCATTTGGCAATAAAAACAACATGTCACCATTTTAATTAAGTATGTAAAAACCTTTCATTTATTAAGTAGATGAACTATCCCTGGGAATATTTCCATCTACTTCGTCCTAAGGCTGCTGTATCTGCGTTTTTCACCTCACTTTCCAGCTAATGGGTATAAAGACAGGCTTAATGGATGGTATTAACAATTATTTGTCCTTTCTCTTTTTTTGGGGGGGTGGCAGGGATAGCATAGGGGGAAGATGCCATGGTAACTTAGAAGCAAGAGTCATTTATGCTTCTTCAATTATAGGGAAAAAATAGTCTGGGTTAAAAGTCAAATTTCTCTCTATTGCTCCTGGTGTAGTCAAGCAACTCTTCTAGTTGCCACTGGGAAACAAAAATGTACAGTTGAAAATCTAGTGTGGTATGATGGACACTGGCCTTCAAGTCAGGAAGATCTTCATTTAAATATTACCTCAGATACTAAGTGTGTAAAAATGGAAAAGTAACTCGACTTTTTGTGCCTCAGTTTCCCCATTTGTAAAATGAAGGAGTTAGACTTGATGGCATATAAAGTCTCTTTCACAATGAATTTGATGACCCTATGTCATGAGATGATGATGATGATGATGATGATGATGGTGATGATTATGATGGTGATGATGATATTGATGATGATTTAAATGTGACATCTGAGGATTCAGTAAATAGAAATTCATGGCATGCCAAGAATTCACTTTTTTCTCACAACACATCTGTCAAGTACATAGAGAAGAAATAATATATCCCTTTACAAATATTATTCTCTTATCCAACAACACTTAATGACACCCTATTTTTGGGAAGATTAAATGCACACTCCTTGACTTCTCAATTCTAACTCCCTCCATTATGTCTCCAATCTTTCTTTCCAGCCTTATTTTCCATGATTTCCCCTCATACTGTCTATATTCAAACCGAGTGTCAACGTAGGCTCTACCCTGAGCTTTCCCTGTTGTCTCTCCCCTGTGTATGTTCCTCTTTGTGCAGGGAAGACACTCTAGCTTTATCAGCCCCTACTGAAAGGGAGAAGGTTGACTTACCCAAAGTTCTCCAAATGAGATTACTGGTATAGTTTAGTTTGGAGGTAGTGGTTCCTCTGGAACCATTCTTTAATGGGGCAGTGGACAACACCCTGCTAGAAATAAGGAAAGTACAGGGCAAAGGGTACTGCTCTTACAGATAGAGGAGTTGCCTACCAATCAACCCTCCAATAATTATTTCTCATGTGGCCTTGGGCAAATCATGAGTTCTCTGGGCCTCCATTTCTTTAAATATAAAATGAAAGGATGAGGAGCCTAGAAATCTAATATAGTCCCTTATAGCTTTAGATCTTTGTGGTTTAAATGGAAAAACTTGGCCATGATGACAGAGCCAATAACTGTTCAAAACAGGATTCAAATTCTGATCTCTTGATCATCCCAATCCTCATTCTTCCAATCTGTATTGTTTCTCTGGTTCATAGATTTTCCTCTATGAAATCAGGTGATTGGACTACATAAAAAACTCTTAAAATGGAGTAATAACAAGTATCAATATACCCATTTTCTAGATGAGAGAAAAAAGGGGACTCACAGAATTTCACCAACTGTTGCAGCAATTGTGTTTGTCCAGGTTGTGTTTTGAACTGAACTCCCTTCTGACTCCTGGTTCTCCCCTTATTCCTCTACAACTATTGTCCCCCAAATAATGCCAATCCTACATTTTCAGGTTTGTTTTTTTTTTTTCCAACTACTCTATGACATGAATTGTGTGCCTGGCCACCAAGGCTACTTGTTCTTTTCTTCCATATATACATTATGTTTTTCTTCCTCCTTGCCTTTCCACATGGTAGTGCAACTATTAAAGTCTTGCAGTTGGTCACAAAGGTGGTAAATGACAGGATTAAAACCATGATGCCCAGAGTTCCTACTACTGCCCCATGTGGTCATGCAGGGTGAAATATACACCCTTATAAACATGATAGCAACTTAAATACTTGTAGACAGCTATCAACAAACCCTTTTCCTTCTCCCTCTCCCCCTACCTGCCTAAAAAAGAAAAACATAAAAAAGAGAGAAAGAGGAAAAAGAAAAAAAAACACCTCCAGATTTTCAGTGGCACTGGGTTAATTAAAATGATTTATGCCCATAAGAATCAGTCGGTGAAACACTGAATATAATGAGTTCTGTAGTCTACTGCATCTGAATTCCATGGATCTTTGTATGTCTAGGAAATTATTCCTCTTTATCCTTTATTCTAACCTCAAACCCTGATTTCTGCCTTTGAGGTTTGCTGAGTATAGACTTTTTTTTTTAAATTGGAAAATGGCCATGAAGGCCAACTCTAAAAACTTCCTTCTTATAGAAAAGAGGGAAAACTGAAAAAGATGTACTTCGGTGTGGGGTTAGGGAGTGACCTATGCTGGGTATTGGGGAAGGACTAAGGTCCTATTAGCTGAACTTTTCCAAAGTCCCTCCCCAATAAATCAGAAATTTGCATAGGGTGATTTTTTTTCTCCAAAATCTGAGGGCATCTATGTAGGTCACATATTCAATGCAGAATCTGTTATTCTGTCTTTATTTAGGCAGATCATTCCCCACTTGCTGAAGTCCCACCCCCCTATTCCACCCTGCCAATGCTGATAAAGAAGAAAATCCCGTCTGGAGAAGCATCTGTTTCAAGCCTTCTGCCTCCTTAGAGCAGAAGCACTCAAGGTTGGCTCAGGTGACAGACACATAGCTGAGAGAAAGAAAGGGACAGAGAAAGGGAGACACAGAGACAGAGTGAGGGAGACAGAGGGAGACAAAGAGACAGAGACAGAAAGAATCAAAGAGACAGAGACTGATATAGAGAGACAGAATCAAAACAGAAAGAGAGACAGAGAGACAAGGAGAGAGGGAGAGGGAGAGAGAGGGAGAGAGGAAGAGGGAGAGAGAGAGAGAGAGAGAGAGAGAGAGAGAGAATCAATGGATTTTTCAAATCTCTCTCTCCAATCTTTTCCAATGGAAAAGATAAGATCCTTTCCATTAAAACAAAGAAATTGTGTATTTCAAATTGCTTTATAAGTTGAAAATGGAAAGAAAGAACAATGAAGGAAAAAAGGAGAATGAAGGAGGAAAGAAACAAAGGAAGGAAGAAAGGAAGGAAGGAAGGAAAGAAGGAAGAAAGGAAAGAAGGAAGGAAGGAAGAAAAAAGAGAAAAAAGAAAGAAAATAAAAAAAAGAATGAGGAAGGAAGAAAGGAAGGAAAGAAAGAAGGAAACTTTTAGAATTATGAGCCTTGCTTACTATGTGGTAGGTTTCATAGCCTATAAATTCCATATCTATAGTATCATCCTGGGCTCCCAAGCAATAATTAAGGGACTAGAATATCAGGAGAGCTAATATACAAAGTTTACTAATACATGCTGTTCAGTAATGTGGTCCAATGGAGCCGCAATGTATATAGATTTGGACCACTTGAGTTTGAATCCTGCTCTGTCACATGGCACTTCTGTGATCTTGGTCACGTAAGTCACTTTCCCATGTTGAGTCTCAGTTCCCTAATCTCTAAAATGAAAAAGTTGCCTCAGGCCATCTCACCCATCCCTTCCAACTCAAAAGCTCTAATCTTCACATCTTCTGAGTCCACAGAAGTCAATAGCAGGGGATCTGACAGAAGTATAACGACAGCATTGGAATTGATGCTGTTTATTAAATGTTCCAAGGAATACTCATGCTGGCCTTTGGCCATTCATGGAATTCTTTCCAAATACAATGGGAAAAACGTGCTTCAAGGAGTAAGGAGATGCCTTCTACACCTTACAAAAAATAAAGCACCATCTGTGATTACCACAATGAGCCAGAAGCCCACCAAGCCTAATATTGTTACTATCATCATCCCAAAGAGGAGATGTGGGGAATGCCCCATATGTCCTAAAAAGACCTGGCCTGGAGCTCTGGCTCCCAAGCTATGTCTTCTGTTGTTCTGATACAGAACATTGCCATGCAAGTGTCCATACCGGAATCCTATGTGGATTCAGGACTGTGTCATGAATAGGAAATGACTAATGGGCTCCCTCTTCAAGATACTGTCTCATTAACAGAAAGTCTTTGTGAACTCAAAAATGTTACCAGAAATACTTTCATTTCTAACGTCCAGCCCTCAAACTCCAGCTGAGTGTGGAATACTCAAGAATGGAGGGAGAATGATTCACTTATCTTCTGGTGATGGACAATTCTATTTAGGATCATGAGATTTTTACTTGGAACAGAAAATTCAGCTTCCTCAATTTGCTCATGAGATAAGGCAACATGAGCCAATGAACATTTCTGTAGTGTCTGTCACATGTCCAACATTATTTTAATCTCCAAGGGAATGAGACAAAGAAAAAATAGAACTTTTCTTTTAGGAGTTTCCATTGTCCATTCTATTGGGTGGTGGAGGGATGTAAACAAGTAAGTAGAGAGTATATACACATAATGGCATTTAATTTTCAGACAGAAAGTCAGCAACAAAGAGGTGAGGAGATAGAGAAAAGTAAGAGGGAGGGGAGAGGAGAGAGAGAGGAGAGAGAGAGAGAGAGAGAGAGAGAGAGAGAGAGAGAGAGAGAGAGATGGAGAGAGAGGGAAAGAGAGGGAGAGAGAGGGAGAGAGGGAGAGAGGGAGGGAGGGAGAGAGAGAAAGAGATGGGGGAACAGGAATATCTTTTTCAACATAAGTAGGACCTGACATTAACCCTACTGGACACTTTAAGTACTGCAAGAGAACATATGTAAAGAAAGAAAAACAGGGTAGAGTAGGTAAGGCAAGACCCCCAGAACCCCAGGAGTGGGGGATGTACAAGTTTAACCAGAAAAGAAGAAATGCTCAGACAAGAAGGGGTGGGATAAATCAGTATCATGGAACTCTGTAGAGCCTACAAATGTATATAGAAAGAAGAGGTGATCAAAGGTATTAAATGATCCAGAAAGGGCAAAGAATAGGATTGAAAAATGCTGAGTGCATTTAAGAGTTAAGAAGCTTTGGGGATAGGTGCAAGGAGAACTGGATGAGGAATTAGAGGGACTTGGGTTAAAATCCCACCTTTGATATTTACCACTTGAATGACTGGGCAAGTCATTGAAAGGAACTATGTCTCAAGTGACTTCTAGGACTAAGCAGGTAAGGCAGAAAGGGGGTGTGATCTGCCTTAGCATAGGGAGTTTCCTCAGTGGGACTGTCTGGCCCTAAGGAACTTACAAGAACTTATTACTGTGCTAGGAGAAAATTTCCAGTGTTGGGAACCTAAAGAAAGATTTAGGGAATGAACAATGCATGATAAAATCAGCAAATCCAAACTTTCTAATGGGTTTAGCAATTAATAAAAGTATCTAAAATGAATGTTTCTTTTTTCATTTCCAAAAATATTAGAATTAGATTCCATACAATGCACACAAAAGACATTTTGTTAAATCAAGGAAAAAATTTTTTAAAGTTTGTTTTGATAAATATGCTTGTCATCTTCACTTATGAATTTATTTGTGCTGGGAGTCCCTTTTGAGTAAACACCACCCCCTCAGCTCCACAGGAATTGTGACTTTGGGATAAGGAGAGATAAACTGATTTGCTCAGGGTTATATGAACAATATGTGGCCTGTAGCCAAAGGGCAGCCAGCCCATCTGCACTCCCAAGTCTGATTTCTAGCTACCAAGCCAGTCTGTTTCTGGAGGCAATGTCCACAATTTACAAAGCCCAGTGCTTTAGATGGGGATGAAGAGATAAAACAAAGCAAAACAAAGAACACAGAAACATGGCAAAGTCCTTGACTTTCAGAACTGATAGAAGAATTCTCAATGAAATAAAAGCAAAAGGAACAGAAAGCCATTTCTAAAAACAAAATGTAATAGGATTCTAGATTTAGAATTAACTGGAAGAGACCTGAGAGTTCACTTAAGTCAACTTCTCAATATTAGAGGAGGAAGCAGAGACCTAATGAACAGAAGTCCCTTGTGGCTCAGTTGTTTTAGTCCAGTCCAACTCATCATGACCTTATTTGGTCTTGTTTTCATTCTCTCTCTTTTTTCATCTTTGACAAAGATACTGGAGTGGTTTGTCATTTCGTTCCACAGCTCATTTTACAGATGTGGAAACTGAGGCAAACAGGGTGAAGTGACTTGCCCAAGGTCACACAGCTAATGTCTGAGGTCGGATTTGAACTCAGGTCTTCCTGATGGCAGACCCAGCACTCTATCCATTGCACCAAGCTAGCAGTTCATTAAGTGACTTGCATAAGGTCATACAGACAAGTGACAGAGAAGGGCTTTGATCCCTTAACCTCTGTCTCCCCCTGCAACATGCTAATTCTGTTATCACTTCAAAACTAATTAGGATAATAGGATCATAAATTTAGTGATGGAGGGGACCTCAGATTGGCTTGCAGTTTTTCCTCATTTTCCAAGAGGACTACAATGCCATCATGATGTCGGAGTCAAGGTAGAGTATGTCCAACCGTGGCTGATCAGACCAACATGAGCTCAGAAGGCTCGACCACAGGTTGGACGTAAACAGTCCATATGGACATTTGGAGGAAAAATGGTCCTAAATGTGAGCATGTCCTGTTTCTTTTGAGCTACTGCAATTCTGTTTCCTCATAGAGCACAGTGCCTTCTTTTATGTGAGCATGTCATGTTGGCTGGTCCTGTGCCAGTGTTAACCATGTCAGGAAATCAACTTCAGAGTTCTTAAGAGAGACCTTGAGAGTGCCCTTGCATTGCTTTTTCCGACCACATGGAGGATTGTTTCATGTCTGTTAGGCAAACATACACTGGACATTTGAACAACATGGCCAGGCTATCAGAGGTGCCCTCTCTGCAGCAGAGTTTGAATGCTTGGCAGTTCAGTTCTAGAAAGGACCTCAGTGTCTGCTAGCTTAGCTTGTCAGGTGATCTTCAGAATCTTCCTAAGACAATTCAGATAGACTGTCCAAGTCTCGCAGGCATAGGACAATGAGGTCAGCACTGGCTTTGTAGAACAGTGGTTTGGAAGGCAGTCTAATATCTCTTCTTTCCCATACCTTCCTTCAGAACTTCTCAAATCCTGAGAGAGCTCTAGCAATGTATGTGTCAACCTCATTATCAGTGTGTATTCCCAGAAAGTGCACTGTGAAGGTAAGGGAACTGATTCACAGCATTCAAAATTTCTCCATTTACTGTAACCTAGGATTCCACGTACAGATGGTATGTTGCTGACTGGTGGAGAATCTCTTTTTCCATTGTGTTAATTGTTAGGCCAAAGTCAACAACGCATCTCAGCCTCAGAGACTGCATCAAGTATATAATCTTCTGTGAACAAAAAGTGACACGCCGACTCTCAACTCTCCCTCCACTTTAGTCTCAGCTTGTAGACATTTGAAGTTCAGTAATTTACCATCAGGGCAATAACTTACCTTGATACTGTTTTAGTTGTAGTTGAAGACATCTGACAACATTGCTGAAAACATCATGGTAAAAAGTATGGGAGCAAGCACACAGTCCTGCTTCACTCCACCAGTGACTGGGAAAGTACAAGTGCATTTTTCATTATCCAGAACCCAGTCAAGCATATGTTATGAAACTGGTACATAAGAGCTGTGTGTCTTTCAGGTCTACTGGACTTCATGTTCTCCTTAGGCATGCACACATTATGTACCAATGTGAATGGAATCATCTCTGCAAAAGTCTGTGTACCTTTTCTTGTGATTCGACCTCAAGGTGGGGGCCCCATGGTATGCAGACTGGGGTTGAGTGAAATATACAATTTTTAGGGCACTTTTCCTAGCCTCTTCCTCACACCACTAAGTGGGCAGTGATATCCTTCATAAAGGCTGCTCAGATCCCTGGGGGGCTGCTTCAAAGCAGTGAGAAGATGATTCTATGGCTTGGGTCACTTGTGTGCAGGTTTTGACTGCAGCTCCCAGTGTGTCCTTGTCTGCTGATTCTTTGCTTTCCTGTCATCACAGGACTTAGAGATACATAAAATGGTATGGGTGGTGTCTTTTAATTCACATGGAATTTGGATTTCAGTGGGACAAAATTGTTCAGTCATTGGCTTCACCTTCTCTTCCAAAGTCCCCACAGTCTAGTAGCAACACAAAGTCAAGTTGACTGGTGATAGCCTGGGACTTCATGGAGACCCTTGGCATCTCTGATACTTAACTAAGCTCTAAACTCTCTTATAGAGCCTGCTTTCAACCACCTTTACCTTCATAGCCATTGGAACAAATTGCTCTCATCCACCCATTCTGCTGGGGATGGCCTTCACATGCTTGAGGGAGACAGCCCCCTAACTCACTGAAGGGTTTGAGACTCTTTGGTTACCCTCAACCTGGTTTAGCACATTTGTTGAAATGTTTTACTGGAGTGTAGCTGCTGCACAAGGTGAGAGTTGGGTGAATCAGACAGACACCCAAGGTGGAAAGCAGCCCTGAACAGGGTTTGATAAACCACAAGCCAGAGGTGTTTATCTTCCCTGACCACAGCAGACACCTGGGCAGTTAGGTGGTGCAGCTGCATCTGGAGTGAGGAAGACCTGAGTCCAAATCTAGTCTCAGACATTTTCCAGCAGTATGATCCTAGGCAAGTCACTTAGCTCTGTTTGCCTCAGTTTCCTCATCTGTAAGATAAGCTGGAGTTCAGGCCAAGTGAAGCTAAGAGACTTATCTAAGATCACACAAGAAGCTTCCGAATAAGGACTGATCAGTTTCTCTGACTCTAGAAAGCTTGTACCACAATATTAGCCTGAGATCACAAAAGGAATAGCTAAAAGATTTAGAGCTATACGCGACGTTAGAAGTCATACATCTCGTACTTGAGTAAATGTGGTTGAAAAGAGAAATGAGTTATCCAAGGTCACACAGGTAGCAACTCACAGAGCAGAGATTCCATTCCTAGGCTTCTTCCTCCTGCAGCATGTCATCTTTGGTGGATTATAAACACAAACTCAGAGCTTTTTTATATTTCCATACACATCTCCATAAATGCAGTTAGCAAACCCAGAGAGAAATGTGCCCACCAAAAAAAAGTCAATTCATTGTGGAATGGAGGAGTGTCTTTACTTTGTGAGTTAGAAATCAGCTCTTAAAAAAAAATCTGAATGTGAAAGACAGACTATGTGACCCTGAAATTGATTCAATATTAGATATTGGGGGGATCACAGGAATTCCAGATTTGAGACCAGGCAAGAATTGACAGAGTCACTCCTGGGGGATGAAGTTTCTGACTTTAAGTAAAGATTCTTCCTGTTTGCTTTCTGCAGGGCCAAGTGTTTAACTACCCACTCAGAGAAAATGAAATCCTGACATGACCATGGCTCAAGGTTTTCAGTTACCGTGTAGCCCCTGAACACCTCATCGTCTAGGAACCAACCTCATTTTAGCCAAAGTAATGCAGACAGGATCCCTGAAGACCCCTGATCACTGTTGTTTTTGTTTTAAACTCATTGTTGTTCTCAGCTTGCCAAGAGACAACACTTATTTCTAGAAACTCTCAACTGTCTTTGAACCTTGACTCCGAGCATACTTCAAAACAGTCTATCAAAGCTTTAAAAACATCACTGATGTATCTAGTGAAAACAAAGAAATAGGTTCAGTTCTGGTGACCACAAGATTTCTTTCTGAATCTCTGCATCCGTTTGTTAAATCATGTTTTGTTTTATTTTCATCAGCTCATGAAATCCTAGTGGACAACAAAAATTAATGGAAATTAAAAAAAAAGAGAGAAAGACAAATACTCTCTTTCTCCACATTAAGGCCCACCTACGCATAAAGAATAGTCCTTCCACGCATCAGACAAACTTGATAAGACAGTGTTTAGTGAGAAATAGTGGAGGAGTCAGTCTGATAGAGTCACTAGAGCTCCGGATCTAAAGTCAGGAAGTCCTTGGTTCCAGTGCCCACACAGGAACTTACTAGATGCCTCACTGTTAGGCAAGTCACTTTACCTGACTATGTGCACTTTACCTTGCTTGGTCTGTTTCCTCAGATGCAAAATAAGCGGTTTAAGCTGGATGAGTTTTGAGACCTTCTCCTCCTTCTACATCAGAAAGGATGTAGAAGGATAGAAAATAATATATTATTATAAATATATATAAATAGACATTAATAAAATATGTTATATATATAATATATTATATTGCATTATATTTCTCATGTGTATAATAAAACAGAGGTAAAGTGACTTGTGGAAATTTTATTATATTATGCTAATGTTTAGTCATTTCAGTCATGCCCAATTCTTCATGACCCCATTTTGGGGTTTTCTAGGTAAAGATACTGGAGTGGTTAGCCATTTCCTTCTCCTGATCATTTTACACATAAGGAAGCTCAGGTAAACGAGGTTGAGTGACTTGTCCAAGGTCACACAGCTAGTAGGTGTCTGAGGCCAGAATTGAGCTCAAGAGGATAAGTTGTCCTGCTTCCAGGCCTGGTACTCTATCCACTATGGATCCTAACTGGCCCCATATTATACTAACACATACATACATACATACATACATACATACATACCCACATACACATATATGTATATACATACATATTTGTATTCCTATAACATATATTACCTCAGTTCTCTCATCTGTACATTGGAGCTGGATTAGAAAGGGTTTGTGCTTAAATGTATGGTTTAATTGTCTGATCAAAAAGTTAGCTTCAGAAAGAAATGGGTCAGAACCACATCTGGTATATAATGTTTTATTAAGCCGCACCATGTCAATCACACACTCATAACATTGCTGAGTATTAGGGACCATCCACGACAACCCATACTTGAGCAGGAATGTCCTCTCTGCCTTCCTGAAGAATTGCCTATACAGTTGCATCATTTGCTTACAGTGATATGACATGTGTCCACTACTTTCCAAACCTTACAGTATTGTGTTGAGGATGGCTGTCTTTCTTGTTGCTATTACCCATCTACTATGAGCACAGACCAATCATAAAACAAGTGTGTTAGAAAAAGGGAAAGAAGGTAGATCTTCAGGAGATAGCAAGGTGGGGCAATGGTAGGAGTCCTGTGCCAGGAGTCAGGATGACAAGAGTTTAAATTTTGCCTCAGACACTTGTTGTATTACCCGAAGCAAGTTATGTAACCTCTACTTGCCTCAGTTTCCATATCTGTAAAATAATGGCAATAATAGCACTATCTCACATGGTTATCGTGAGGATCAAATCTACCAAGCATTTAACACAGTGCTTTGCACCTTGAAGATACTATCGACGTATTTATTATCTCCCCATTGCCTTTTACAAATCAAGAGCAACATACAAGCTCACTCCTTGGTCTATACTCCTTGAAGATGAAAAACTGAAAAATAACCATGTCTCATAATAAAATAGGTCTCTAAGATTTTCCAAGCACCCTTTATTACTGATCTTCTTTGAAACAAAGATGGTAGAACCATGAGAATTCATATAATTGGCAAAAACCCTCACATTGTACCTGATAAATTATAAAGAAATGGATTCTTGAACTCATAAGGAAGTGGAAAATGTTATCTAGTCCAATCCCCTGATTTTATACATAAGGAAATTAAGGACCACTCAGTTAAATGAAGCAATTTGTTCACTTAAGGAAGTTTCTGGAGCCTGTGCCTCTGACTTCCCATGGGGCTTTGCCTGTGGGCAATCCAATAGCTTGGTTGAATTCACTGATTCTCAGGTTCTGAATGAAAAGTTAGGGAGATAAATTTCAAACAAGAAGTAGGAGGAGAGAGGATGAGGTGAAGCTAAGAAGAAAAGCCTTGTTCTTGTACCATTTTTGTCTCTTCCCCACCAAAGCAAAGAGATGAATGATATCCATATGATTATTCATGGAAGTTCCTATGTACATTGCATTCTAAAATGTGCACAGTTCTTGACACGTATTAGTTCATCTGATCAATCAATAGAGGCAAAAAGGATTCGTTAAATACCATGTACTTGTCACTACCTGAAGAGCTGAGGAAACAAAGAAAAGGAAGAAATCTCTAAAATCACATATCTCCCAGTGTAATAGGCAAAGTCATCTAATAACAGGGCAGCTAGGTAGTGCATTGAAGAGAGGGCCAGGCCTGCACTCAGGAAGATTCATGTTCGCAAGCTCAAATCTGGATTCAGACACTTAGTAGCTGTGTGACCCTCAGCATGTCACTTAACCCTGTTTGCCTCAGTTTCCTTATCTGTAAAATGAACTGGAGAAGGAAATGGTGAACGATTCAAGTATGTTTGCCAAGAAAATTCCAAAATGGGGTCACAAAGAGTCCAACATGGCTAAAATGATTGAGTAAAAACATTTATGTAGTGCTTACTAGATACCAGGAACTCGACAATTATTATCTCATTTTTTCCTCACTAAAACCATGCAAGGTAAGTGCTATTATTATCCCCATTTTATAGATATGGAACCTGAGGCAAACAGAGGTTAAGTGGTTTTACCAATAGTCACACAACTAGTAAATGTTTCAGATTGCATTGAAACTCAAGCTTTCTGACTCCAGGCCAGGTACTCTATCTACTGGAACACTTAGTTGTCCCTTATATAAATGTCCATATCCATATCCACACATGCATGCATTTACACACATATACACACATATAAAGACATGCACACATATATGCATATATACACAGAGGTACATATACATAAAGACAGTGATAAGCAGTGAGACAGAAAGGCATAGATGGGTAGAGAGACAGATATAGACAAATGGATAGTGAGATAGATGATAGATAGATAGACAGACAGAGAGACAGAGAAACAGACAGATAGATAGACAGATAGAAAGATAAATAGATAGATAGATAGACAGAGAGACAGACAGACATAGATAGCTAGACAGATAGAAAGATAAATAGATAGACAGATAGACAGACAGAGAGATAGACAGACAGATAGATAGATAGACAGATAGATAGAAAGATAAATAGATAGACAGATAGATAGATAGACAGATAGATAGAAAGATAAATAGATAGAGCGACAAACAGACAGATAGATAGACAGATAGATAGATGATAGAAAGATAGATAGATAGATAGATAGATAGATAGATAAACTGATGTAGGGGAAGAATCTTCTAAACATAAAACAGAGGTTTTACAAAGCGAATTTATGGGAGGTAGACTTGACAGGTCAAATAAAATCGTTCGTGGAGTGACAGGTTTGTGAAAACTCTTCCTCAGTACCTTCTATTTGAAATTTCCTAGAGTTCCTTTTGATGAAACAATCCACACGTTCTTTTCATATTACAAACAACTCAATTTGCCCCATAGCAAAATATGGTCAACAGGGGCAGATATACAGTTACATGACAGATAGAACTAGCAAAAGTTCAGAGAAACACAGAGAGATTGTACAATAACTATGGATAAAAAGTCCCTTTTCTGGGAAGAAGTTAAAATGAGAGAATTATTTGTACTATCTTATCACTTAAGTTTCATAAAAAATGAATAAATTGACTGTAAACTTCCCAAAACACTGTTGGAATTGCATCCTTAGTTTTCCCTGACCCAGATGATGGGAAAAGGAAAGCTAGTAGGTTTTCTGGAGGAAGGACCAGAGACACTGAGTTGCTAGTCATCTACACAGAAGTCAAAGTGTATAGGCACTTCAACTCAAGGAATGCTCATTGGACATTGACTGAGTGACTGGGGCAACAGTATCTCTTCTGAAACTCAGTTTGCTCTTCTATGAAATGGGAATAACAGGGATTGAAGTATTCTTTTTTTCACAAAGCTGTTGCAGGGAATCAAATGAAATCCTGTATCTCAAACACTTTGGAGATTTTGAAGCCTCACCTATTTATTAGGTCTCACTATTTTATACAGCTGATGTAAGACATGGTCCCTATTTTCAAGGATCTTTGATTCTAGTGGTGAGAAAGAAATGAATATGAAGAACAATGATGGACCCATAACAAGGATGCATTAGAGAGGATCAATACAGGTGTTAGGGGAGGTCTGAGGAGAATGACATTCCTATCAGGGAAAACTAGGGAACACTTCATGAAGGGGATTTATGTTTGTTTGTCTATTTTTAACTGGCCTTTAAAGGATGGGTAGAAATGCAGCTAGGTGGTATAGTGGATAGAGTACCAGGCTTGTTTTCAGGAAGACCTGAGTTTACATCTGGTCTCAGACACTTCCCAGCTATGTGACCCTAGATAAATCATTTAACCTTTTTTGCCTCAACTTTTTAATCTGCAAAATACACTGAAGAAGCAAATTCCAAACCACATTTGCCAAGAAAACCCCAAATGAGGTATAACAGCAATCAGTTTAGCAGATACTTAGCACTTAGTAACTTGGGGGCTAAGTATGGAAGGTGTGAACTCTGTCCCACCTTTGAGAAGGTGTGAACTCCCCTGTTGGTGTGGAAGAAGGGGACTGGCTGAGACAAGAGGCCAGTGTGTGTATATAAGCAAGAAGTCTAGAGACAGAGAGACAGAATTGGCTGTTGGCTCCTGTTGGAGGAAGCAGGATTGTCCCAGCATCTGGGAGCTGGGCTGCTGGACTGAAGAAGTGAGTTGGAGTTTTCTTGAGAGAGAGACAGAGAGAGAGACAGAGAGAGACAGAGACAGAGAGAGACAGAGACAGAGAGAGACAGAGACAGAGAGACAGAGACAGAAAGAGAGAGACAGAGACAGAAAGTGAGACAGAGACAGAGATAGAGACAGAGACAGAGACAGAGATAGAGACAGAGGCAGAGACAGAGGCAGAGACAGGTATAGAGACAGAGACAGAGAGACAGAGACAGAGAAAGACAGAGACAGAGACAGACAGACAGACAGACAGAGAGACAGAGAGAGACAGAGAGAGAGACAGACAGAGAGAGACAGACAGAGAGAGACACAGAGAGAGAGACAGAGAGAAAAAGTGAGACAGAGAGAGAAAGTGAGACAGAGAGAGACAGAGACAGAGACAAAGAGACAGAGACAGAGAGAGAAAGAGACAGAGACAGAGAAAGACAGAGACAGACAGAGACAGACAGACAGCTAGAGAGAGAGAGACAGAGAGACAGAGAGAGAGAGACAGAGAGA
>CM053581.1:11776094-11801700 GCA_028627135.1 Pseudochirops cupreus | reverse complement strand
AGAGAGAGAGAGAGAGAGAGAGAGAGAGAGAGAATGAGAGAAAGAGAGAGAGACTCTCTCCCAGCATCTGGAAGCTGACTGAGAACTGAGATGGAGTTTTCCTGAGACCAGAATCTGGTAAAGGGCACCTGCAAGGCTGAGAGGGCTTGCTTGGAAGGCCGATATTCCTTCTGGGTCCTAAGGCCAGCTGAACTGCTGGAGGACTGAAGAAGCATGACCAGGATAAGACTTTGTTTGCCTGGCTGATCCTTGAGTTCCAGGCAAGAGAAGTGGTGAAGGGTTTGAGATGTGCTAGACCCTATGAACTTCAGTGTGTGCCAGGGACTGCCCTGAGGACTGGACAAAAATCTGGGAGCTGTGTACTTCTGAGGACTGGACAAGGACCCGGGAGCTGTCTGCTGCTGAAACCAGGTGACTGTTTGGTGGATTCAGGAGGGAGCTGGGAACATGGAAGGGAATACAGGGAATCAGAGAGACCAGCCTGAGTCAAGATGAAGAAAAGGACTCCCCTTGGATGAAATTGAGATTTGCTGGACACAGAGCAGTGGAGGGTTTGTGTGGTTTTCTAATGATTTTATTTAGTGACTGATTAAGTTAATGTATGGTTGCTCCATGAGTGGAAGTTTGATTATTGTATTGTGAATTGACTGAATGATTAAGTAAGGAGGGTTTCCCCCTTAGGGGAACCAGATGATTGTTCTTTTGTTCCTTGTTCTGAATATTGTGGCCACTGTAGTGAAAACTGTGTGGCCATTCTAATGTTAAGCTGTTATGAATACCATATTGTGATTTTCTGTGATAAGATGTAATATTATGAATATTATATTGTGACATATTGTGAATGTTTGCCTTGATATATAATGGAATAAACAGAGTGTTCACTATACTGTGTAATCGGAATCTTAAAAGCTGTTCACAGTAGCATTCTTTTGGGAATCTGCTGGTGCATGGCATTACATGAGGTCATGAAGAGTTGGAGAAAACTAAAATGACTAAACACCAAGAAGAAATTCAGCAGGCAAAGAAATGGGCAGGGGTGCTGGTAATGGCGGTGGTGACTTTCTATAGATGGGGAACAATCATGGGGATCTCGATATCTGTTAAGGCAATATGCTCCTATTTTATATAACTCTAGTTATTAGATGGTTGTCCCTTCTATAAAGGCCACATTTTCCCCAAATTCCAACAAGGCATTCATGTCTATCGATCGTGTCTTTATTCTGCCTTCTGAAGCTAAGAAGAACAAAATGAATCCTTATTCCATATCCTGCTCTGCCACTTAACTGGACTTTTGATTTGAGATAAATCAATTTCCTTCCCTAGGCCTGCAAAAGGAAAGTTTAGAATCAATGTTCTTTAAAGCCTCTTATAATTCTCACATTCTGTATTTTACTTTCCCATTCAGTTCTGATGTCTGACACTTTATATTCCCCCCCAAGCTGAGATAGTCTATGTTCTCACATCCAACTCAGTCCTAACTTTCCATGTTCACAGGTTCCTTCTACACTAACAATTTATGTTCTAGGTTCTGACACTGTGTCCAAAGTATGCTTTCCATTACAGACTTTTGTGTTTTAAGTTTCTTCCTAGGTTTGACATTCAATATTCTAAAGTCCCTATAGACTGTAGCATTCTGAGATCTTTGTTTTTAAGGTGGCAAAGTTGAAACGTCCTCATGGATCACTGCCTTGTTATGTTGGAGGGGCTTGTGTAGGTCAATGAAATTATGAGCTATGCCATACAGGGTTACCCAAGACATACAGGTCATAGTGGAGAGCTCAGACAAAAGGTGATCTGCTAGTGAGAGAAAAGGCAAACCACTCAAGTATCTTTGCCAAGAAAACCCCACTGACTTGGAAGGGCCTGCTGGGCTCATGGAGTCACAAAGAATTGGACGCGACTGATACAGAGCAATAAAAATAGTAGATATGGCAGTAGACTTGTCTCAGGAATACCTTATTGCCAGTCTTGCCTCAGATACTACCTGCAAGACTCACAGTAATTCACTTAACTGCTAACTACCTCAGTTTCCACATTTTAAAATGGGAGCAATACTAGCACCTTATTCCCCAGATTATTGGGCATCTAGGTGGCACCATAGTCCATAGAATGCCAGGGCTAGAGTTAGGATGATTCATCTTCCTGAGATCAAATTTGGCCTTAGACATTTACTAACTGTATGTCTCTGGGGAAATCATTTAACCCTGCTTGCCTCAGTTTCCTCATCTGTGAAATGGGCTAGAGAAGGAAATAACAAACCTCTCCAGTATCCTCGCCAAAAAAAAACCCCAAATGCTGTCACAAAGAGTTGGACACATTGGAAAATAACTGAACAGTCGAGGATCATTGTAAGGCTAAAATAACAAAATGCTTGCAAAGTGCTTTCCAAACCATAAAGTTCCATATAAATACTAGTTGTAACTTTTATTATTGTGATTTGGCTTCTGATTTTGACCTTTACCTTTCCATATTATGATATGATAGCATTCTGTATCCTAAGGTCCCCATTGACTCTACCATTTTATGTTCTAGGTGTCTTGTACCTGTAAGAATCTCTCTCAGATTCCTTCTAACACAGACGTGTTGTGTTCTAAAGTGTCTCCCATCTGTAATATTCCATTTCCTAAGTTCCCTTCAATAGATGATATTCAAGCTCTTAGATTCCAACTTCTGTATTCCCTGACTCCTTCTGGGCTGACAGGTTGGATTGTAAACCTCCTTCTGCTTCTTGTAGCCTTTGTTCTATGGTCCATCCTAGTTCTAAAAGTCCCTGTTTCTGTACTGTAGAATGTTGGACTTCAGGGCTTTTTAGAAATACATATCCCATGAACATTAAAAAAGAATCACAAAAATGTTCTAGCCTTAGGAAGATCACTCCTGTAAAAACGGGCTTGTTCCTAAGAAGGTATACACACCCAGGAGACTTTCACAGCCACAAAGGAGCCTCTGCAATGGGAACGGCCTCAGCAGACACCTCCGACCAAATTCTTAGTACACCATGTAAACATGTTTCAAGAAAATGGTAATTTGTAAAAAAAAAAAAAAAAAAAGAAAAAACCCTTAAAAGCCTTTAATTAGGAGCCATCCATCACGAGCAGTCAGTTTCTTATAGGTTGCCAAAAGGTTACTATGCATTTGGGGTATATTGAAATTTCCTCCGATGTTCATGTTGACCTGCTAGGAAAAGAAAGGAAAAAAATAAGAGCTCGCAAATGACATTCAAGCTCCTTAATTGGTCCCATTAACAACCCCTTCTTCACTCTACAGGACACACAAATGGTACTTCATGGCAAATACAGTGTGGGGTTTGGCTGGAACTCTTCCATTTTGTCTGAAGCCAAGTGTTGAAATCATGTTAGATTAAATCATTGAGCGTACTTGGCCTTCTGGGGTAGGGATGAGAAAATGCATTTTGCCAAGCTTAGCCATTGTGGGTTCAGAGTTGAGAAGCAAATTGAATTCTTTCTGGAAATGAGTGCTATAGAGCAGCTGGTCAAACACAATTTACTTGCTCAGAGAAACAAACCTTAATGATTTCTGGAAAAAAGACTTACTTGAAAGGGCTATAAGGAATAGCAACGGATACTAAAAAACTAAGTTTAGATGAGTTCACTCCAAAGGACAGAGATAGGCAAAATTATATTAATCAGCGGATATCTAACCTTCACTCAAATTGCATAAGCCCAGACATTGGTTTAAATACAATTAATACAATTAACATTTCTTTGGTGACTACTAAGTGTAAGCCACTGTTCTTGGGGGCCCAGACTACAAAGACAAAATGATACATAATCCCTGCCTTCAATGAGTTTACATTTTACTGGAAGAGGCAAAGGATAAGGGAACAAATTTACTTAGTAACAAGGGAAGGACTCAAACTCATGTCACCTGATGCTTCAGCTTTCCCTCTTCACTCTTTCTGTCTCTCTCCGTCTCTGTCTCTTTCTGGGTCTCTCTGTTTCTGTCTTCCTGTCTCTCTGTCCATCTGTCTGTCTCTCTCTCTCTTTGACTTGAAATATATCTCTGTTTTTCTCTCTCTCTTTTGTTTGGCTCTCTAAATTTTATTAATTTAATCTGATTTCTTACAGAAATACAAGGGGAGCACATTCAGAAATTGAGGAGATGAGTAGAAAAAGGTGTCAGTTCCATCTTGGGACCAGCATCTGAGTTAAAGTTTAAGAGAAGCAGAGATTCTATGAAGTCTATTTGAATATGGAACTGTTTTGTTGTTGTTTCATTTCCAGAAACAGGAAGCCACAAGGCTGGAAGGTGAGAAATGGAAGGCAACAGAGAGAAAACAATGCTGGGTATCCAATGATCTGTGCTCTAATGCTCTTTCTCTTATTAAATAGCTGTGTTACCTTGTTCAGTCAATTAACCTCCATGGAGCACTTCAGATGTTGTGATCACTATGGTCCTTCTCGTCCTGAAATTCTATGAAATAAAATGCTCCTTCATAGAGCCCCAAGGTATACATATTCAGAGATGGGATGCTCTTTATGAAAAGAATGTAGAAGTATAAATGTACTGTGTGATTAATAACAAACTGTATACTATTGCTGACAAGCATTTAGCACTTTAAAGGACATCTCATTTGCTCCTTCAAACTGAGGTATATAGTGGCCATCCCCACAATGGTAAACATATGAGCTAACCCAGGGGTAGGTTACCTGTGGCCTTGAGGCCACATGTGGCCTTCTAGGTCCTTGAGTGCAGCCTATTGACTGAATTCAAGTTTTACAGAAGGAATCCTTTTATTATGGGCATTTTTTCTTTGAAGTCTGCATTCAGTCAAAGGGCTGCTCTTGAGGACCTAGGGGGCCACATGTGGTCTCAAGACGACTGATTCCCCACCCCTTGGCTAACCTATCTTTATTTTCAGTCAAATATTTCTTTGAGTACCTCTGCTAAGCACTTTCTCTTAGTCTCTCACACAACAATTTAATGCTATAGGTATTCTGATTCCTAGGTTCAGATGATAACAATGAGAAATTAAATGATTGAAAAGATCATAAGGGTAGTGTAGTAGGTTCAGTGGATAGAGTGCTAGATGTGGAGTCAAGAAAATCTAAGTTTAAATCTAGCCTCAGACACTTACTAGCTATGTGACTCTGGACAAGACACATAACCCTATTTGCCTTGGAGATTGCTAGGTGGCTCAGTGGAAAGAGCACTGGGCCTGAAGCAAAGTAAGGAAGACTTGTGTTCAAATCCAGAATCTGACACTTACTAGCAAGTCACTTTACCTCTAGCGCCATAAGCCACTAGAGAAGGAAATAGAAAACCACTCCAGTATCTTTGCAAAGAAAACCCCATGGACAACTTTGGCATGCTATGAGTTATAGCATTTTATATAGAGTTATAAAGACTGATGAAAATTATATAGAGTTATAAAGACTGATGAACAACAAAGTCTGAGTCTGAGGAACCTGACTTCTTTGTTGGATCCATGCCCACCTCACCATACATTATTGTATGAAGCCTCTCTGAAAAGGTGCTTTCTTCAAAAGCACCCTAAGAAAGGGAATACAAGATGACTTAGCATCCCCTTTTTCTAGGCTGGGGAGATTTCCTTGACATACCAAACTCCCCAAGAGCAAACTCCCTCTAGCATCATGGACAGGTATCTAGTTCAGAGATTCCAATTTTAGCGATTTGCTGCCAGATCAGACAGCTTTCCCAGGATCATACAGTGTTTTCTGGGGTATAACTTTACCCCACTTCTTCCTACTTCAAGCATAGATTTCTACCCAATATGATATGTTTCCTCTTATCCCCATTTTAGAGAATGGGTAATAAGATCCAGAAGGTTTGAGAAGATTCCTAGGGTCATAAAATGAGGAGTTCAAAATGGGGTTTCATTTTGGTGGCCTCTGGCTGGCCCAGTCCTGTCCTGTATCACTCCATTACATGATGCCTTAAAATGAAATAAAGTGAGGAAGGTATGGATTAATTTGGGAAGTGTGACATAAACAAAGGTTAGGAACATCAGTTTATAGACCAAAGATATCTTTGAGTCTTTGCAAATCTGCTCATCCATTAGTTAAGCAAACAGGAGACAAGAAACTTGACACTGCAGTCAATAAAACTAGCTTGTCATATGAATTATTGGTGAGCTAACTCCTTCTGAGCACTGTGTTTGACAGAGCCTATGCCTTTGAAGGAATGTGCATGAATGCATACATAATTGCATTGCAAATTTCCGTAGGATGGGTCTATATTGTAATAAGAAACCAGGCATGTGATTCCATTCAACCACTCCCACCTTGTGTTGTTTCAAGTTTATCTTAACCCAAGGAAGCTCATGTCTTTAACAATTTTCATAAATCTTGTTGAATGGAATTGCATCTTTTTTATGAAATTATCCTTCCCACCGATGTGACTCACTCTAGACCATTGTTATTGACACCCACGAAGATTACTCTGATTGGCTAGCACATCCACGTTTCATTTGCTATACCAGGCAGAAAGACACACCTGCCTGCCTACCTCCTCTGTGGAGCTAAGGGGAAAATCAGAGCTTTTGGAATTTAGCCTCAGAATTCATTTGAAGGAACTTGCAGCGCTAAGAACTTAGTGTTGGAAGGAACTCATAAGACATCTAGTTTAAGATATACATGAATTGAATGCTCATTAATGCCCAGCGTAATATATCTAACAAGCTGCCATACAGCCTCTGATTGACTGAATAACAAGCAGGATGCTTAGCTCAACATCTTTTGATGACATCCATTCCACCTTGGAGCAGTTCCCATGGCTCATCGTTTCTTTTTTTTTCTCTCTTTCCTTCCCTCCTTCCCTCCATCCTTCCTTCCTTCCTTCTTTCTTTTCTTCCCTCCACCTTTCTTTTTCCCCCCTTTAGAGCAAATCAGATTTGGCCTCTTTGTAACTTCAATGCATTGGGCCTAGTTTTGCCCCTGGGAACCAAACAGAATAATTCTAATCTCTCTTCTAAATGACAGCCCTTCAGGTGCTTAAAAACAGCTATCTGGTCCCAGCTTAGGCTTCTCTTCTCAAGACTAGAGTTCTTTGTGATCCAGTCTTTTATATCAGGGAACAAGAAAATTTTCTTAACAAGGTTTTCTCTGTGTATCACTGTCTATATGTCTCTTTCTTTTTCTATCTTGTTTTCTGTGTCTCTCTATGTCTCTGTTTATGTCTCTGTCGCTGTCTTTATCTCTCTTCTTGTCTAAAGGGAATGATTTTGTTGTAATGCTATGATATCAATTCAGTGACATAGCTTTCTAGGATGCGAAAGCTCCATTCATATCATCCATACCATCCAATTTTCATCCCCTGTATATAAGATAGAGGGCCAACAGATAGCCACTGCTGCAAAGCATGTACCTTGGTCAGTCAAGTCACCTTGAGAGCTGCTGGTGAGGTGGGGCAAGAGATAGAAAGTAGATGAATTTTATGGGAATCTATCACTATGTCACTGAGACTGTAGGAGAGAAATCCCTTTGAGATGTGTACTATTGATGGCTGACAACAGAAAGTAAGACCAGGAGGTGAATCCATCCCATTGTGGAAGACAAGCAATAAGCATTAAGAACCTACTATGTGCCAGGCACTGTCCTTGGAACTGCAAATGCTACAGAAATGAAACAATTCCTATCGTCACAAAGCTTACATTCCAACAATGGACAAAAGCATACTCATATAATTATATTCAAAATAAAATAAATAAAAGGTAATTCGGGGAAGGAGAATGAGAGAAGCAGCCTTAGCAGCTCAGGAAAGACCTAGAAAAGGACACATTCGAGCTAAATTTTGATGAAACTTTGTTGTTCTAAGTGGGACATTATAGGAATGGGAGAAGTTTGTACAAGGTCACAGAGGTAATAAATATATAGCATGAAATTGAACTACATTTCCCACCCTCTTTTTCAGAATGATCAAATACTTCTAGAAAGAAAGATGGAGTAGATAACTCATCCTGTAGTCAGGCTCTGTGAAGGACATGGATTGAGTGGATTGAGTACTATGATTCAGATCAAGGAGATCTGGGTTTGAATTCAGCCTCACATACTTAATATTCATGTGACTGTTAACAAGTCGCAAACTCTGACTCAATTTCTGTAACTGTCAAATTAAGAAGATAATAGCCACTACATCATGGGGAGAATCAAATGACATTATGTTGTAAAGTGTTTAGCACAGGCATATTGTAGGTATTCAATAAATGTTTGTGCCCTTTCCCTTTAATAATATATATGTATATATGTATACATATATATGTACACACATATACATACATATTTTATGTGTATATATATATATATATATATACACATAGGTATATTGCTATGAAATCCCCTTTCTTCTGCCTTCTGCCCCATTGATATCGGAATTAGGAGTGTTTCATTTCTGTCATTATGACTCTATCTTCTATCATAATGCTTGTAACACAGTCATTTTTTTCAGCTATGTCCTACTCTTTGTGACTCCATTTGGGGTTTTTTTGGCAAAGATACTGGAATTTTTTGCCATTTGCTTCTCCAGCTTATTTTACAGCTAAGGAAACTGAGATGCACAGGATTAAGTGACTTGCCCAGGGTCACACAGCTAGTAAGTGTCTGAGGCCAGATTTGAACTTAGAAAAATGAGTCTTCCTAATTACAGGCATCACATTCCAATGACTGCACAACCATTTCAGCAACATAGTCAAGCCAAGTCAAATTAACAATTATCTAATATCATGTTTTATTTACCAGAAACTCTGCCCAGAGTGTGTCTTATTGATCAGTTCATTGGATTCACCAAGGACCACAGGTCCTTTGCCCTGACTCTGATCGAAAACTTCACAATAATTCCTCAAAATTGGGGCATCATGGTAGATGACAGGAAAAGCTAGGTTTCCTGTTGGGCCTCTGATTCCTAACTATAACCTCTCTGAACTTTTGTATTTTCTTCCATATAATAGGAGTGAAAATACTCAAAAGAATCCCCTCCAGGGATTATTTTGAGGGTAAAATAAGACAATGTATCTAAAATATTTCGCAGTCATTAAAATGTCCTAAAAATGTCTGAGATTATCGATAAACCACAAATTAGGTCCCCATGGAAACTGAAGGTGGTCATTTGAGGTACTCATAACACTCCTCAAAGCTACAGAACATGTAAATGGCCAATCCTTCCAAGTCAACATAAGTTCCGGTTTTTTGCAGCAATCTATCTAAGAATGATAGAAATTTCTAAAATTAAAAACAAATCTCTAACATGAGCAATGTTTACAGAAATCAATTGTCTTGCTTGAACTGGCATCGATCAAAAGCCTTATGCACCAGAAGGTTCTCTAACCTTTTGATTTGTTCTCAGTTATAATGTTGCACTGAAACCACAATATTGATCTCTTTCTACCCTGATCCCCCACTACTCATATGAAATCTATATCCTGTGATATTGCTTGCATTGGAGTCCACTCATTGGATTCATAGTGAAGAGGAAGGCTGGGGCTTCATGCCACTTGTCTCCAACATATTGATTAATTTTTGTCAGATTATCTCCCCTCTTCTTCCTTTTCCTACTGAGAAGACTTTTAGAAGGCTTATAGATTTCCACATAAACTAAAGTACAAAATGATGTTTTAGAGTGAGACAAATCTGTATAACTTTGAGATAAACCAAAATAAAGAATGCATCCACACCCCAGGATGGCATAGTGATCAGACTCAGTATCTGACCTAGATTTTTGACTTTCCAATTGAGGTCAGAAAGACAGACAGACACACAGAGAGAGACAGAGACAGAGAGAGACAGAGAGAAAGACTAAGAGACAGATAGAGATACAGAGATAAAAACAGAGGAGGGAGAGAGAGAGAGAGAGAGAGAGAGAGAGAGAGAGAGGCTGGGAGGGAGGGGGAGAGAGAGAGAGAGAGAGAGAGAGAGAGAGAGAGAGAGAGAGAGAGAATGAAAACTTATACAATATTCATATCCTAAAACGTATAAAGAAAAAAAAAACTTTCCCTAGAACAAAGTGGATGGATCATAATATATAATGAAGAATGGTCTTTAGAGGTCACTTTTAAAATTAAAAATTATAAATAAAAACAAAAGAGGAAGTAAGATTAAAAAGTTAGTTTGGTATCAAATTGTGGAAGGCCTGCAATGCTCAGAAAGGGAGCTAAGAACAATAAAATAAATGCCTAGAATTGCTATAACTCTTGAGATTCACACAGTACTTATTTGAGCTTCAAAGTAATCTATATCCTAATTTTACAGGTTGCAAAATTAAAACTAAGAGAAGATCAATGCCTCAATGCTTAAGTGTCTAAGGCAGGATTCAAACTCAGGTCTTCTCACACCAAGTCGAACATCCTATTCATTATTTGCTGCCTCATGTGGCATCACACCATCTAGAATCAAATCAGAAATAGAGCTGGAAAGGACATCCAAAGTCACCTAGTTCAAGGCTGTCTTATGCAAATGGAGGAGAATGAAGAAAAAAGGGGAAATTTGCCTAAATTCATGATCACTTCTTAGCAGTGCTGAGATTGGCAGCAAAGTCTTCTGGCGCCAAATGCATGTTTTTCCATTGCACCCATACAATCTCCTCAAACAGGGATTCCCCAACTTTCAGTCAGTCAACAAGCCTTTATTCAGTTTTTTTTTTTCCTGTGTGACAGGCAGTGAGCTAACCACTGGGGATTCAAGGAAAGGCAAAAGATAAGGTGGTTCCTCCACTCTAGGAATCAGACATTCTAACAGACTGGTATCTTGGACAAATGGCTATTAGAAGTTAAATCTGTCCCATATTAACTGAGCCTTACTCCCTGGGATGGAATACCAATTCCTCTGCATGGTTTTTAAAACCTCTTACTAATTGGCCCCACACCATATTTCCAGAACCATTGTATTTCCTCCTCTTCCCACAGTGCAACCAAGCTGACTTCCCACTGATGGGAACGTGAAGAACTTCATTTCCCATCTTCATGACATGGTATAAGCCATTGCCCATGCCTTGGACCTACTCCCTCTTCAACTTTGTCTCTTAGAAGCCTTTTCTTCTTCCAATGTGGTCACTTTATACTACCTGAAGCCTCTCTTGGCTTTCTCAACTTCCTGTGCCCTCCCTTCCTAATTTATAGTTAACTTCTTTGTATAGTTTTTTCTCTATATATGTATACTTCTATTTGTTGTCTCTACTGATCATGTATAAGCTCTTTGAGACCAGGGCTTGTTTCATTCTTGGTATTTGTTTCATTGATGCCTGGTGCAGAGCCTAACACATAGTAGGGGCCTAGTAAACATTGCTGATTGATATGCAGATGAAACTGTAACATGACATCAAGCCATGAAGGGCAGGGGAACATACTTATTATGTAGGGAAAGCAAAATTCTAGATGATTTATTTCATTTTTCTCCTGTTGGTAGGGATAAAGTAGAATTTGGAATTAATAATATAATGTATAATATAAATAATGATGATCATGATGATGAAGGAGGAGGAGGAAGAGAAGGACAAGGAAGAGAAAGTAAAGAAAGTGTCATTGTAGTTGGAAAATCTGGCCTCTGTCAGTAAGAGCAGGGGTTTTGATTATTGACCAAAATATTTCAAAGTGATAGAAAAAAGCATATTTCAATAACTTGTACCTTACTTGACTGAAGCATCATTGGATACCTACTGATTATAATAATATGTGGGGGGAAATACAAGTCAGTGTGATACAAATTTGGTTTCCTAATGAAGAATTAAAGAATATGGCCCACAATCTTAAGAGTTCAATACCAAACCACATAAAACAAGTAGTGACATCAACATGATGTACTGAATATTGATTTTAAAGTAGTAAATAAATTTAAGGTTTATTGTTAAGACAAATTTGATTATTTTATTTATTGTGGCTAATGTCTATAGATAGATAGATAGATAGGTAGATAGATAGATAGATATAGATATAGATATAGATAATTTCTGGTATTCCTTCATTCTCTGAGTTTATGACTGACTGATTCTATGATAAGGAAGCTAATGAGGATGAGGAAGAGGAGGGTGAGTACAATGAAGATGAGAATGCTGCCACTGATGCTAATGACTTGGGCATTAAAAACGGTTCCACAATTTGTGGAGTGTAAAATGAAGATAATCATGATGTGATATTCTTTGTAGAAGAAACCTTCCTGTACTTAAACATTTCAATAAATTTGTCACTCATTGATCTTCCTATTCCTTTCAATGATGCTAATAATAAAACCCATCTGGATTTGCCAACCTGTGTTAGCCTTATTCATGCCCCTCACAAACTTTCCGTGTTCAAAAACTCAATGGCTTGGGGACCTTCCTTGAGGTTTTTAGCATTAGGTGGGTACCAGTGAAGCATGCAAGCTGTCCATCTGCTCTCCTTCACTCATTTCATTCCGGGCCCATCTGAATTTTCTTCTGTGTTATCTCTTGAATGTTATCTTTTCTTTCACTTCTTGCACAATAGTCATCATTGATATTATTTAGCAAACTATTTTCACCCACTCTCTATTTTTCCATTGCCCTTTGGTTGACCTGCAGTTTTGAATCTTCAGAGAGTGTAGTTCTCACTAAGAATTCAACTCATCGTGATTCTTAGTGAATATTTTAAAATGTAATGAAACTGGGTTATCACCTGAAGATACTATTTTCTAACAAGTTATGCCATCATATAAGGTCCATTCAACATCCGATATTCTATGAACCATGAACTGACTCTCCTCTGAGAATAAAGATATTTATAGCTAGTACAGAAATGATGGATAGGAGAAAAATCAAGTTATTTTTAAAATAGGTCTAAGTAATCGAATCAGAATTGTCAGAGACTTGGAGAAACAGCTTTATGCATCATTTCCCAAACTATTTTCTGGGGAATGTTGGTGTTGCATGTGACATGAACAAAGGTTAAGTGAGAATATTCTGATGTGAGAAATATTATTCTTATGAAATATAACATTTGAAATTCACATAGCTATAAATTAATAGGAATCTTTTATTTGGTATGAAAATAGACTTAATTTCATTCCCAAGATATATAAAAAATATTCCAAGTCACTTTTTTCATTGGATTAACATTAATAAATTATTTCTATATATTCTTAGCACACAAGACTTTTAAAAAGATGACTTAAGAAATGTTGTCCTAATATAACAATTACTTTCATAAATAGAATGTGCTACATGAGCTTTTTATGGGAAGAAGGCTGTTTTGAAATAATAGAGTAACAGGAAAAGGAAAGGAAGAGATAGAATGGAAAGGAATGGGAAAATGAAAGAAAGAAAGAATAGAAACAAAAGAAAAAATAGAAGAACAATGCTTATTAAGGTGTTTCTTTAGAAGGTCATTCATTGAATTCATAGTTGGAAAAGGATTTGGGTTGGTCATATAGAGTTAGTGGACTATAAAATTTGGAAAGTCCGATTGATATTATGGTCCTCACTAATACAAGTAACCTAGAAGAACACCTGCTACTTGTTAGGTAGAACCCTAGAGAATATTACTGGGAAGATATTTTAAAAAATCATAGAATGAGAAGGCATGCGTGGATTTCCTTTTTTATCCAGTGTAGTCAGTCAAGAGTCATTTATTAATCATTTGCCATGTGCAATTCATTCTGCCAAACGTTGGGAATTTTTTTAAAAAAAATTTTAAAGGGTGCCAAAATATAGCCAGGATGGGGAACCTGTAGCATTGAGGCCACATGTGGCCTTCTAGATCCTCAAGTGCCCTTTGAATGATCCAAACTTCACAGAACAAATCCTGAAGGATTGGATTCAGGCAAAGGACCACAGATTCCCCATCCTGGTCCATGTTCTCAGAGAGCTCACATTCTCACAGGAGAGCCAGCATGCAGATAAATCAGTACATATAGAGAATGGATGGAAGATAATATGAGTGAAGGGACTAGGGAGGAAAGGGCAGCAGACAGGAATAAGACTACTGAAGAAGGGAGGATTTGAGCTTGTTGTTAAGGTCAAACAAAGAAACAAAAGAAAACCAGCCCAAAGGATATTGCCATTTTAAAGATGAGAGGTACTGAAGATCTATTAAGTGGAGAGAAGGAAACATGGTAGAGATGCTGCAAAGATAAAAATGGCATCTCCCCAACACAAGGTCAGGTATCCTCTGGCTGATATAGTCAAGTTCCAATGGATACTACTTGGATTGAATCCTAGGTCATGTTACTTATGATTTTCAGTTTGTATAGTCATTGAACATACCAGATCCCTTCTCTATTTTTCCCCTTGCAGATAGAATATCTCTTTGAAAAGCCTTAACAAAGTGGCTGCTCCATCCCCTTCATCATTAACACTGTGCACCTGTGATTTCTCTCTTGCTCTTTCATGGTTTTCCTGAGATACTGTAGAATTATCATGTGCTTATTTTATGAGTTGCCATTCAATTCTAGATAGGTTTCTTTTGATGCATGTATAAATATTATATGTGTATATATATATATATATATATATGTATATATATATATATATATATTCAATAGACATGCTCATATATATAATAGAATATCCATATGGATATTCAGTTGCTTTTCAAGTTGTGTCCAACTCTTTGTGACCCCATTTGGGGTTTTCTTGGCTCAGATCATGGAGTGGTTTGCCATTTCCTTCTCCAGCTCATTTTAGAGTTCAGAAAGCTGAGGCTAATAGGGATAAGTGACTTGTGCCGAGTCACACAGCTAGTAAGTGTCTGAGGTCAGATTTGAACTTAGGAAGATGAGTCTTTCTGATTCCAGGCTTGGTGCTCTGTGCACTATGGCGCCACCTAGTGTCCTGCATATGAATATAGTGCATTCATCTAAACACATATTATCTTTATGATAATATTTATGTGTATAGATAGATAAATATATAGATATACTGACAGACAGATAGAATATATCTCTCTGCCTCTTGTTGGGAAAATTAGCACTCTATACTTTTGTGAAGAGGGATGACCATTCACTGCTACCTTTTTCAATGTCTCCATATTAGTTATATATGCAAAATAAATTATTCTATCCAATTCCAACCTAACTGAATTTCTCTTTAAAATAAATCTTTCTTCTAGTTGCATATGAGGAGAGGAAAGGGAATAAGTATTTAAGGCGTGCTTACTATATCCTGGGCACTGTGCTTAAATGTTTTTTACAAATATTTTCTCATGTGATGCTTCTAACAATTCTATGAGGTAGATGCTACTATTATCTGCACTTTACAAATGAGGAAACTGAGGCAAACAGAGGTTAAGTCATTTGCCAAGGGTCAAATCAATAATAAGCATCTAATAGTATTTGTACTCAGGTCTTCCTAACTCCAACTCTAATCACTCTACCACCAGCTGCTCAAGTTCTTATCAAAGGTTTTATGTAAGTCTAAGTAAAAAAAGTCTAGTATAATAGTAAAGTATGTATGATAATTTGTCTAGCATAATAGTAATGTATGTTCAATAATTTGTCTAGTATAATTTCTCCTTAAAGTAGTCATAGCATCCTTTTAGTCATAGATTATCAGCTTAAGGGCTCAGTAGTCTTTTGCTTCATGAAAGATTCCTACAACTTCCCAAGTGTAGAAATGAGATTCCCTGTTCTGCAATTCCCCCATTCTTTTCTGGTACCATTCTTATAAATGGTAGTCATTAGTAAAGACAGGTTACAGTTGTTGGCCAACAGTCCCCAAATTCCACCTTTGAATCCTTTCATAATTCTGGGCTCCATGCCATCTGGTCCTAATGATTTATGTGCTTCTAGTTTATGAATTACCAATGCATTTATCACTATTCAGACCTGTCTCATGCAACAGACAATTTCACAGTACAAATTTCCCTGAGGTTTTCCTCAGGAAAGGGAAGCAAATCATTTATTTAATCTTGCTGTTTCCGTCTTCTCCTCCCCAAAGGAGGGTCTCTGTCTCCTTACCAGGTGATTGAGAAGTTCAGATGATTCTCTCTCTCAATTTTTGACTTTCTGGTATTCCAGAGCCTTGCTTTTCTCACTGACTTTGGAGTCTGTTCCAAGACCACTCAGGGATCAGAGATGACAGGATGTCTGAACTAGGGAGGTGGCCCATGAAATTTATGGATTTCCCTTTAATCACCACATTCTGTGATTTCCCCAGTTTCCAATCTTGGAAACTCCATTTTAAAGATATCTTTTCACTGTCATATCACTTTTCACTTTAGCAATCCTAATACTAACATTTCAAAACCTTCTTATTCCTCATCTGTGATACATATTTTTTTCCTAGGCTTTCAGTAAAATGACTTTAAACAATTGTTCTAATTTGGGTGTTTTACTTTCTTGAAAAGAAGGATTCATTATCTTTTTTTCCTTTGATGAACATGTCAATTTTGCTATAATTTCTCTTTTCTCTCTCCTTCCGCTCACCACCTTCAAAGGAAGCTCCCACATGACTGATTGATTTTGTGAGTATCTTCTTTGTACAGCTACTGAACCAGTCACTGGTGATGCAAAGACAAAAATGAAATAATATTTGAAGGAGAACAAATTTTATCAAGGGAAACAGCACTAAAATACATACAAAGTAAACAGGAGTTAATTTTGGTAGGAAGACCAGGGAATGGAAATGGGTCTCATGTATGACTCGGCACTTGAGGTGAGCTTGAAGGAAGTTAGGGATTCTAAAAGACAGAAAAGGGAGTATATTCTAACTAGGGCTCACAGTCTGGGCAAAGTCTCAGAGAGAGGAAATGGAATGTTTTATATGGAGAATTGGTTTGCAAAACAGCTGATTTTAGATTTGACATCAGGAGATGGATTCTCAACAATTGCCAATGTCCAAAATTAGAATGGTCTGCTGCTGGAAGTAGGAGATCCTCTTTGGCTAGATGATCAAAGAATCACAAGATCATATAATTTATCTAGGTCAAGACATACAGACGAGGTATGTCCACTGTAACATGCTGCCAAATGTCTCAACCTCTATCTTTTTGAAGACCTCTAAAGAAGGGGACCCCACTTGTCCAGGAGATTTGAGAGTGGTTTCTTCTTCAGCTATTAAGTTGTATTAGATACTGGTCGCTTCCAATTCCATGATTCCATGATTTTCTCCCCAAATTTTGTCAGAATGCTGAACCTAATCATTACAGTTTCCATTTCTAAAACATTTTGGCATTTGTGAAGTACTTTGCTCCCTATCTTTGTTGTATAGCTCAATCTTTATTATGTGATCTGTTTTAAAAATGAGTTACCTGAGTACTAAAGAGCATAATGGTATATTCGAGGTCACCTAAGCGATATGTGATCAAATCTGTATTCAAACAGATTGTTTTGGATTATTTCTAACACACCAACCAGCCTGCTAGCTAAGATCACTATGGTGAGAGAACTGAAATTTCAAGTCAAGCCAAATGAAGGAAGTTTTTTGATATCCCCAGCTAAAAGAGCCTTCCCTTTAAAGGATACTTCCAATCATCCTTGTATGTATATCTGGACTCCCTTTATAGGCACATGCATCTTCTCTCTCTCATTAGAATAAAAGGCCTTTTTGAAGAAAATCGTTTTGGTTTTCTATTTTGCCTGAATTTCTAAGACATAAAAGTTAATAACAAACATTAATAAAACAAAACAAAACAAAACAAAAAGACCTAAAGACACTACCTCTGTTACTTCTGTTTAATAATCAATGCTATTATTGTTGCCATCCCAGTTATAGTTTTTCTATCCAATAGAGTTCTATCACAGGTGGTATTAACTCTGTGTCCTAGATTCCCTGGGTGCCTGTTAAAGTCTATAAGATACTTTCTCAGAATAATGTGTTTAAATATGTAGAACAGCATACATAGAAATACAAAAGAATTAGATTCAATTACATTTTTGAAAGTAATGGTCCTTAGGTTGAGAACTCTTGCTACATCACATTTATCAGCCTCCCTATCTATCAGTGCATCCCTCTGGCTATTCATCTGTCTACTGAGGCATCTATGTATTAACACACATACATATATGTATATATATATATATATATATATACATATATATATAAATATATAATATATTGAAAGCATTATATTGCTCTGAACCATGTACATATCTACATCTGTGTATGCATACATATGTAACCACACATACGTGTGCAAATTAGAGACATGTATAAATATAGATATATTCTTGAACAAAAATGTATCTCCTGTCTAAACTTCAAATTATAAAAATTCTTCATTAATGTTTTTTTTCTGACTTTTACACAGGTTTAATTGTTTGTTTGATGTGTGTGTTTGGGGAGGGGAGGGTGGTGTCAAAAATTAAAGACTTGGTTAAAAAAAACACCTTGCTAGGATAAAGCTTGGAATAAACTGTGGATCTTTTGAACTTGGCAACAACATCCCCTGGCAGATTGTTTCCAATAAATTACATGCAGATTTCTTCTCAAAAAGAGGAGTGTGTATTTATTGAACATACATGATTAAAATAGACACTGATTAGTATAAAAAAATTATAGCTCAGACTAAATATGTCAATCCACAAGATAACACATTTGCATGGAAAATTATTTGCAGTAATATCTAGAAACTTTTCCTATAAGAAACCTTAAAGGTAAAAGGAAATAATTTTCCATAATTATGGACTTGGAAATACAAAATTTTGATGGCCTCAGTTCTAGAAACTTTTACCCCAAAAGAAAATGGTACTGTGGAAAGAATGTTGACTGTAGTTAAAGAACCTGGGTTCAAATCCCACCTTTAACAACAGTTAACTCTTATTGGTCTAATCATTTAACCTCCTTGAGTGTCCACTGTAAAGTGGCAGCATTTGACCAGCTGGCCTCTGAGTTCCCATTCAGTTGGAGATTTATGATCCTAAGACCTCAAGCAGCTATAGCAGCTTCTAAAGAAACTCAATAAAAATCACTTTTAGTGCTGACAAAAAGTCTAGCCCACCAACAACCAATGTCCCCAGAGGGAGTCTTCCTTTTCTCATCTAGTTATAAATCCCAACGATTATAACCAACTGTTGTCCATTTCCCCCAATTCACAACCTGTAATGTCATTAAGGAACAGCGCAGGAGGTGCGGGAGACCTAGGACCAGAAAAAGGAGCAAAATGTCCTTCCATCTTCTCTATTCCCAGATGTAGCAAATCAACAGGGTTTAGTGCTATCGAATTTCTAAGATGCTTTCCAAATCTCAATTCTATCGTCCATAATGTATGTTTGGTTTAAAAATTTCTATTAGCAATCAAATGTTTCTCTTTGTCCTTTGACTTTTTCTTCCTGTATTTACTGTCGTTCCAGATAATATGGCAGTGGTCATGGGAGGTCAGTTTGCATCTTCCTTTCCCATCCTGTTGCTCTTATAGTAATCCTATCAACAAGCATTTATTAGTACTTATTGTTAGCCAGGCACTCTGCTAGGATAAGGAGTGGGGAACCTGTGACCATGAGGCCATATGTGGCCTTCTAGGTCCTCAAGGCCAGCCCTTTGACTGAATCTAAACTAAATCTTCTGTGAAACTTGGATTCAGTCAAAGGTCCATACCCCTGTTAGGTGCTAGCAACACGCATATTTAAACCATCTACTGTCAAAAAGTTTACAATGTAATGGAGCATATGGAGAGAATGATTCCTTTAGTCTTACCTATGTATAAACAACTATTCGATATTTCTGAGAATTTCAGTCACTGTGTGTAAATGTATGTATTTCTGTTCAGACAATGAGAGTATTATTCAATAAACCAGCTAATTAACATATTAAGTACCTTTAATGTATGAGGTGCTAGGTGGTGAGGGTACTGTCTTAGGGAGACCATCAATGGACTTTCAGAGAACTTCTGGCCTATCCATCTAGAAGTGAGTTTTCTAATTCAAAAAAATGATAGTGTCTCTTGGTATGGTGCCTAAATGAGTTTGGGTACAACGTCTTCAATTCAGTCTGTACCCCTTTACTAGACTGCTAGAATTCAGCAAAAGATTAATTAGTTTTCCTTATGGCCAATAGATGCTTAGTCAGTAGTTTGAGAGAAGAGGGCTTTATCAATAAACTGTAGGCCTGGGAGCTGGACTTGAATTCCTGGCAAATTTCTAGAATGCATTATTAAAGCAATGATTTTGGGAGCATTTAGACATAGAGACGGTTAATGCTAGTGGGACTTTTTTTTTTTAAAGGGACATGTCAAATTATCCTCATTTTGTGCTTTGCCAGAGTTGAGAGATTGGGGAACGCTGAAGGAATATTTTACCTCATTTTTAGTAACTCTGGAAAGTACAACATGTTTTCTTGTTAATGTATCTGTTAGTTTTTGAAAAGATAGAGAGAAGTGGGCTGGAAGAGGAAGTTAAGAGTTGAAAACTGAGTGAGTGGTTATCTCCAAAGAGCTATTAGCTAACGACTGTCCTTACCAGAATGTAAGTTCCTGGAGGATAGCCTCTTTCTCTTTTGTCTCTGAGTCACAAACATCTTGTATAATATCTGATATATAATAGCTACTTAATAAATTCTTGTTGAGCAATCTATGGGCTCCTACTCTGCTATCAGGTCATCATAGGAAGAATACACACTTGATTAGAAGGTTGCAAAAGTTTCGGCAGATAGAAGGGGCTTAATAAATAACTGCTGCTTATTTAATTGTTGGTTGCTGTTATTGTTGCGGTTGTTTGACTTTTGTTTTTGAAGAGAACCATGGTATCAGAGAGATGATGACATGACTTGCAGTTGACTTTGCTTGAGTGAGAGAGAACAGGGCAAAGCCTCACTTTCTCCTCCAGAGCCATCTGGGTCCAGTGACCAGATATTCATCAGGATGACTGGAGATGGCCCAGGCAGGAAGCAGTGTGAGACCCTGGCCCTTTTAGGCTAAGGCTTTTTCAAGTATTCAGACTGATGTAACATCTATTCAGTGAATAGGTCTCTTTAAGAATTGAGTTATAGATGGAATTTAATGAGGGGAGATACACAAATATATAAACACTACACATACAGACAAAACTATATAGAGAGACTATATTTGTAGAGCGAGACACAGAGATACAGAGAGAAGAGAAAGTGACTCTCTGATAACTTCTAATTATTAAATTAATATGCTATTCCCAAATCTGACACTAATTAAGGTGGCAATGGTGACACCAGGGGCATATTCCTTTTTTCTCTATTAAAATATGAGAAATGTGAAAAAATAGAATAGGATTTCCTGTCATGCCTGCATCATTCTGAATGCCACTTGTAAATAGCCTATACAGGGGGAAAAAAGACTATTGACTTTCCTCAAGTACTTCCAAAGAATCAACCAAGAAAAAAAAATGTTTTTAAGAGGTGATACATCAAGCTGAAAAGGAAATAAAGGTAAGAAGGTGTGAGACCTCAGCAAATGTTAATGAAGACCAAATGGGATACAACCTCCCAAGGAGCAAGTGCCAGGAAGACATTTGCTGATCTTCCCTAAATCTGCGGAAGCCATTTCTCCCCAAGCAGCCAGGGAGGCTGGCCCACTTGACCTGTACAGGCTTGAAAGTCATTTCTAATGTTCTCTTAGAAACACAGGACTTGGCCATTCAACAAAGTGAATTTGAGCTATTAATATTCACACAATGGGCCCCATCTAAGACTTTCATGGGCAGGGATCCTTAATTAGAATACTTTGTTTTCACATAATGCTTTCATCTAATTAAAAATAATTCTATACCCTATTATCTTTATTACCAATTTTCACATTTATTAGAAGGAAGCAGAGGAGGAAATAGAAATAAAGAGAGAACTGACCTAAGTTTCCTTGGGGACATATTTTTTTAAATCAGTGAGACGGAAAGTTTTAAATCTGAGTACTGGATGGGGAAGGGAGGGGAAAGTAGAATCTAGTTTTGTGGTCCAGTAGGATGGACATAGGATCAGGAGTAAGAAAACTTGAGTTCAAATTGAACCTTTGCTGCTTCCCCTCTTTGTGAGGCTAAACCAGACACTGAGCTCACCTGTAAAGGATGAGGATTTTCCAAGAAGGGCTGTCAAGTTCCTTTCAGCTTTAGGGAAATATGCAATCTGAGATAAATTATGAAGTGTGGTCAAATATATGAAGTATGTATGCATCACTGGAAGACATTAGATGATCTATGCTTCATATGAATAAATCATTTGCCTATATCATATGCCTTACTAATTTTAAAAAGGGAGAGGGGCAATAGATTTTAAAAGCAACTGTAAGCAGTCCATCAACAATTACTTATTATTAAGTGCTTCCTGTGTGCCAAGGATCGAGCATATAATGACAGAAGCAGAAACTGTGCACATTGGTGAAGAGCTTATAATAAAGGAAAGGAAGACATTTGAAAGTATAGGTATGTATATATATATATATATATATATATATATATATATATATATATATAGGTATTTATCTGTGTATTTATGTATACACCTATTCATACCTCTCTCTTTCCATATATATATATATATATTTATGTGTGTGTACATGTATACATATGTACATGCATGTATGTATATGCACTTTATACGTGTATGTATAAATGTATGTGCATACTTATATTAGACACATGCATTTACATACATATATTTACACACATATTTATAAGCACACATATATATTTACATACATATATTTACACATGCATATATACATATGCATATACCTGAGTATTGGTAATGAGGTAATTAGCAGTTGAGAGAATAAAAAAAAACGAATGTGAATGGTGCTCATTGACCTGAGTGTTGAAGAAAACAATATAAAGCCTATAGTAGAACTGAAAGACATTCTAGGTGTGGAAGAAGTCAGTGCAAAAACAAAGAATTGGGAAATGAACTGAGTTGTGCATAAAAAAGAGGAAGAACACAGTCTGGATGAACTGTATCATGTATGAAGAGTATTGAGGGCCAGTTTGCACAAAGGAGACAGAAGATCGTGTAGCAACAATAGCATGCAGGTAGGACATTTTGCTTCAAGCACAGAATATGTAGTGGAGGTTAACGCACATCAAATGGAAGGCAGCTTGGAAACGAATAAAAATACCACCCAGACAAGTTGTATTTGATTCTCGAAGTAAGAAGGGAGCCACTGGAATTTAATGGGCAAGGAAATGATATAACAGTCCCCATACTTTAGGAATACCATTTTGGCAGCTTTGTAGAGAAATGCATGGAAGTCTAGTCACCAAACATTTATTATGGTTCTACTATGTTCCAGACACTGTGTTAGATGCTTCTGAACAAAGGAGAAAAGGAGTCTGGGAGATTAATTAGATGATATTGCAGGAGTCCATACGAGAATGACACAGATATTTGAATATTATAAGAGAAAGAGGCATCTGTTATCATGCCATAATCTTTGAAACATATTGGAGTCTTATCTGAAATATCTAGCGGCCAGGCAGAATAGACAGAACCCAAAAAAAGCCAGCCTATTGCCCTGAGGATGCTAGCATGGGGCAATTTTTCTAAAAGGAAGATCTTGTCTGCCAGAAGACAAGGCAGAGGAGGAGTTCAAGGAATAATGGAAAATATCCTTTTGCTAAAAGACTCCTCTAATAGAATGTCTTTCCTGCCTAATACATTTTTTTTCCAACTGCATTAGCATGCTAAGGCTACCTAGTGCCTCTTTTATTTAAATCCTTAGGAGTTAGACACAATTAAGGCAACTAACAACTGCATTAGCAATGAGGAAGAGAACAGAATTTAGTTCATTTTGGTTCCAGAGAGATTTCCAATGCAGATTCAGTGACAAAGAACAAATTCTCATAGCTATTCTTGGCATTTCAAATGTTTGTGTAGCACATCCTTCAACCATCATGAGCTCTCCTAATAGACCTTTCATTGGTGACTCAGGCAATTACCCCATACCACTGGCATACTTCAAGTGGGACTCCCAGTCCTCAACTCAGAGACTTTAGGATAATGAGATGGGCAGATGAGCTGCCACAGTGAAAAGTGGCATGAAGAAGAGAGAATCAGAGTATGAGAGAATCAGAATATGAGACTAGAAAGATCTCAGTTTGCTTCCTGCCTTGGACAGTACACCAATGGATTGAGAGGTAAAGGGGACCCTGGATGTGATGCAATTCTGACAGATGAAGAAAGTGAGGCCTAAAAGGATAAAGTGGGTTGTCCATTGGCACATGGATCTCTAGAGTCAGCATGGTGCACTGGAAAGTGCAGGGTACTCAATTAAGAATCAAAGGCCTTCGGTCCAATGTCAATTCTGTGTCTGACTACTCATATAACCTTGGGCAATTTATCCTTTCTGGGTCTATCTGAAACATGAACAAGTTGACTTGAGAGCCACTTTTCCCCTAAAAGAACATAACGTCTTTAAAAGCAGAGCCTGGTTTTGGATTTGAATCCCCAAAGCCTAACACAGGGCCTGGTCCCTAGTAAATACCTAACGCATGATTTAAAATGGATTAGTAGCTGTTTGACCTTGGGCAAGTAACTCAGCCTCTTGGATATTTAGTTTCCTGATCTATATGAAAAGAGGATTACAATATGTCTAATATCACGCAGAGACACTTAAAAATTCTCCTAGTGGAGCTAATATCAAATGTCTGCTCCTTAAAGCCTTATTTAAATGTTACCTATTGTTGTTATTGTTGTTACTTGAAATATGAGTCATGTGTGAGTCACAAAAGGCTACACAATTAACAAGAATTAGCCGAGTTAAACAACTTGCTTAATTTTATGTGTCCCCATACATTTCCTACAACATTTTTAAAAGAAATAAAAAACGAGAAAATGCTTGCAATGTGGCACAGAGAAGACATTGAGTAGTTTTGGACTGAGGGACAAACTGAAATTATATCTATGAGGCAAGCTTACAAAAACCATTTCCTGTGCATATATTCACAATAATAGAAAAAATAAGTATATATGCCAGTACGTGCCAGGTACTATGAGAAGCGTTTTGTTGTTTACAAAGATTATATCATTCCATCCTCACGACAACCCTGCAAGATTGGTGGCGTCATTGTGACCACCACCTTCATTTGACAGTTCAGGAAACTGAGGCAAGTGAGAATTAAGTGACTTCTTCAGGTAATATCTGAGGCCAGATTTGAACCTAAGTCTTCCTAATTGCAGCCCCAGTACTTTATCCATTGTACCAATTGGTACTTCTGGTTTGATTAAGGGTGATGAAGAGAGAGAGAGAGAGAGAGAGAGAGAGAGAGAGAGAGAGAGAGAGAGAGAGTTGGAGGTATAAGGAGATGAGTAATCTTTCTAAAATTAAGCAATTGGTGGCTTTGTTGCTTCCTCCATCTATCTGCCTTTGATCAGCACATTTATGTAATAAGTTTCACCTCTGCTTTGACAAGGTGATTTCCCAAATCTGATGTTGTCCATCAAAGGTTTGTTGGAGTTTTGTGAGGATTAAAAATAGAGAAGCAAAGTACGAGTAAATTGTAGGAATTAGCTGAGATTTCAAACATGTTTCTTTTTCTTCCAATCACTTATAGGAGGATGAGAAAACTGGGTCATGCATCAGAATCCTGCCTCCAATTTTTATTACCCAGGTGACTCTGGGCAGGTCACAACCTCTGTAAGCTCCACCTGTCTCAATGGAACATTGGGATTTGTGATTTTCCTGGTACTTACCATGTGAGATTTATGAGAGAATAAAATAAAATAATGCATGTCAAGTGTTTTGAAAATCTTTAAATGAATGAATGAATGAAAAAAGAATTTAAGCACCTAGTCTGTG
>CM053581.1:11741558-11775594 GCA_028627135.1 Pseudochirops cupreus | reverse complement strand
AAAAGCCATTTGTCCCACTGCCCGAGGCTCTGTTCAGGCCACATATACACGTGGGGCTCAGTTCTCAGGACTGGGCCATGATACAAGACCAATGACTAAGTTGCCTCTAGTGCAGAAGAGAATGAAGAGGTTGGTGGAGAACGTGAAAGCCTGAGACGTGGGATGATTGAGGGGCTGTGGATCTTCAGTTTGGAGGACAGAATAGGAGATAGGAGAACTGCCCTCATGCATCTGAAAGGCTGACTTGGGAAGAGGGGCAGGACTGGTTATTTTTGCCCCCAGAAGGCAAAAGTGGAAGCAAAGTGGGCTAAGCCAGTGGTTCTCAACGTTCCTAATGCTGAGACCCTTCAATACTCATATGTGGGTGTATCTGTATGTGGGCAGATCTGCCTGGAGATGGATAGAGGAGTGGTGTCTCGATTCCTAAGACTATTGGAAATATATGTTTTCCTATGGTCTTAGGCAACCCCTGTGACCCCTGTGAAAGGGTCATTTGACCCCCAAAGGGGTCACGACCCACAGGTTGAGAACTGCTGGGCTAAGCTATGGGAAAGTAGGTCTCAGGTCAATATTGAAAAGGGGAATAGGGGCTGAGGAGAGGAAACTTCCTAACAATTAGATCTGTATGAAAACAAAAGACTATCTTTCATTAGGTAGTGAGTTCCCAATTACTGGGGGTAATGGGAAACCAGATGGTCTAATTTGGGGTAATAGGCAAGAGGAGGAAATCTTTTTTTTCTTTTTTTCAGGAGTGGACAAGATGACCTCTGAAGCTTCTTCCAAATCTGTGATTCCATCATCTTGAAAGGTAGGAAGGCCTTCAACAACCCTAGACAGCATGTTTCCTGCCTGTTGAGCCTGTCTCCAGAGGTCCCCAAGGCAGACTAGGCCGCAGAAGCCCTCATCTGGCTTTTGAAGGTCATAGGGAGCTGAATTTCACATTCGGCTCACATGACAGCCAGCATAGGTCCCAGTATCCCTCGGTAGCTGAAACACAGCAGTTACCTAATGGGCCCACTTTGTTCTTGTCATTGTTTCTCTCACCCCAGCCCCAGACATTGCCCTGATATCTCATGAGACAAAAGCCGTTACTGGTTTTCTGTTGTGAGGCAGCAAGGCTGCTGCAGGTGACCATCTGTCCTCTTAGACACACTATTGTTGTCCCTGGCCCCACACATCCTGAAGGGACAGAGATGGCTTTTCTTTTCTTTCTTTCTTTCTTTCTTTTTTTTCCTGCATTATATGCCATTTTCTTCTTTAAATCAAGCATATGAACAGAGTATATTGAATCTACTATCAGGAGTACAAACAAGAAAGCTAAGCTACTGTTATCAAGGGACAGCTACATAGCAGAGTGGATAGAGCACCAGGCTTGGAGTCAGGAAGACATGAGATCAAATCTGATCTCAGATACAAACTAGCTGTATGATCCTGGGAAAGTCACTTAAGCCTATTTGCCTGTTTCCTCATTTGTAAAAACGAGCTGGAAAAGAGTGCCTCTTCCAAGATAAATTCAAATGGAATTGTGAAGAGTTAGATAGCACTGAACAACACGTTGTCGCAAAATGAAGACATATCCATTTGATCAGAGCTTTTCAATTTGGGGTCTGTGAGTTTAGTGAAAAATATATTCTCAGAGCTGCATTTCAGTATGGATGCTTTCCTTTGTAATCCTACCCACTTTATTGTATGCATGAAAATGTGCTTTTCTTCTTTTATTTTGTTTTGTTTAGGTTTTTTTTCTTAATCCTTTTTCTCCTCCGAATGGGTCCACAGGGTTTACCAGGCCACCAAAAGTGGTAGATTTTACTCATGAGAACAGGGCTCATGACTTGTTTCCCCCCAGTACCTGAGGGAAACATGGAACTCTGCACATAGTAAGTAACTAATCAATTACCCAACAAGCATTGATTAAGTGCCTAATTTGTGTGAGACAGAGACAGCTTGGTGTTGCAGATAATCAGCCTGAAAGCAAGGAAGATCAACACTCCAGACTGACTTTTGACACTGACTGATGATGTGGTCCTAAGCAAGGCACTTAAAGTTTGCAGGGCTTTGGGCAACTCTCTAAGACTGTACTTTGTGAAGAAGGTGCAGTTATGTGTTGAGTGACATTTTTCACTTGGCAGTTCTCTACAACCAAGGAGATCCAAGGTCTATTCCTTATCCTTTATTCCTAGGAGTGAAGGAGGCACAGTGTTAGACCTGGGTAGGAGGAGGGTTTGGAGATGTTGTTGTTGTTGTCCTTGCTTGTCATGCCCATTTCTTTGGGATCGCTTTTGGGGGTTTCTTGGCAAAGACAGTAGAGTGGTTTGCCATTTCCTTCTCCAGATCATTTTGCAGATGGGAAGAGTGAGCCAAACAGGGTTAAGCAACTTGCCCAAAGTCATACAACTCATAAGGTCTCAGGCTGGATTTGAACTCAAGTCTTTCTGACTCCAGGCCTGGCACTCTATCCACTGTGCCACCTAGATGATGAGGAAGTTGAAATTAAACATTGAAAAGGTGAGTTTGTTCCTGCCTTCAAGAAGCTAAGAGATGTAGGGAATAACTAGTCCAACACATTCATTTCAAAGTGTTGAATCTGAGGCCTAAAGAAGGAAATGACCTGACCAAGGTCAAACAGCTACTATCAGAGGCAATATTTAAATCCACATCTTTTGATTATTTTTTTCCCTATTCACATTCATATTTATTAATGTGTTTTGAACAAATAAAGGAGAATAGATTCATTCCAGGCTTGGAATCCAAACCAGAAGCTTGCTGGGTAGAACATTTTTTTTAAATGTACTTACAAGTTTCAAGAACTGTGTTAAGAGCTGAATATATAAATTACAAATATGCAAAATGTAAGCCCTCAAGGAGCTTACATTCTAACAGAGAACATAAAAGATAAAGGAGAAGCAGTGGCAATGGGAAATAAATTAACTCTCAAGTGGCCTCTTAGATAGGGAAGCCAAAGTAAGTGTTTGGTCATCAAGATGGTCCTGGGATAGAATCCAATGTTCGGAGTTGGGTAGAGATGGAGGTGAGGGCCTCAGAGTCTAAGTGATGACAAGAATGACCAGGAAACTGTGCATGTGTCTTGTGTATGGAAATCAGTGAGATCTGCTTGGCAGGAGTGGAGAGTTTAGAAGGGGAAGCGATGTGGAACAGCCCTGAAAAGGTGGACTTGAACTGGTTCATGGACTAGTGGGGATTTTTTCCCAGTGGCAAAGATGAGGACCCCATGAAGCCTTTTGAGGATAGGATTGACATGATCTAACCTCTACTTTAGGAATACAATCACTGAATGTTATTTCTTTTGTAAGAATATAAAAATTTGAAGAGGCACCATGGAAAAATTTTTTAAAAACAACCTAGAAATAGCATCTGAGAATCTGTGTTCTTATCTTGAGGCTGGTGCTTAGTCACTGAACAAGTTCCAATTAGCTAGGTGGCACAATGGATGTGGAGAGGTAGATCAGTGGGCCTGGAGGCAGGAAGACATGAATACAAATCTAGCCTCAGATACTTAATAACTGTATGAGCTTGGACTGATAACTTCATCTTTGTTTGCTTTAATTTCTTCATCTGTAAAATACAGATAATTAGATCACCTATATCCCAAGATTGGTGAGGACCCAATGAGTTAATGTTTTCCAAGTACTTAGCACGGTATCTAGCACACAGTAGGAGTTTTCCAATTGATAGCTACTCCTGCTACTCCTCCTCCTCCTCCTGCTGCTGCTATGATGATGATGGTGATGGTGATGGTGATGGTGATAATGATGATGATGATGATGGTGATGATGATGGTGATGTTGATGGTGATGGTGATAATGTGATGATGATGGTGATGATGATGATGTCCTTCTTCTAACATAGCAGTCAGATATGACCACTGTGCAATGAAGGACAAATCAGGTCTTATCCATGGGCCTTGCTTTCCTCATCTTTCAAATGAAGACAATAATGTGTGTAACACGAATATCTTACAGATGTGTGTAGGGAAATCGCTTTGAAATTTTAAATTAATAAATAAATGTTATGAATTTCTCATACAAAATTGACCTATTCTAATACTTTGGAATATTATATTTGCTTCCTTCCTTCCTACTGGTCACCTTCTGACTCTCTCTCCTTCACCCCCATGGGGGGGAGGGCTAAGTACACAATAATCATTCAATACATACTTTCTAAATGTGACAGAAAGACAAGTTCTTTGGAGACCCAATGGAGAATGGGAGGAACTAGGCCCAAAGAAGGACATTAGTTACAGGAAGGCAGATTTTGGCCAATAAAGCAAATTGACATCTTGCAATTGTAGTTAATGGGTGGTGGAGGGGGCTACTTTGAAAACGAGTAAACTCATCCTGCCTGAACATACTGAAGCAGAGACCAAATGACCATTGGCAAATGTGTCTTGGAATGACTTCTACCAATGGAAACCATGTTGGAGTAGATGAATCCTGAGACACTTCCAGATTCTCTAGTTCTAGTAGGAACAGATTTGTGAGACCACAGACAGGTCAGTTGTAATCAATGGACTTTTAGCTCCTTGTCCATAAACTGGAGACTTGGAGTAAATAGACTCTAAGTCCTTTTGTGACTCTAAATCTTGATTCTAAAATTGGGACTGGGAGAGGTTTCAAATTTATTTTATGTCTAGGGATAGAGAAACCTGGTTTGTTGTTTTTGTTGTTCAGTAGTTTCAGTCATGTTCAACTCTTTGTGACCCCATTTGAGATTTTCTTGGCAGAGATACTGGAGTGGTTTGACATTTCCTTCTCCAGCTCATTTTACAGATGAGTAAACTGAGGCAAATAGGGTTAAGTGACTTGTTCAAGGTCACACTACTAGTTAGTGTCTATGGTCCTATGCTTTTACACTCTGTGATGGAAATTAACATGCCTTCACATGTATTCTGTACTATCAGATCATCTCAGAAAGGGATTCTTTAAAGTAACACAAATATGTGTTACTCTTGGATATGCCATATAAGAAATTCTCATTCAAAAACCTCACCCTAATAGCTAGCTTAAATCTTTCCTGTGGCAGCATTTTGTTCCCCACCAACATCCTACCTTGCCCTTTTCTCACTATCTTCTGAGGAAGATCTTCATTGTAATTTATAATGAATTTGTCTACTTAAGGACTAAAATTTAGCTCCTCCTAAGACTTTTTTCTCTAGGCAATATAAATTCATGTCCTTAGTTACAAGTTTTATTTCTCTAGCATTTAATCATTTTTATCTCACACATAAAGGCCCCTCCTCTCGGGTATCTGAAGCTCCAAAAATGACTTGAGATGCAAAGAAAAATCACTTGATTCCTCCTAGCTCTGTGTCTGCCTTGGAGTTCACACAATTCTTCCATAAAACCAAGGATTAAAGTATAGGAGAGTATCATGGCTCTTTTTACAACATCCACGTGATTTCTGATAACTCTAATAAATGATTTTCAGTAACCACAACATGGAAAGCACTCTACTCAGTGAGACGGTAAACCTGCTTTGCAGACAATGCCTGAAAGGAAGTATACCACTCAGTTCTGCACCCCTGGAAACCATGTTCCTCATCTCCATCCCAGTCATTTCTGCACTCGTCTTGATGCCACTTACCTACCTTCCAATTTTTATGCCAATCTGGAGCATAAAAACAAGGCCTGCCTCGATGCCTTTTTGATGACCTCAAGCCAAATGTTCTATAGGAATCTTGAACTTAATTATGTCCAAAGCTGAACTTATTATCTTCCTATCAGCCCAACTTTTCTCATAATCGCAGTTGCCTAGGCCCTTAACCTCCAGTTTTCACTCTCACTTACCTTATATCCTATCTTTTGAAAGATTGTATAGTTTCCACCTTCACAACATCTCCTGAATACAACTCTTTTGTAACCTCTCAAAGTTACTCTGGTGCAGGCCCTTTGAATTTCCTGCCTGGACTATTACAATGGCTTAAAAATTGCTCTCCCTGACTCAAGTCTCTCTCCACTTCAATCTGTGCTCTACTTATCTGCCAAAGTGATCTTCCTAAAGAGCTTGTTTGCCCATGTCATGTCTCCACACTCAATATTTTCCACTGGCTTCCCATTACCTTCAGGTTCAGATAAGCAATCCTTGTTTCAGTTTCAAAGTCTTCTACAGTCTGTCCCCTTCCAAAACTTTGCAGTCTTTTCCTCCATTTATCATACAGTGCATGCAACACTGACCTCCTTGCTTGTCTTTGGCCAGTATAGTCAACATCCCAAATCTGTGCTTTTTTCTTGGTGGTCCCCATTCTGAAAATGCTCTTCCTCCTCTTGATATGTAGGATAAATTATAAACACCTGTTTATTTGAATTTTTTTTTCAGAATCTGACTCCAACCCATATTTCCAGAATGATTTTCTCCTGCTTCTACCTACCCCCTCAACCCCATGTACTCTATTTTCCTGATAGATTTTTTTAAATGTATTTCTAATTCTTGACATATAAGATCTCATTTCCTGTCTCCAGGTCTTTGAACAGGTCACTATTAATGTCTGGATAGCTCTACTCTTTTTCAATTCTGCCTCTTAAAGTCGCTAGAAGCAATCAAGTCTCATTTTAAAAGGACCATCTCTACAAATGACTGTTTATTATTAGATTACAAGTTCCTTCATGACAGGGACTGTCTTTCTTTTTATTAACTGTATCCCTAACTCTGAGGCCAGTACCTGGAGCATAGTAAGCACTCAATACATCTTTATTAGATTGGATTTTCAAATTGCTGCAATTACTAATGCTCTCTCCTGCTTTTTTCTGACTCTTTGTGACTCTGTAGACCACAGCATGTCAATACTGTCAATGGGATTTCCTTGGCAAAGATACTAGAGTGGTTTGCCATTTCTTTCTCCAGTGGATTGAGGTTAAGTGACTTGCCCAGGGTCACACAGCTAGTTAATGTGTTGAGGCAGGAATGAGTCTTACATCCCCTTGACTCCCAGTCCATTGATCTATTCACATTGGCCCCACCTAAGTTGTGCATCTACCTGACTCAAGAAGAACAATAACACATGATTATGCATTTTCTGAATATTTCTATGAGCATTGCTTTAGAGTATGGAAAAACATTAGAAGCTAGTTAGTGCAATTCCTTCATTTGACAGATGAATAAAAGAAAGCGAAGAGAAGTTAAATAAGGTTGCAGATTATATGGGGTAGAGGTATTGCATAGGCTGAGTTTGAGGTGGGTACCCACTGACACTTTCAGAACCTTTGGAAATCACTGCCTCATCCAGGGCTTAAAGTTATATGGCAAAGCATTTAAAAGGCCCCAACATTTCAAGCAAGAGGGGAAATGACATCTCTTACTTCTCTCTGAATTAAAGCCAGAGGGAGAGGTTCAAAGTCATTTAAAATTGATATTCTTATCTATTGCTAGAAACCAGAGTTAAATCTCCCCTTGTGTCTGGCTTGTCATCAAACACTGCACCTATAGAAATGCACTTGATTCTTAGCACATCAAATCCTGCACAATTACTGTCCAGAGTCCCATGACTTAGAGGCAGAACATTTGAAGGTGGGCATTGGCTACAGCCAAATTGGTCAGTTAATATCTGGCTGCTCACAATGACTATGGGCCTATTTGTCCTGACTTCCAACTCTAATGTTCCCTTGGCTTCCTGGAAGGACGTGTCCTTGGCTAAATGTAAAATCACTGCTTGTTAAAGGGATTCACACAGATCAAGTCCATGAACAAGGTTACCTAAACATCCTCTTTGCCGTGTGACCTTTGAAGATTGATCAAATTAGAAAAAAAAGGACCCCTAGGGACCTGCTGTGTGATCAGCTTGTGATGTGACTAGGAGAAAGGTAAAGATTATGACCCTTTTCTTACCTCACTACAGTGAGCTACATATAAATTCCGTGAGGATAGGGATTTTTTTTCAACCTTTGAATCCCAGGGGTCTATCATGAAACCTTTCAGAGAGTAGTCATCTCATAAGAACCTGTTGAGTTAATCTGATTTGTTTAAATTGAGCTCTCACTATTCACAGAAGTCATTCCATCATTATTCATAGAAGTACTCTTTTTTTCCCCTCCTAGGTAACAAAGAACTGGGAAGCACAGTGTGAGCTTTCACGTTGTGGAATGACTGAACAAGTGGTGGTATATAAATGCAAAAGAACATTACAGCATGACATCAAATGTCAGATATGAGGATTCTGGAGAATAATGAGAAGACTTGTATGAACCAATATAGAGCAAAGACAGCAGAACCAGGGGGAAAAGTAAAACCAAAACCATATACACAATGACGGTAATAAAATAATCAAATGAAGGGATTGCACTAACTAACTTCTAAGGTTTTTCCCTGCTCTAAATCAATGCTCCTAGGAATTTTCACAAAATGCATAATCTTTCATTATTGTTTTTCTTCCTGAGTCTGACTGATTTACATGGGCAATTAATATTCTCTCAACTAATCAAAATGATTCTAGATGAACTTCTAAGGTGGGGGCAATGTGAATATACCATTGGACTGGAATCAGAGGGATACAATTTCCCCAGGCATTATGAAGCTAAAATAATCACTCTTGGCCCTGAGAAGACATGAGAAAATACAGCTTCCTACTATCATTTGGCAGATAGAGGACTATGGGCATGGAATGGTGCCTATCTTCACAGATGTGGTTACTGTATAAATGTATTTTTTGCCTAACAACATTTTTTGAATAAAAGGGAAGGCTTCATACAAATGGGGTAGGTAGGGGCAGCTAGGTGGCAAAGGGAATAGAACAGCAGCCCTGGAGTCAGGAGGACCTGAGTTCAAATCTGGCCTCGGACACTTGATACACATACTAGCTGTTTGACCTTGGACAAGTCATTTAACCCCAAATGCCCTGCCTTCTCCCCTCAAAAAAATGGGGTAGATAACAGGGATATGTCGAGGGACTGAGGTATATAGCTGAAATTTTCTTTAATGTAAAAACAAAAGATATCAGTAACACTTTAAAAAAAGAGATATTTATTATAATATGCTTCCATTTTAATGAATGCATTGAGATATAGATAGAGATGAGGAAAAGGAGTGCTGATTTCATCAGCAAGCGATCTCCCAGTAAGAAAAATCCTTCCACCAATACAGATACATATCTTTTTCAGAATTTAGTCTTAGAGAACTCTCTAAATGTCAGAGAAATTATGTGATTTTCCAGGGGACACGCAAACACATAGTCTATTAAATGACTGTAGACTTCAAAAATGAACAAATGATACTTTGTCTAATGAAATCTTGAAATCCAATGATGGTTCTCATTTGATAACAGACAAAAAAAAACAGTTTTGGAAATGTATAATTGAGTTGCCTAGAACCACACAAGCCATGGATCCAGGGGTAGGGTTTGAAGTCTTGACATCCTGACTCCCAATCTCAGGATGGTATCTATGCCATGGCTTGTGAAGAGTAGGCATGTAATAAGTACATGTTTAATTGAATGGCGTTAGCACAGGGCATAGAGTTGGGGAGACATAAATTCAAATTGGTCTCGAAAGTCATCTGGTATCTTCCTGAAAAGTATAAATTGTGAATTATCATAGAACCTACCTGCAGGGGGTGCAGTGAGGATCAGAGGAGATCCTATTCATAAAGGACTTTACAAATGCTCGTCATCATTACTGTTTTTGTAGTCATTGTTATCGTAATTAGTTCTACTAGCTTATTGTTGGTAACTAATCTAATCTCATTAGAATTTAAATTTGAATTTGTTAATTTTTTTTCCTAATTACTCAATTATTTCTAGGAAAATATAAAACTTCAAAGATTCCTTCAAGTCACTGGTAGATTATAAAAACAACAAATCTCCCCTAGACCCCCTGTGGCTGTTGCTTCTATCATTGCTTTATTGTGTGAGGTTTTCAATTGATGTTACCTGTGTGGAAGGGAGCAGAGGAGTGACTGAATCAGACCTTTGTCCAGGGGCAGGCAGCCTGCTCCAACACTATTTTCCTGGACGAAGTCTCTGGGTAACATAATTAAGTGCCAGAGTTTCTGTTTCAGTGTTGAGAAACAAGGTCAATTGGAACCAGTGCCTGAATTTATGCATCTTAAGTGAAGGCTATTTATTCCAGGAGCTAACCTGGCATGGAAGCAAAAGCAGATTGCTCCTGTCACCTCTTTATTATCCCCATGCCTCAGTTTTCCTATTTGTAAAATATTTAGAGCTGTTTCTACCAGGCCAAGTTCCATCAAAGGGAAGCTGCAAGCTAAAAGTATTGTGTCTGTTCCAATGTTTCTGTGCAAAAGTCAATTATTGGGGGCTTAGATCACATGGAGAGGTTTTTGTTTTGTTTTTTTTGTTGTTTCTTTTGTTTTCTTTCCCTTGTCTCTCAAAGATAATCGACATTTTTCTATGCATCAAGCACCTTAATGACAGGGAGAGAAAGGACATGATGGATTTTATCTCCACTCCTCATCTTCCCCCAAAGGAAACTGGACAATCTCACCTGTGGCTTCCTCATTCCTTTAACAGATGCATAATTTCATTCATTCATTCAGCTAAGGAGAATTCATTGGAGTTGTTAATGAGCAAGGTTATGTGCTGGAAAAGGGAGCTAGAAAGAGAGAATATGAGAAAATCTCTGTCCTAAAAACACTTAAAATCTATTATTTGGTGTTTGTGTATGGGGGGGCAATGTAAGAGAAGCAATGAAGGAGGGAAGGAAGGAGGAAAGGAAGGAAGGAGGGAAGGAAGGAGGAAAGGAAGGAAGGAGGGAAGGAAGGAAAGAAGGAAGGAAGGAGGGAAGGAAGGAAGGAAGGAAGGAAGGAAGAAAGGAAGGAGGGAGGGAGGGAGAGAGGGAGGAAGGAAAGCAGGAAGGAAGGAAGGAAGAAAGGAAGGAGGGAGGGAGGAAGGAAGGAATGAGGGAAGGAAAGAAGGAAGGAAGGAGAGAGGAAGGAAGGCAGGAAAGAAAGAAAGAAAGAAGGAAGGAAGAAAGGAAGAAAGGAGGGAGAGAGGGAAGGAGGGAGGGAGGAATCGTTCATTCATTAAACATTTATTAAGCACCTATTCTATGCCAGGCACTGTGATAGGCATGGAGGTACAAAGACAAAAATGAGAATATACTTGCCAGTAGTTTGCTGGAGATGACTCATATTAGCTCATGAGAGCCAATTGTTAAGTTTTCAGGGTGAGTATTCACACTTCAGAAACTGGCAAAGACTAAAATGCAGGGCTTGATTTACTGTTGGGCTTTCCTGATTGTCTAGAATTAAGAAAGTGATATAGAAACTGTTAATAATTATAAGGCTTCTTCAACTTCAAAGTTTGGCCTGAAATACATTTATTTTGTTATTTTTGGCTTTTCTTAGAGAGAGTCAGTTGTTAAATATTTCCAGCACATCTTTTAGCTCCCTACCCTCAAGAAACTTACAGTTCCAGGGTGGTGGTGAGGATTTTTTATACATATGTATTAGCACAAAGCCTACCCAAAGTCAATGAAGATAATTTCAAGTAAGAGAAGGTAATGTGAGAAGGCTGAAAAGGCTTTTTTTGGGATAATGTTTCTAACATGAGTGTCCACAAACCTCCAAGAGAAAAAGGGACAGATTTCAAGTAATCTATGAACTTGGAACACTTAATAATTTGATAACTGTATACTAATATATTAGGATTTCTTTCAAATCCAATGCATTTTCTTCTGTTTTTTGCACTGATTCTGAGAATGGATCCATAGCCTTAGCTAGGCACCACAAAAGCCTATGACATTCCCATTACAAGGTGAAACAGCCCAGCTCTAAGTGGAGGCTCTGGATATGAGGCCTGAGTAAGGCTCCTGAAAGTCGGATGTGATGAGTAGGCACCATCCGGGTACAGGGCACAGAGACAGAAAGGTGAGAAGAGATTCAGGGAATGCCAATGAGAAACGTTTGACTGGAGCCTGGAGCAGGCAAAGCAGGGAAATGCAAATGTCAGGATGCACCCTCCCTTTGCTTCCAGAGAGGGAAGGCACAGAGCTGCTCTTAGAGTTAGCATGGTTCAGGCGAAAGGGCACAGGATTTAGAGTTAGAAGAACAGAGTTCAGAGTTCAGTATCATCTTTTACTGCATATGAGACTCATCAAGTCTCTTTACTTCCCTGGGCCTCAGTTTCCTCATTTGTAAAAGGAGAGGGTTGGACTTATGAAATCAGTTCTGTCACCATATGGTGATGTAGTTGACTTGCTAAGTCAGAAGCCCTTCCAGCTCCAAATTCGTGACTCTGAATCTCAGAGAGACAGTGTAGTTCATTGGACAGAGACCTAGCATTAGAGTCAGGATGACCAAAGTCCACTTATTACCTTTGCCAGATGGACAGACTGACCATGTGTCCAAACACCAACCCTTCAACACTAGTTCATAAAAATCCCTAATTATGCTTTACCTCAGTCCTCACTTTCTGGCCATCTCCTCCATAAGCTTACTAATTACCTCACCCCTGAGCAGACAGATTTACTCCACCAGACCACTACCATTGAGATAACAGTGACCAATGATAAAATTTGCCCTGTGAACATCCCTGGCATTTGTCAGTCCCTACCCACCATCCTTGTTACTTTCCTGACCAAAGTTCCCTGCCTCTACTCCTTTTTGTGTGTTAGCTTCACCATTAGCTTCCCTCCCTTCCTTCTTCCCTTTCTTTCTGTCCTTCCACCCCATTCTTTTTTCCCTCCCTCCTTCCTTCAACATTCCCTCCTTCCTTCTTTCCTTCCTCCCTTCCTCCCTTCCTTCCTCCCTTCCTTCCTTCCTTCCTTCCTCCCTTCCTCCCTCCCTTCCTTTATTTTCCTGGGCATCAGCTTTATATAAGTCACTGTATTTAGGGACTACAAAATGTTTAATCCTTTAAGAGACCATCTTGGAACTAGAAAATTAAGAGTACTACCTCCCTTCTTCTATTTCTCTGACCTTTTTATCATAATTTCATCTTTTTTTTTATCCATTCCTCCCATTCTCTCTAAGCTAGCTGTATAAATATGCTCAATGGATGATCTCCAATGATTAATTTTTGAATCATCTATGGATAGAAATAAAGTTTAGTAGATGTCTCTTTTTTCACTTTATGAGACTAGGGGAATGATTTCTGTCATTTAATTTTTAAATCATTTTAAACTTACTTGTAAAATACAATAAAAATAACTTTTTTTGTTATATTTGTTAAACTACAGAACAGCCCCACTCTATGGAGCTCTGCACTGAGAAGCATAAATTGTCTTAACTGGATAAATAAGGCAAAGCTGTTTCAGTTCTGGTTTATTGTTTTATATGCTATAATAGCACTTAGATCAGATTTGATTAAGGGTATAAGCATTATGGTATCCTAGCTTCTGATTTAGCAAGTCAACCACGTTACAATATGGTGACAGAACTAATTTATAAAAATGAAAAGTAAAAGTTAAAATGTGGGAATTTTATGCTAGGCAAAACGTGTGTGTGCATGCACGCACGTGTATGTGTATGTTTACTTCAGCTGTCCATATCTCCCGTCGTTCATTTCCATCTGGTTACAACTTTCCTGCACTCAGAGTTTTACACAATTGAATGAATCAGCATTTTACTATAATATATTCAGCAACTTTTATTTCTAAAGGCTGTGCACTTCTCTATTCAGTGCTAAGTGTTAGAAAATATAATGTACATAGATTTAAAACAGATTCAATCAGAATTAAGCATGTGTTGAAGAAGAGTGTATTGCATACCTACTATGTGCCAGATGCTTTCAAGATATTGGGCATGGGGGAAAGTGGGGAAAAGGGAAAAATGAAATGGACCTGATTTCACAGAGCATACAAAGTATTTCTGGAGTAGGGATCTGAAGTTGAATTGATCTTAGACTAAATAAGTCTCAAGAAAAAAGAGATGAAAGAAAAAAAGCTAAATCTCACCATGCTTTCTGATTGATGTCTTCATGTGTCATCTAAGCCAGATATCACCTAGGTTTCAAATGCTTTTCAGTTCAGGTTTGTTAGTGGAGATAACTCTTGTACCATGGAACAAAGGCTGAGTTAGAAGTCAAAGGCATTGCATTCAGTTTCTAAATCTGCTACCTCCTACCTTTGTGACCATGGACAACTCCTTTCATTTGTCCACCTTAATTCCCTCAACTATAAAATGAGGTTATTAGACTCAACGGCCTTGGAGATGCTTTCTGTCTTTAAATCTATTATCCTACCTGTGTGTCCTTGGACGAGTTACTAAATCTCAAATTTTCAATTTTCTTCCCTTGATTTTTGTTGTTGTTGTTCCAACTTTTCTCATTCATTGTAACCCCATTTGAGGTTTTCTTGGTAAAGATACTAGAATGGTTTGCCACTTCCTTTTCCAACTCATTTTGCAGAGAAGCAAACTGAAGCAAACAGGGTTAAGTAACTTACTTAAGGTTACAAAACTAGTAAGTCTCTCAAGTCAAATTTGTACTCAATTCTTCCTGACTCCAAGCCCTGCTATGCCACTTACCTGCCCCCTTTCTTCTCTGTAGAATGAAAGTTTTCATGTAATAGATCATAAAGGTCTCTTACTTCCATCCCTAAGTCCCCAATTCTGAATGAGTTTAGCCACATCAAACAGAATTCATAACAAAACTTTCTGATAATGAGATCTCTCCAAATAAAGAGTAGACTAAACCAGAAAGAAGTGATTTTCCCACCATTAGAAGTCTTAAAGAAGACTTGCGTGGAGAGTAGAACATGGTCACCTTCTGAAAGAATCTGTCACATTCAAGAATTCCACTTGCCCTGGCTGACCAACCCCAGAGAGCTGAACTATTAGCTATGGAAGGAAGCTACAGAGAGAGAGAATGCAGTTCAATAAAGAGGAAAAGAGACAAATGACATTCACACACAAAGACGGTAAACAAGCAATAAAACACTTCCTCACCATGCAGAGCCATCTCAATGTAAAATAATCTGTTTTAGGAGATAAACTCATCAATGTCATTGAAGATCTTTCAGGAGATTCTGGATGATGACTCAGCAGGGATATTATAAAGAGGTCAGACACTCAATAGTCTTTACAAACCTTGCCAACACATTGATACTTAGATTATTTTAAACACTCATGCAAAAATCTGTAAAAGTCCAAATTATAATCAGGACAAACCAAACTAATGCTATCTAGTATTAGGTTTATGTGTGAGATTTTTTCAAGGTAAATTAAAATAGTCTTAGAATGCCTTGATATCCTTTTATGAAAACAGTTCTATAAGTGGAAAACATTTTTTTTGTGTGTGTGGGAAACCAGTTTGGAGTCTATATTAAGCCCCTCTGAAATTACTTTGCCTTATTGAGTCTTGCAACTTGCAGGAGCATATCTTGTCTTCATTGATAGAAAGTTAGCTTCCTAAAGCTAGGGGCTATTCCATTTTGCCTTTGTGTCCTTAGGGTTCAGCATATGACCTGGCATATAGTGAGTGCTGCATACATATTTTTGGGAATGAACCAAGTGCATTAATGGTTGATATTTCATTTCCTTCTTGAATTTTCATAATACTGTCTTTGCATTTGTTCTATTGTGGACAGAATGGATTAGGAAAATGCAAAGGAAAGAAAAGATTGGAGTTCCCTCTTTTACTAATATTATCTTTGTGTCATTGTTTAAGTGGGCTACAAATAATTTTTTTTTCATCAGTAGTCCCAACCCTGATGTGAATGGTTTTGACAAAGCAATTTTTAGAGTTTTACTGAAAAAAAGACTGCTTTCCTAGACATTGGAGCTGAAATCTGGCACTTTCTCACTTACAAGATTTGCTCTAATTTCAGGTAATCAATGTAATTTACTTTACTTTGTTTTAAGGTACTGTGGGTGGAGGGAGGATACTGATACCCTAGGGATTGCAGGGTTTGTTCCATCTGCTCAGAGATAACATTCAGAAATGAGGGCATTGTCTTAACCAGCTAAATATACAGGTAGTAGAGAGGTTCATGAAAATCAGTTAACATCTCCCCTCTTTGCAAAGTGGCTGTTCCTCAGAGAATTCACTGTCCTCATTAGGGGGCTGCTAGCTGTTTGGGAAACATGCACCTGGAGACAGCACATCTTAAGCAGGGCTAATGGTTCTAGAAATGCTCAGCTTGATTACCAAACAGCAAAATCTGTGGCTACAGAGTCTTCATTAGACAAGTCAAGAAGACGACGAGCCTGGTATTAACAAAATCAGAATCAAATTTGAAAGAAATTTTTGATTCAAAAAGAAATCATGATGTCTTCAATCCATCCATCAACAGGGATGTGTTAAGCCCTTCCAATGTACCACGTACTCGGTTTGTTTTTGGAAATACAAATACAATGAAAGAAGCATTTCCTAATCAAAGGGAATGTACATTTTAATAGGAGAGATGAGTGTGTTCATAAATATATACAGCACTAATCTTAAGGTGAATAAGCACAAAAATATGCAAAATCCAACACGTCTGGTATGAAACACTAGACAAGATATTCTTTTGTCGAAGAGTTACCGGGATGGGAAATCCAGTGCCTTCCGGGGAAACCCACTCCTAATTAATGTTTCAATGGCTCTAATTGTTAAGATGCTTTGTTGCTGTTATTGTTCGAACAGACCTAAAGCTAAAATGTGTCCCTTGTTTTCATCCTCTCCACTTGAATAAAAAAATACATTCATAATGCATGCCTGAATACATATGGCCATATATACATACATACATACACATATGGTGTTTTATGCATTCGTTGTGCCAAAGTTATTCTGTGATGAACTCCTATGATGCTTTCACACTTGGGTCAAATGAGTCTGTCCCAGGTTTCATAGGTATAGCACCAAATATTCTTCTTGAAAAAGTATTTCTGCCTCTTGGGGGTAAAAAGACATTCATTTGGATTTTCAACAATAGAAAACCAAACCATACACGTGGAATAGATGTGATTCTTACCCATCCAGAAAGCACCAGGCTCCCTTAGAGTAGAATTAAGGACTAAAGCATTTCAGAAAATAATGAGCACTGAAACATAATTTTTTTTCATTCAAAAAAGAAGTCACTAAGGGTATATTTAAATTGCCCAGGACCACGGGCCAATCTATTCTCTTGAAGTAACTGCTGATCTACATCCCCAAGAAGTTAAGTACTCTAAAGCTAGTCCATACCCTGAATCCTTTATATAGATAATCCCAGAGTGTAGACGAGGCATTGATTCTTTGGTTCCAGAATGTTGAGATCATTTGTAATTATAACTACAAACAGAAACAAACAAACAAAAAGTAAACCTGAGATTTTCTATAGAAGGATAATGGAATTGAAGATGGAAAACTGGAAACTAACATGGAAGCCATTTATTCCAACCCTACAACTTTTCAAATAAGTAAACTGAGGCAATGAGAGATTGAGTGACTTGTCCAGGCTCACAAAGCAAAAAAATTTCTGAAGATGCATGTGAACTCAGACCTTCCAATCCTGAGGCTCATAGAAGTTGCATCAATAACCCATGTTTATCCAGAGAGCAACTAGGTGGTACAGTGGATAGAGTTTTAGGCATGGAATCAGAAAGTCTCATCTTCCTGAGATCAAATTTGACCTGATGTTCACTGGCTGTGTGATGCTGGGCAAGTCACTTAACCCTGTTTTCCTCAGTTTCCTCATCTATAAAATGAGCTGCAGAAGGAAATGGCAGACATCTTCAAGTATCTTTGCCAAGAAATTCCCAACTAGATTAGGAAGAGTCAGATAGACTTTAACAACTCAACAACAGCCAGATAGAAAGTGACTAAGGTAAGGTTTAAAACTTTCATGCTGAGTGTCTGTCATCTAGTCAGTAAATACACATTTATTAAACACTTCTTATGCCCATACCTTGTGATCAGTGCTGGTGAAATAAAGAATAGCAAAAAGATAGATCCTGTTCTCAAGGAGTTTGCAATGTAATAGGATAGAGAATATGCAAACAACTAGGTAAAAACAAGCTAGATGTAGGACATGTTGGAGAAAATCAGGAGAGGAAAGGAACTAGATTAAAGAGAATCAGGAAAGGCTTACCGAAAGAAAATAAGTAAATGTGTACTGGCAGGTGGAATGTGAAGGAAGCCAGACGTTGCTGATATCAAGAGGGATTTTCCCACCATCTTCTCCCCACTTTTCATTTTTTCTCTTGAGTTGACTACTATTTGGCAAAGACCAAAAAACTGAATACTTGGGTTAAGATACACAGTTCTAATCTGACTTTGAGTGTTCAGATTCAATTCAGTTCAACAATTAAATTCACTAGGCTTTACCTCCTGTGATGTGCCAAATATTGCTAAGTGTATGGAATACAAAAAAAAAAAAAAAAAAAAAAGGAAAGATTCCTGAATCTCAGTGAGCTAACACTCTGGAGCAGGGGGAGAGGAGGGAAGGTAGGGGCAGAGGTATGTACATGGATAATAAAATCAGATGAAAAAACTACCAATGAATAAAGAGGGAAGGAGAGTAGAGACTGTAAGGGTTAAAAAGGCTTCCTGTAGGTAAGGCTTGAATTGAGCCTTGCAGGAAGCTAGAAATTTAAAGGGCAGGAAGAAAAGAAGGAATGCATTCCAGGCTGGGGCAGGGAGAGCAGCCTGTGTCAACCAGAGAGACAGGAAATAGAAGGTTACATATGAATCATATGGCAAGAAGGTCAATTTGATGGTGATAAGAATAAGTTAAAAACAATATTGTTTAATAAGTATGGAAAAGCAGCTTTAAACTAAGTTGGGAAAGCCTTTATTCTCAACCAGAAGAACATGAGGGTTTTTGGTTTGTTGGTTTTAATCCTATAGGAAACAGGGAGTCAGTGAAGTTTCTTTTTTATAGTTTGCTTTCTATTATTATTATGATTTTTTAAGTTACAGTTTTTTCTCCATGTCTTTCCCCTACCCCTACCCCAAAATATCAAGCCTACTGAATACCTCGTAACCCAATCTGTTCTCTCTTATGTCCTCCCCCATCCTCACCCTAACTTTCTAGCAGGACAAGAAGGATTTCCATACCCCAGTGCCTGTATATCTTATTTCCCTGTTGCATGTAAAAAACAATTTTTTAAAATTTTGTTTTTCAAATTTTTAGTTGCAATTTTTTACCCTTCTTCCCTCCTTACCTGGCCCCACTGGGAAGATAAACAATTCAATACAGGTTGTACATGTGTAGATGCCCAAATTATTTCCATAGTAGTTATATTGTGAAAGACTAATTATAATTCCCTCCATCCTATCCTGCAACCCACTTATTCTATTTTCTCCTTTGACCCTATCCCTTTTCAAAAATGTTTCCTTGTAACTACCCTCTCCCCCAATCTACCTTCTCTTCTATCACCCCAATCTTATCCCCTACCCCCTATTTTCCAATTGGGTAAGATATTCAATTGAGTGTGTATGTTATTCCCTCCTTAAGCCAAATTCAATGAGAATAAGGTTATTCCATTCCCTTTCACCTTCCTGCTCTTCCCCTCCATTGTAACAATTTTCTCTTGCCTCTTTTATATGAGACAATTTACCCTAGTCTATCTCTACATTTCTCCTTCTCCCAATAAATTCCTCTCTCAATTCTTAATTTTACTTTTTAAATATCATCCCTTCATATTCAACTCATCCTGTGCCCTCTATCTATGTATACATAAACATAATATGCCCACACTCACATATATATTTATATACACATACACCCTCCTATACATACATATATATGTATGTATACATATGTGTGTATACACATACACACATCCACATATATATTTCCTTCAACTATCCTCATAATGACAAAAGTCTTATGAATTACAATGATCATTTTTCCATGTAGGAATGTAAATAAGTTCAACTTGAATAAATTCCTTATGATTTCTTTTTCTTATTTACCTTCTCATGCTTCTCTTGCTTCTTGTATTTGAAAGTCAGATTTTCTCTTCAGCTCAGGTATTTTCATCAAGAATGCTTGAAAATCCTCTATTTCATTGAATGACCATATTTCCCCCTGTGGCATTATACACAGTTTTGCAGGGTAGGTGATTCTTGGTTTTAGTCCTAACTCCTTTGACCTCTAGAATATTATATTCCAAGCCCTGAGATCCCTTAATTTTGAAACTTCTAGGTCTTGTGTTATCCTGATTGGGTTTCCACAATACTTGTTCTTTCTGACAACTTGCAGTACTTTCTCCTTGACATGGGAATTCTGGAAGTTGCCTATAATATTCCTAGGAGTTTTCTTTTTGGGATCTCTTTCAAGAGGTGGTCAGTGAGTTCTTTCAACTCCTATTTTACCTTTTGGTTCTATAATATCAGGGCAATTTTGCTTGATAAATTCTTGAAAGATCATGTCTAGGGTCTTTTTCTGATCATGGCTTTCAGGTAGTCCAATAATTTTAAAATTTTCTCTCCTGGATCTATTTTCCATGTCAGTGGTTTTTCCAGTGAGATATGGCGCATTGCTTTCTATTTTTTTTTCCAGTTGTTTGGATCTTTTTAAAATATCTTGCTTTCCCATAATGTCATTAGCTTCCAATTTCTCCAATCTAATTTTGAAAGAGTTATTCCCTTCAGTGAGTTTTTTGAAATTCCTTTTCCATTTGGCAAAGTTGGCTTTTTAAGGCATTCTCCTCACTGGCTTTTGGGGTCTCTTTTGCCATTTGAGTTAGTCTATTTTTTAAGGTGTTATTTTCTTTAGTATAATTTTGGGTCTCCTTTAGGAGGCTTTTGACTTGCTTTTCATGATTTTCTTGCAATATTCTCATTTCTCTTCCCAATTTTTCCTCCACTTCTCTCATTTGATTTTCAAAATCATTCTTGAGCTCTTCCATGTTCAGTAATCAGTTCATATTTTTCTTGGAGGCTTTTGATGTAGGTATTCTGACTTTACTGTCTTCCTTCTACTCTATGCTTTGATTATTTTTGTCTTCAAAAAAGAATTCTATCATCTCTTTTTGCTTCCTGTGATAGCTCAAATTGCCAGCCAATTCCTTGATGTTTGAACTCTTTGCCATGGTAGAACTTTGCTTCCAGAATGGAGGAAGCTTTGTCCCAAATTGCTGGGGTTTTCACAGCTGCTGGAGCCATTAGGAGGAAGCCCTTTCTACACCCCCCACAAGCTCTGGCTCACTGGCCACACACACCTGGACCACCACCCAAGACTGGGATGCAAATCCAAGCAGATCAAAGCAAGAGTTATTTCCCTCTGAATGGTGCTTTAGTCTCCCTACAATCGGCAGGCCAGGAGCTTCTGAAGCAGCCACACAGCAGCAGCTGCTGTGCCTCCATTGCTTCTCACTCAGAGGCCAAGGGCCAGACCACACTCTTCTGTCCACCCCTGTTCCAACAGAGTTCCACAATGACTTTTTACTTTGTCTTTGGCATTTATGGGCTGAGAAATCTGGAAACCTACCACAGCTGCTGGTGATTCAGTCTCCTAAAGTCTGCTCTGGCTCTTGCTGTAGGTGCTGCCTTGGAGCCAGAACCATGGCTCAAGTGGGACTGTGCTCTGCTCCCAGCATGGTTGAAATAGTCCCTTCCTGTCTACCTGTCGGGCTTCCTTCAACAGGAGATTTTATTCTCTCTGTCACTTTGTGGGTTCTGTAGCTCTAAAGTTTGTTTAGAGTCATTTTTTACATGTAGAAGTGATTGGAGTGGGAGCTCACACCAAGTTTGTGCATCTACTGCACCATCTTGGCTCTGCCCAACCAGTGAAGCTTCTTAAGCAAGGTCATGATCAAGTCTTTGCTTCAGCATTTAAAGCAAAAATTGAACAAAAAAATCATTATAGTCTAATCTCATTTTGGAGAGGAAGTAACTAAGGCTAAGAGTGGGAAGTGATTTAACGAAGTCATGGATTCTAAAAGCACTGAATATTACAACTGGAAGAGAAATCATTGACCACCTAATCTATCCCATACCTGAAGTTTCATACTTTCTTTTTTTGTTTTTTTTTTGACTTGTTTATTTTTAATTTACAAGATTCAGTTCCACAATCACTTGAGTTTCAGATTTTCTTCCCTCCCTGCCCCCCCCCCCATGGTGGCGTGCAGTCATGTATAGGATCTGCAAATACTTTCACATTGTACAATCGTACTTTCTACCATACACAGTCATGTGTGAAGTGGACCAAGAGATAATTTGGATATAGTTTAATTTTGGCATTCTTTGGCCATGTGTCTTTGCTTCTCAGACCTCAAGAGGCTAATGCAGAATATTTGACTTTGATAAGATATGCCCAGATTAAAATGATTACCCTACCCTAAGTTGTCTGTTTCCTGAAACTCTCTCCTCTGCTGCCTCAAGAATATTCCTCTCCTGGATCCTTCAGAACTGGATTCAACCCCCTCTCAACTGACTGACTCTCAAACCAGCTGCCCATTTTTTGCTTACTTCAAAAGTGTATCTGATTTCTTTAGATTATCACTAGCTGTTTCTTGAGAGTGCCAAGACCTGTCTTTATGTAAGAGTGAAACTACTGAATTCCATTCAAATTAATTAAGGACTTGATTGGTTCTAGTTTTCACTTTTATTTGATTTATTGATAAATATAGCCAAGTTGTCTGGGCCTTTTGTGATTAATTAGGTTGGAGTAGAACACAGCCTTTATGATGAGGAGTAGAATTACCAAGATTATAGAAATTTCAAAATAAGGATAGGAAATAGAAACAATACTGTGTTAGCAAATAAGGCAATTTTTTTTTAAATGTTTGTAATAGAGATAAATATGTGTTGATAGCTTCAGAACCTACTTGATTTAAACACCATTGAAAACCTATGGACTTCAAATAACACCATGACTTGCAAAAATCCTTCTATTCAACAGTTATACTTAATAAAGAACATGATAAAAGTGTTTTCATCAAGAATTAGAGTACAAAGGTCAAATTATGAATTCAATATCAAATGATGAAAAACATACAATTTAAGAAATAGAATACATTTCATATTCTCTTCAATGTAAACCACTGTAATAATTATTGCCAAAACCAATATGTAAATTTAATTATTTTGCTTTATCCTTAATTCATATATCTGATAAGTGGTCACTGTCTCCTCTTGAATACCTCCTGTGATGGGGACCTCATTACCTTATGAGATAGCCCATTGCACTTTGGACTGCTTTTATTGTTAAAAACGTTTGTCCCATTAACCACTCCCAACCGCCAGGCATTGAGTTGAAATTTGGCTTTGTGTAACTTTTCCTCCCCTCTATATGCTGGCACCATATTCTAAACAATGATCTGGGCTTTTGTGTGTTTTGATATTATAACAGACTGCTGGAATTCACCCTATGCTAAAAGTTGTGTTAGGATACAAAATGGAGAGTCTCTTAGGATACATGCTCTCCATGTCATTTTAGGATACCTAAAATTATCTTTGAACATATTGCCTGAAATCTTGGCCAACTCCTGTTCAATATTGCTCCAACATTTTCTCTTTGATTTCGATTTGGCAGTTGAACATGGGCTGCCCCTAAAGAACCTAGCAACAAATCAAACCTCACATATTTCAGAGGCTGGTTTCTTGTCCCAAATCTCACTAGAACTTTGGCCCTCCAGCATTCATTTCTTCTGTAAAATGGGAGCAAATATTTCCTTTAATCTTCAAAAGGAAGAGTGAAGACAGATATTTTGGAAGAATGTCATATCAATAAGTTTTCTATTTTCTTCTCAGGAAATTCTCATGAAAAGTTAAAAATTTGCTAGGAAAGCTTTTTTTTTCCTGTTTCTTAAAGGAAATTGACTATGGACATATTATTGTATCCTGGATGGGAAGAGAAGGAGAGGAAGAGGGAGAGAGGGAGAGAGAGAGAGAGTGTGGGGAAAGGGAGAAAGGGAGGGAGGGAGAAGTAAAGGGAGGAGAAGAGAAGAGAACAGAAAAGAGGAAAAAAAAGGGAGAGAGAGAAGAGAGAATGGGGGGAGATATTAAGTGTTTTCTGTGTTCCAGGCACTATACTAAGCATTGTACATACCACTATAAGCAAGACAGCTCTTATCCTCAATGCTCACATTCTAATAAAGGAAAACAACTCACAGATGAGAGCAGAAAAGCAAAGGCTTAGTCAGAGTAACAAGACAATTGATAAATATGAAAAGGAAGCAGAGAGAGTTCAGTCATGAGAGAAGTAGAGTATGTCCTGAATCTTTCCAGAAATAAAAGTCCAAGAAGATTGTCTAGAATCAGGAGAGTAAAACATTAAATCAGAGGTCTTTGTCAAAGTTCAAGGGCAGAGGACAGGACATGGAGTTATACAGGACATGGTTTTTATTTGCTGTTTCCTTGCTTCAGATTTTTTCTAGCTGTAGGACATAGGAATGTAATAGAAGATTATTGTACAATGAAAAATTGGAAATTTAGAGAAAACACACGAAATGAAACAAAATGGAAAAATAGCAACAGGGCATCAATATTCATAAAGTTTAGAATGATGGAATTATAAAGAACCACACAATTTGAATGCTGTGCAATGACAACGAATGTCTATTCTTTACTCCAGGTTGGAATGTAGGAAATGAAATGTCCCTCTTTTCCTTTAAGAGGTGAATTACTATGGAAAGTCACATACACTGTCAGGCTCAGTTGATATTGGTTGGATTTGTTAATTGCTAAGTAATTTTCTTTTTCTATCTTACAAGGGAAGGCCCATTGGAAAAAATTCAAAAATTGACTCAAAGGTAAAAAAAAAAAAAAAAGAATAAGAACACGTCAATAATGACGACAAAAATGGATTTGCCTGCACTGCGCTGCGCCTGTACCGTGAGGAGGGACTTTGTCCTTTTCAGGGTTCAGTCATTTCCAACTGTTCGTTATGTTGCGGACCATAGCACTCCAGTGCTGTTCATAGGGTTTTCTTGGCCATGAGAATGGAGTAGTTTGCCATTTCCTTCTCTGGGGGATTAAAGCAAACAGATACTAAGTGATCCACCCAGAGCCACACAGGTAGTAAGTGCCTGATGTTAGATTGGAACTCTGGTCCTCCTGACTCCAGTTCCAGCATTCTATACACAGAACCACCTGATAATCTTAGGTACACTCCTTCCTTCCTTCCTTCCTTCCTTCCTTCCTTCCTTCCTTTCTTCTTTGCCCTCCCTTCCTTCCTTCCTTCTTTTCTTCCTTCCTTTTTCCCTTCCTTCCTTCCTTCCTTCCTTCCTTCCTTCTTTGCCCTCCCTTCCTTCCTTCCTTCCTTCCTTCCTTCCTTCCTTCCTTCCTTTCTTCTTTGCCCTCCCTTCCTTCCTTCCTTCTTTCCTTCCTTCCTTTTTCCCTTCCTTCTTTCCTTCCTTCCTTCCTCCTTTCATAAGTAGTGCAACTTTGGTCACACTATAAACGTTAATGTGCTGCTTTTCAAGGACCATCTCTCACAAATTAAATGGGGAGAATGCTTTATTGCTAGACCTGATTTTAAATCTAATCCCCTAATTTACTGCCACTTTGTTAGTAAAACAAACTGATTTAAAGCTTTAAAATATCTGTATTTATTTTTTGTGTTCGCTTAGATAGAATGAAGCAATATTCCAATCAAGATATAAGGTTAAAAATGAAAAAAAAAAGTCAGACCATGTTTCCTGTATTCCTATATTGGAGGACTCCTCTGGATGTCATTTTTGGTGAAAATTCCTGCTAAATATAATCCAAAATAGGGTCTGAATTGATTTATCTCTTTTTCTGATCTACTTTATCACAAATTTAGAATGTACACAGTCTGAGTTGCATCACTGAGTTAAACATTTCACATCACCAATGACATGCATTCTTTGAGTAGATACTAGTCATACTACATTTTCCCATTTACTTCATGTAAAGCCGATGTTCTATCTATTACAAAACTTGAGATCACACACACACACACACACACACACACACACACACACACACACACAAGTATGGTACCCTGGTTAGGATGAGAGATGTGGTGTTGTTGTATTTGTCCTTTGTTTTTAAAGAGGATCACGGCATCAGGGAAAAAATGATGACATCACTTGCAGTTGACTTTGATTTGAGTGGGGAGGGCTGTGTGAACTCACCAGCCTCACTTTCTCCTCCAGAGTCATTTGTCACCAGATATTCATCAGCATGACTGGAGATGATCCAGAGATGAGAGATATGAGGTTGAGACAGAGGATGTGTCTTCTCAGTGGTCATACATTTAGGATACATCAGATGAAGAATTTGAATTCAAATCTTCCTGACTCCAAATCTAGATCTCAAGCTACTACTCTCTATATATGACTGAAAATCCACTCATGACAGAAACAAACACATGGAAGCTTGGAAGGAACAAGAACAGCAGAGCCACTTTAAAAGTAATGTGTTGAATTATTTTGTAGCTTATTTTAAAAAGCAAGCTACATTTAATAGAGATTTGTACTTTCACATATAACCATACTTTCTATACTACTGTCTATCAAAATCTCTTTGGATTTTGGGAGTTTGCAAAATTGAGAATAAAGATAAGTAACATTAAAATTAAAAACAATAATCTACATGGGAGTGAATTTCTGATCCTTTTTGACAGAATGAATGTTTCTAATATTTTTGAAATATTTACATTGAGAAATTGAAAAGGATTTTGCATTATGTTGATCCAGAAATAGGAGATAGATTTCTTTCAGCCCTACTGATATTGGGATCATGTATTCTGGGAAATTAATTTTGGAAAGACAAGCAAAATAGCCAAGGTCTGTTTAATATTATATAACACATTTTGTTCTTGAATCTTTCTAGTTATGTTTGATTCTCCATAACCCCATTTGTAGTTTTCTTGGTGAAGATATTGGAGTGGTTTCCCAATTTCTTCTCTGCTCCTTTCCCAGGTAAGAAACTGAGACAAACTGGGTTAAGTGACTGGCCCAGGGTCAAATAGCAGTGAGTTTATGAAGTAAGATTTCAACTTAGGAAGACGAGTCTTCCTGATTCCAGGCCCAGTGCCCTATCTGCTGTACCACCTAGCAGCACTTTTAAAGATACATTTATAAGGGATGATTTGTTGAAGGCAGACTTATAAAAGCTGCGGGAAGGGGCATACAGAGCTTTATACGGATGTTGGTAAGAACTGAATGTTGAAGTAAGAGTTGGACTTCAGAAATGTGGAGAGAATACTTTCCACATGTGCAGAAGAGGGGGCTGTAATGTCAAATTTGGGAAACCAAATTCTCCAATTTACTTGCCTTGTATAGGGGATGAAAATGAGAAATGAATTCCAACTTTCCTTGGATCTCACCCCTCTCTCCATATACTAGGCTACTTGCTTTCCATCCAAAGTCAAACTGGTGTTTTTCTTTCATGTGACAGCATTTCACCTTGGGAGATGAGGACAAACAACCATATCCTAATTCTTCTTAGAATGAATGGTTAATGATGGCTAAAAAGCTCAGGTGATTAGATCTTGATGACACTCGGGTAAGGCCTGTTAGTGAAAACTTAATGTGGCCTTTTAACTTCACTGCATTCTATGACTGCAGGTGGCACTAGTTAATTTCACTAATAGCCATTTTTTTCCTACCTGTGACTTTCATCACAAGGGGACTAGGAGGGAGCATGTGGCATGTGGATAAATGAGTCCAAATCCATCACCACTAATGGTATAAAGCAATGCCTGCCCTCCTAACAATGACTCAGAAGCATTATCTTTGTATATAAATGACAGCATAGTATGATAGATTATTAACTGAATAGGACTGGGATCACAGATGACAGGAATGGAAGTTGAGAGACAGGAGGCATCTTCAAGGCCATCTAGGCAAATCTTTATTTTTAAAAGTAGAGAAAAGTCAGACGCAAAAGGATAGAAATTTGTCCAAGGTCACAGAAGAAGTAAATGTCAAGCTGGAATTTGAACATCAATTATCTAACTCCAAGTCCATCCCACTTTCCACTGTAACACATTGCCTATCCAAGATGCCTAAAACAAACAAATAACTCTGGCTCAGCTAACTGTGTCCTGGACCATCACTACATCCCTCTGGCTCTCAGTTACTTCATCTGTGTATTATCCCCTTCTGTTTCCCCACAAATTGTATTAACAATAACAATCAGACACCATATCTACATCATGTTGATAGTTTTCAATAAACTTTCTCCAAACATATGGTCCATCACGGCTCTTACCTATCTGAAGGTCATTAGTTAGTGGAATATCCCATTTTTCTTCCAATTCATTGGATTGATTCCCCATTCTTCTGTGAAAATGGAGCCAAGGTTACTACATGACTTAAGACTAGACACCAAAGAAAGCCATAATGCCAATACTGTATTCACCTATGGACAGATTTTCATTTGGAATAGGCCGTATAGATCACCTTGTCTTATCTTTTAATTTTGCCAAAGATGAGACAGAGGTTAAGAGAGAGGTTTTACAGTGTCCACCTTCACACAAGCAGTACATGATGTCACAGGTATTTCTACTTTGGCCCTCTGACCACCCATCACCTTTTCGAGTTTATCATATTGTCTCCCCATGGGATCATGGGAGCACTGCTTTGATTGAAATTCATTACCATTAGTTGATTACAATTATTACTCTTTGTAATACTCATCATAATAACAACAACAATGATAATAATAGAGCAACATTTCTATAGAACTTTAAGATTTGCACCAACGTTACATATATTTTCTCATTTAGTACCCTGTAACATAGGTGATATTATTATTATTCATGTTTTATTCGTGTTTTTCATATGTAAATATCATTAATATTTTACAGATTAATGTCCCAGGTCATATAACTTAATCACATAGTAGGTTTGCATTCAAGCCATGCTGTTCAAGATCCATTTCCAGTTATCTCTAGATGATGGCTCCCTAGCTTACTGAAAAGATTCAGCCATGGCTAATGTTCCTCCTGACTAGTGTTACATTTTAGAATCTATCACGGTTTGGGGTTTAATAAAGTTCATTATGAACTCTAGCTGTAGGATATTTCATTATCTCATTTTCCCATTAGTGAAAATGTTATCGGCTAATGATGACTTCCCCTCTGCTATGTGTGAGAGCTATACAAAGAAGGGCTGAAGACTGATCACCTGCAGAATTGTGGTGACCTCTGTGGCATCCTCATCTCTTCCCTGTACCCCACACGTCCCTCCTCAGCTCCCCCCACCCTCAATCAGTCAGTTGCCAAAGTCTCATCTTTCCTACTTACAAACCAGATCCCAAATCTTTTGCAGCTCAGGTCCCATACTCTGTAAGAAGCCTTTCCTGATTCCCCCAATTACTGGAGCTTTCCTCCCCAAACTACTTTGTATCTAAGTACTCATGTTTATTCACCTTATATTCCCTATGTTTATACTGTATGTATTAATACACATATTCATTATCCATCCAATTAGAATATAAACTGCCTAAGACTACAGGCTCTTTGGTTCTTCGTGCCTGTTTTCTAACTGCAGAGGATGCAGTTGGCCTTGGATTAATTATTTTTATTTTTTATTTTTGTCCACATGATCACCATTCTAAATCAGCTCCTTCTCACCTTTCACCTGAGTATTTTATTGATTAAATCCTAATTGTACTCCCAGGTTCCAGATTATCCACTCTCTAACCCATGTGGCTCCCAACATAATCTTCCTAAAGCCAAAGAAATTGATCATGTTGTTTCACTGATTAAGAACTGCAAATGACCACATATTGTTTCCAAGATTAAATACAAAATCCTCAGCATCAATCGTATAGCCTTTAACAATTGGAAATATAGGCTTCCTTTTCAAAGTTATTTCTCAACTCCCTTTTCTTGATCTAAAGATCAAGCCAAGATCCCCTACTTACTGTTTCACACATATCACATTTGAACTCTCATCCTCCTGTATTTGAACGGAATGAAACTTCTCTCTACCCCATGACTGCAATGGTCCACTTCTGTTCTCTGCCTTTTGGGACACCACCTATCCAAGGTCTTCCTTGATATCTCCCATTATATTTATAGCATGCTGATTCTCTGAAAATTAATTCTATTATTTGGTATGTACTTTGATTTCACTTATCTGTGTACCTGGAGCTTTTTCAATGCTCACTTGAATGTAAGTCCTTTGACAACAGGGACTGGTGATTTGCATGTGTTTTCTGTTTTGTTTTCATTTGTGTATTTTCAGCATCTAACTAAGTAACTGGTTCATAGTGGATAATTATGAAATGGTTGTTACAATACAGGAAGTTAATTTGGACTTGGAAAAATCGTACCCAAATTTATTTTGTCAATAAGAAACATTTCCTATAAGGGGTTGTGAGTAATTTGGTCCTATGAGGGAGCTAGAGATTTTTTCACTAAAATCATTCTTGGCATGGGGTTTTTATGACTGTGGCAAAATGAAAGCACATACACCTTGTGCAGCAGCTTCCTTCTATGAAAAGAACACTGACTGGAGTCTGAGAGCCTGAATTCCAATCCTGCTTTTCTTAATAGCAATGTGAGTGATTCTGGACCAGTCATTTTAGCTATTCGAACAACAATGTCATCACCTTAAAATGAGAGATGAGTTGATTTATATAAACTGTGGGTTCCCTTCTGGATCTTGAGCTATGATTCCCTGTAAGGAATCAGGATCATATATTTCTCTGGGTTGGAGGAAGGAGGTTTTAAAAGTGCTTCACCTCAGATGGACAGTCAACTGTAATATCTTATCCATTGTTTTGGAAGGTTTCTGGGATAAGAATGCAGAGAAGGGTGAATACTGATGAGGGGATAAGTTGGAGTTGTTTTGCATTGTAATGGACTGCAAACTCAACTTGATAGAAAAGTTATTGATGACAATAAAAACAAAGATGCTTTCAGGCTGAGATATCTGATGCCAGACTTCATCCCACAGTCAATGCTTCAAAGGAGACCTGTTCCAGGCAAGGTTTCTAATGGAATGTTGGCAGTGACTTAGTGGAGCCATAGTCTACGATTCTCACTTCAGTATATTCCTTCATTGTAACACACTGATTAATACAAAAGACATTGTGGAGGTTTTTCAGTGAAACTGACAGCAAGACATTTCTGCCTAGATTGAATTTTGCTTCAATCTATTTCATGGAACACCCTTCACCCCAAGTACATATAATTTTGGGGGGGGACAGAAATTCATGGGATAAAAGTTGTTAAGGAAAAAAAAAATAGTTGTTAGAGATTCATGATGGAAATCAGAGTTATTGGCTGCAGAATTTCTGGCCACAGTACAACAGCAACAAAAAGGATATATGCTCCAACTATTGCCTAGGAGCAAAAAAATAATGTGATCCTAGAATTTCTACTGAAATATGGTTTGCCCTAAACTCTAATCCTCGACAATGACTCCAGCATATTCCACCACTGAGATTTCTAAGCAATCAATAGATTTACCCAGAGGTCAATTTCTAGTTTACCATACTTGGAAAAAAAAATGTAACATAACCATGTGGACAGGGAAGTCATATTGATCCTTTGGTGATATCACAGAATGAATGAAAATTTGCTTTTATGATGGTAGGAAAAAATCAATTTAGTTGTGATATAGACATGGGTAAAATGGAGTAGTCTGCAGCCCTTGAGCACTTAATAAATGTTTGATGGCTGACAAAAGACTCAAATATGATTTTATCTTTATGACCAGTTGGTCACCATAGCCCTCTCAAGACAGAAAGGATTTAGCACAATTGATTACTGTATCCTTTCATTGAGGCTTTATAGAAATATTTGCTCTGGAAATTGACTCCCATACCCCCATTTCTTATGATGATCCCAATATTTCTCTTAACATGGGATGGGAATGTATATGTATACATACATACATATATACACATACACACATACAGACATATACACATATATTGTTTTCCCCTTTGCAAGGTGACTCTGAACAATCCCAGCCTGCTTCGTTATGGTGTAGAATAATATTTTCCTCATTTTGCCCTCTAAATCTTGTGGGCTTTCAAATCATGACTGCAAAATTAATGATCAACAGCCAGCATCTAATAAATATTCACCTCCATGAGGGACTTACAAATTAGCAAGTCTGATGTCATGAAACACTTAGGCCTTTATTAACCGCTGTAGTCTGTGGTCACTTACACAGAAGTCAATCAACATGGATTCCTTTCCTGAAATGCATGCAAGACAAATGATACAGCCTTATATGAATATTTTATGTGTGGTTTTTAATGCCTAGAGGTTGATCATAAATGTATTCTACCTTTTTATAATGGTCATCATTGGCAGAATTTCAGTCTATGTTTCATTATTTAAATTTTTCCCTGGAAGTGTGTGAGTGTGTGTGAGTGTGTGTGTGTGTGTGTGTGTGTGTGTGTGTGTTCATTTCCAGTTGTTTTGAAGCTCACTTAAATAAACAAAAATAAATATAATTTTTATAGAAAATGATGGTCACCAAAAAAAAAAAAGATGTTGAATATCACTCAAAGGGCAATTGAAAAATGTGCTTTGGCTACAAACAAACTTGCTACATCAAAATCATTATCTTCATCATCACCATCATCATCATCCTCATCATCACCATCATCGGAGCTAGCATTCATACAGTAACTACTCTGTGCCAGGTCCTGTGCTAAGCACTTTATAACTTTGATATCATTTGAACCCCACAATAATGATATATGTTAAATGGTATTATTATCTTCATTTTACAAGAAAGGAAACTGAAGAAAACCGTTTGTGACTTGCCAAACCATCACACTAATAGTAGGTGTCTGAGGCCAGGTTTGAATTCAGGGGCTTTAGAATACAGCGGGTCAGTGCACTAGCCACCTTGCCAACTCTAGTCAGTGTTTATGCAGTATTTTTTAAGATTTGCCAATTGTTTTATAAATGTTATATTGTTTGTTCCTTATAATACCTTCAGACATAAGTGCTATTATAATCCTATTCTACAAATGAAAAAATCAAGGCAAATAGAGCTTAAGTGAAATGCCAGGGTCTAACAGCTAGTAGTTATCTGAGGGCAGAATTGAATTCAGTTTTCATGACTGCAAGTCCAACATGTTACCTACTATGTGTACCAGCTATCATTATAATGCTATTATAAAACCTGTCAGTCAAGAAAGATATGCTCTAAGAAGATGACAGATTGGTTTGATGTTGAGTGTGGGCAGTAATAAATGGACAGTTTGCTTGCCCCATTGATTTCCTCATGACATCAAGCTTATTCAACAGATATGTCTAGCATTTTGAATGGATCCCCAATGTGAATTTCTGTCAGGGTACAAACAAGAGTTATGAATGAGAGACAGGAATGGAAGAGTTTGCTCCTTTGGAAGAAAGAACTGTACCATTGAGACAACAGTTAAATTTGGATATTTAAACCTCTTGGTATGGAAACTTAGAAAGAGAAGACTAGTGGACAGAGGAAGAGAATTTATCTTTTGCTCATGTGTTTTCCTTCTTTGCATCTACTTCACTTTCTCTATCCCTGCCCATTCTTAAAGTTTCAAATCAATGCTACCTTCTCTGTGAAATCTCCCCCTTATTCCTCTTGTCCATAATATCTACTTCTACTCAAAAAAAAAAAAAAAGAGTCTCACGATGTGTTTTGCTGCCAAGCAGCTTTTCTCCATTGGACTTAGCGTGGTGAACTGCATCAAGTAGCAGCTGCTGAAATGTTTATTAAATGAAATATTAATATTAGTTTAAAAGATGTACTTTGGCTATTTCACTGCTCTCACAGCAACCAAGAAGAAATGATGCTCTCTTTTTAAAATCCTAAGGTAGGTATGCAGTCCTTCAATAAAATGTGATTTAATGTCTGTGATTTAGGTACTTAAGCCCTGATACAGTTCATAACCAGTCTCTCCCCCTTAATTTAGTAAATGGCCAGTCAGTCAATTAATAAGTGGTATTAAAACCCAGTGAGTGTCAATCTCTGTGGTGTTTCAGGGTTGTCATGGATACCAAATTCATCCTCCTGAAGTCAAGCTGGAGAAGATCCTGGTTAGTTTGGTCCTCAGATGAACAGCAGTCTATCCCTGAGTTTGCACTCAGTGACTTTACAGATTGTCAGTATTGCCAAAGCTTCAACACTCCTATTTTAGTCTTTGAAAACCCATGACCATGTCCAGGGCACCAGAATGAATCATCAAAAGAGTCCTTTAGCAAAGAAGTACAGTAACTCTTAATGATTCAGTTCCAGAGTATGAATTTAGTAATCTGAACACTTCCTCCACAAAACCATTAATTCC
>CM053581.1:11730633-11741058 GCA_028627135.1 Pseudochirops cupreus | reverse complement strand
AGTGAGCTAAGAGTCAAGAAGATCTGAACGCAATTTCAGTCTCAGATATTTGCTAACTGTGTGATGCTGTCCAATCATTTAATCTCTGTTTGGATCAATTTACTTATCAGTAATATGGTGATAATAATAGCAATTAGCTCCCTGTTTTGCTTATAAGGATCAAACCAGATAATATTTGTAAAGCACTCAGCCTAGTGTCTGTTACATACTAAACATTATGTAAAAGTTAATTGTTTTTATTTTTTTTAATCAAATTTATTTACCAAGAAATCTTGCAATATTTTACACCTTTAAAAAAATGAATAAGAAAATCCTGGTTAAATATATATATATATATGATGTGTGTGTGTAATTCACAAAATCTTTAGCCATATTCTTTATTTTTATCACACTCTACCTTATTAAGTTTAGCCTTGTTTATAGCTCATAAGTTTTCCTTGGGGTTTAAATCACATAAATTTCTATGTCATTGATGCATATTTTTATCCATGTCACAGATAAACTTTTAATTTTCTCTGTCCTATGGAATAATACAAGGCTGTTTCAGAATTGCATCACCATTTGGAAATTATAGTAATTCTGTCACAAATCTGTTTCTTATTGTATCAATATATTTATGAGAGTTTTTTGTTTCTTCAATACAGACAGAACTTCCAGGCCTATTGGACTACATATAAACAAGGAAAACCTCTTTTCCTTGGTGTTTTACAGTCCAATAAAGATTCCAGATGTGAAAAATAAACTTGACATTTTCTGAGAAAAATTTCAATACAATTAGCTGCTTCCTATCTTCAGTTTTCTAGACTTTGTAAAGCCCCCCTTCCCCACAGTAAGTGGTTTCACTTCATAACGATGATTAATAGCTTTTATATTTCCCCCCACCCTGCAGTTCTTCCAAAATTAAGAAGCCTATAACACAACAAAAAAGAATCGGTAAGAACCCTTCCAACTACTGTGGTCCTTCTCAAGTCTTGCTTTGTTTTCTGAAGATTAATTATCCTGTTTCAAAGGAATAATTGTTCAATGCTTGAAGGTTTTTTGTTGTTTTGTCTTCTAAAATCTTCCCTTTCCATTCATTACAAATGATCCTGTTTCCTTGGGGGCTTAGATGATAACGAAAGCACTGGCTTTCTCCACACCAGCAGCCACTGTGCTGTCTAATAGTAGCTGAAGTGTTTAAACCCTACAATTCTTTCATATTTCCATGTGATAATTACCAATAATTAAAAGTCACAAAATTAAGAATACAAGAAAGAAAAAATTGCAATACGTGTATGGAAGGAAATCCACCACTCAACTGAAAAAGAATAAGCAAAGGTGGGATGCTGGAGAACTTTATTTTATCTATTAAGGTCAGGAAAAATTTCTTAGCAAGTTTCACAAATCTCAAATGAGGGCATGTCACTACCCATATAAATGATCTGGTGGTAGAAAGAAAACTTTAAGATTTGGAGATATCTTCTAGGTCGTGGCAGCTATGTGCTACATTGGACAGAGCACCCAGCCTGCAGTTAGTAAGGCCTGAGTTCAAACCTGGCCTCAGTGACCCTGGGCAAAGAATGTAACCCTGTTAGCCTCTGTTTCCTAATCAGTAAAATGAGCTGGAGAAGAAAGGGCAAACTGGGCCAGTGTATTTGTCAAGAAAACCCAGTCAATAAGGAGTTGTGCGCAACTGAAATGAATGAACAGTCAGGTGAGAAACATTCTGTTTATACTTAGGCACGTATATGTTACAGGAGTGCTCAAGAATTATTTATATCTTTTCCTGTGCGTGGCATTTCTGAAGAGGAGCAAGCCTATTCCATCTTTTCCTGTTACTGTTTGCCTATTTGAAGGGCATCAAATCACCTATTGCCCTCATTCCTAATGCCCAGGAGAATAGCATCAGATACAGACATGCCTGGGAACTATAACCTAAGTATCTTCAGGGTGATTGTGGAAGAATATCTCACTGTATCATCTACCCATGTGCATGAGAGTAGCAGAGTAGCCTAGTCTATTTATCTGTCTCTATCTATCCATCTATCCACCCATCTATTATCTATCTATCTATCTATCTATCTATCTATCTATCTATCTATCTGTCTGTCTGTCTAACTATGTAATTGTCTGTCTGTCTGTCTGCATGTCTGTCTTTCTGTCTTTATATCTACATATTCCTATATCTATCTTTCTGTCTCTATATCCCACAAAGAAATACTTAACAAATGTCTGTTATTCATTTAGACAAAAGCATAACAAATTATGCAAAACCATTTGACAAAAGAATTAAAATGTAGGGTATCACTGAAGATACTTTGCACTATTGGATAACACTAGGCACAAGGAATTTTATTTTTCCTTAAGTTTAGAATTTTCTTCCCCTTTTCAATTTCTAATTGTTGCCTTTAATTCTATACCTGCAGGCCAAGAAGCTAGGTGACTTGTATTCAAGAAAATATCAGTTCAGATCCTATTTTCAGAAACCTGTGAGCTGTGTGACCTTAGACAAGTCACTTAACATCTGCTTATCTCAGCTTTTTCAAATATAAAATGGGACTCATAGTAGCAACTTCCTCCTAAGGTTGTTGTGAGGATACAATGTGATAGCATACATATTTGGTTCACAAATATTAAGTATTATTTAATTCTGGCTACTGTAAAATACTAAATCTAATTCATCTTCAACATGACAGTCTTCAAACAAATGAAGATAGTTTTCCAGATACATTTACATGGAGTCTCTCAATTACAGTTTAGGCTTTATAAGGACAAATATCCTGCCTTATATTTCTTTTTTTTTTCTTTTTGGAAGGGGGAAGGCAGGGCCATGGGGGTTAAGTGACTTGCCCAAGGTCACACGGCTAGTAAGTGTTAAGTCTCTGAGGTCACATTTGAACTCAGGTCTTCCTGACTCCAGGGCCAGTATTCTATTCACTGTGACACCTAGCCACCCCGTTATAATTCTCACATACTCTCAGCTATACCTCCTAAATGCACGATGACCAAGAAATGTTTGGTGAATTAGGATTGTTTGGAATTATCTGCTTCCTATTCTTTAAAAAGAAAGACAAATTTGAAGAATTCAAGAAAAAGAAAATGCTAATCCTGAAAGTATCATAGCAGCATACAGCCAGAATCTGAAGTCATCTTAGAAGCAGTTTAGTCTAATAGCATTATTTTACAAATGAGGAAACTGAGGCATGATTATGTTAAATTATTTGCTCAAAGTTACAGAATGTGCCTGAGGAGAGATTTAAGATCAGGTCTAACTATGTCAACTCTATTCCCAAGCCACTACATCTACCACTAATGAAGCTTTTTTTCTTTTTTTTTGGAGGGGGGACATCAAGGCAATTGGGGTTAAGTGACTAATACAGCTTTTTAAAATGATAAAAAAAACACTTTATATTATCTCATTTTAGTCCCTAACAACCCTGTGAAGTAGGTGATATCATCATTTCTATTTGACAGATGAAGACCTTGGACAGAGACAGATTAAACGCATAGGAACACATAGCTAATGAGCATCTGAGGTGGGATTTGGACCAGATCTTCCTCACACTGTATTCTTGATGAAACATTATGAGCACAGGTCATAAGAATCTAGTTATTATTGCCTTTTTATGTGGAGTTTTAAAATACCTCAGTGCTAGTTGTTGTTATCTATAAAAATTAAAAAGAGGACAGTCATCATGATGAAGGACCTCAAGGCTATTTATGTGAGTCATTTGCAGGAAATAGGTGTTTATCTCTTAGATTGGAGGTAGGAAATCTTGGTAGCACACAGGAACATTTAGTATATTTCATCAGTTAGCGTGAGGAAGAAGGATTAAATGTGGTGTACTTAGCCCCAGAGAAATAAAATAATGTATAGAAATGAGGTAACATCATAGAGAGAGTGCTGGGCCTGGAGTCAGGAAAATACAAGTTCAAATGAAACCTCAGACACTTACTAGATATGTGACTCTGGACAAGTCACTTAAAATTTGTTTGCCTATTTCCTCATCTGTCAAATGGGTGTAATTTAATAGCACCTACTTTCCAGGGTTGTTATGAGGTTCAAATGAGATAATATTTGTAAAAAAGTGCCTGTGTACAATGCACATTGTAGGGGCTTAATAAATAAAATACATATTCTCTTTCACTTCCCCTTACCCGACAAATAGAATTATGAAAAATTGTTAGAGACAGGAAGAGGATGAGGTAAATTTAGATCAAGATTTAGCAAAACAGAAAAGAACTTGCTAATAACTAAAACTAGTCCAGAATCGAATGGACATCTCCCAGAAGTGATGAGTCCCCCCTTCCTGGAGTTATTCAAACAAAGGTTATATGACCACTTGTCTGATATGTTGTAGTCAGGATACTTGTTCACTAAGAGTTACTCTAAATGAACATGGATGTAGCTATCTGCCACTTCTTACATTTCTGGCTAACTTTTAGGGGGCGTTGACTATCTACTGCTTGACCCACTCACACTACTTTGGGTGGCACAACCCAAGTGAGTTTAGAGCATCAAATAGTTTCTATTTAAGTCAAGGTTTGCAAGCTTTCAGTTGGTGAATGTGGATGCTAAATTGAAATCACAGGCTAAAAGGATCCTCATTAAGTGACTAACACATCATGTCCCTGAAATCTAAAGCAATCTCCCAAATGACAAATTTTGCATGTATGCACACAAATGATTTTTTTTAGCAGCTTTAATGGAATCACTTTGCTTAGAGGAGAAAATAACATTTTCACAGGGTAGTGACTAAATAGGATTTCACTGGACCTTTTGGAGGAGGAAAGTCACCCAGAAAGTCCCAAATGCAGATTGGCACCTCCTCTGCAACTCCTAGTCTTAGTGGGATACCTACATGACTGAGATGAAGTCAGTATATGCATACAGGAGACTGGGACCTAGATCTTCCTCTGAAGCCAGCTTTCTATCCAATATACCATGTTGTCTTTTAAATAGAAAGGAAAAAGGCAATTAAGCTTGTAACTAGTCAGTTTGCAAAGTCTAAATAGTCCATGTGTTTTTTGAGTCTATGAAGCTAATAGGATCTTAAATGCAGAGAAAGATTCTTTAAAACTGAAAATGTGGATCTTAATAATATCTAATCTTAATAAAGACACAGCTACCCTTTCTAGCCCATTTCAAGGTCATGTGATGTCATGCTGTGGCAGCTAATGCAGTGTCTGTACCCAGGAAGGACAGACATCTCCAAAGGAAGGCTACTGAGACAATGTTTTACATCCAGCTCCATGGTTCTACACACAACCTTGTGAAAACAGGTATCTGTGAGTAATCAGAGCTTTCCATAAAACATACTAGTTCTTTATCCTCCCAATTAGTCCAGCAAAGAGTTATAATGGCAAGAAAAAGCAGGTGGAGTCAGAGAAAGGCACTCAAATCCTGGCCCCACAATGACCAACCTGAGTTATATTGATGTGAGTGACACAAATACTCATGTTCCTTCCCTATAAATGGAAGGAGGAAAAGTTAGAGGAGAAAACCATTGAAGCACAGCCTACGTTGCCAGCCTCCAATTCTAATAAATGCATTTGTCCAGAAAACTAGACGTTCTCCAGAATTTGGATGAGAAATTGCACGTTCCTCAGAAATTCTCTCCAAAATCCACAATATTTATGAATATCAGCACATACTTCTAGCTTTATATATGCATTTAATGACTTGGTCTGGAATTGTATCATGTGGTAAAAATGAAAAGAAAATAAGAACATTTTGCTTATGGTTTAAATCAAGGAATGTTAAGTGCTAACCCTCTGTGATGGGCTGGATTAGGTAAAAGGTATAGGAAGTAAAACAAAATGAAGAAGTTCTTGCTTCTCAGGGATCTTATCTTCTCTGGAAGGTCAGGGGAAGTGCACTATAATATGTACATATACTAGATGGAGCAAGATAAATCCAGTGGTGTGCAAATATGTAGAGACGGAGTAAAATAATTAAACTTATTTACACAATATATCTTAAATCTCCTTATGTGTCTGTGCAGAGGATTCCCAGATCTGTATTCAGACTTATTCTCTCTCTTGACCTCTAGTTGCATAGCACTAAGAGTATTTTGAACATTACAGAATAGATGTTCCATCAGAATCTCAATCTCAACATATCCTTAAGTGAACTCATTATCAAAAGTTCCCCATCATCAACCTTCCCCTCTTCCAAAACTCCTACCATTCTCCCAGTTGACTTGCAACTTCAATTTCATCCTCTACTATTCATTCCCACCCTCCACATTCCCAATGTACACCCACATATTATTGTTTCTACCTTTAAAACATCTTTCACAAGCTCCCTTCTTTCTATTCACAAACCAGGATCATTCCCTCATAAAATCTATCCTAATCCAGTGTAATGGTGTGTTTGCCTTGTATCTCTCCAAATCCATTGTATCTCCCGGTTAGCTAAGAAAAAAAAGAAGCAGACCTTGAATTCTGATTTCAAGTCAGCTAGTGGCCCAAAAAGTCAGAGGTGAGTGTGGTGAATGCTTGGCTATTCTTTCTATAGTAAAAGACAAGACAGATATTTGGAAAGGAAGCCACTCTTACAAATAGAAGGAGTCAGCAGAGAACCATTTTGTAAGCAATATTTTTATTTGGAAAAATATGGCAACAGAAACTCATACCTCATCCAAACAACATGTTTATCACTTTTAACAATACAAATGTGTGCGGTTTTTTTTTCCTGAATACATCAGAGACATTACAATGTAAAACATGATGTCCTTTCAGCTGTGAATGTTGCAGAAGGATGTAAGAATTGATTTAAAATAAGTACAGGAAAAATATACACCAAAGGAAAAAAATGCAGGATTTCAGAGTGGGGAAAAGCCTAGACTTTTGCTCTAAAACATAGCTCAAAGTGAGTAGCCAGCATTTATTCGACGGCTTTCAATGGGAAGCAACCTATCTCATCCCAAGGCTAGCAATTCTCCTCTCCACTCTAGATTTCCGTAGATTAGCAACACTTTTAGAAATAGCTTGAGAAAAGCAAAAGTTTTAGGTTGGAAAGAAAAGGTGCAACTTCTTTGAGAAAGTTGCTTTTTTTTTATTCAATTACTTTGGATAAAAATAATATATCAATAGTATATATATATATATATATGTATGTATATGTATATGTATATGTATATGTATATGTATATGTATATGTATATGTATATGTATATATGATGAGATAGTTGAAGTAGACACATTTTTTTCCGCTCATTAAAAGAATTGGAGTGCTGTTCATGGGACTTCTTATTGGTGGAGGAGAGAGACTAATAAAGAGAGACATACAGAGACAGAGACAGAGAGAGAAATAGAAAGGCAGAAATATGCAGAGACAGCAGGAGAGACAAGGAGCCAGAGACAAAGACACAAGACAGAGAAAGGTGTGGAGAATGAGAGTTGTGTTTGTTGTCATTTACAAATAATGAATAAGAGTATGAAAAAATCGAGCTAGATGGGGCCTACAGGACCATCTAATTCAAATCTCTCAACATATATCTGAGGAGATTCTGAAGAGGGTAAGTGATTGTCCAAGGTCACATAGCTGTCAAGTGACAAAGTAGAGTTAAACTCAGCTCTTCTACTCCAAAGCACTTTTCCCAGCACCCATGATGGAAGCAATTAGTCATCTGCTGACTATTGTTCAAAGAAAGAAATCTAAAGGCTTTGGACAGAAAACTGAGTATATCTGGTTAAAATGATGAGAATTAAGCTGACATTTGGATTCAAATTCTACCTCAGTCTGATGAACTCCCCTTGGAGATGTTGTGTGACCCTTTGGAAAGACCACTTGACCTGGAATCAAAAAGTACAAGCTTAAAATCCTTGTTCCAGTGCTTATTAGCTGTGTGTCCATAAGGAAGCCTCTTAAGCACTCTGAGTCTCTGTGATCCCCTTTATAAGATGGGGATGTTTCTATTTGTACTGCCTTCCTTATTCACGGGGTTTTTATGAAAATCAAATCAGATAATGTCTACAAAATGCAATAAAAATCAATTAGTGTCATTACTCTCAAACTGTGACCTGGCTTCCCAGGATTAAAGATTTTGGCATCTCCCAAGATATTACTACACTTTTGGTGTACGGATACCTTTTGCGCTAAATACTATACTGTGGTAAACAAGGACATAGTTCCTTCTAGGGTTCTTAACTTTTGGGGGGTATCGACCCCTTTAAAAGTCAGCTAAAGCCTATGGAGCTCTTTGGTGAACATCTTAAAAATGTAATTGAAGGAATGACGAAATTTCATTTAGAGATTAATGAAAATGAATATGCATTATTTTCCCTTGTCCAAGTATATGGACCCACTGAAATATATCCCCAGAATACATCCTTGGCGGGGGACATTGCAGAACCAAATTTACAAAAAAGTTTGAAGACAGCTATTATCAATGTGGCACATATGTGTTGGGAGTGGGGTTGGGGTAGGGGAAGGGAAATTGGATATAATTTACTGCAACATTATAGGCTAAGTGAAGTACAATAATACTATAGGTGAGGTACCTGCCGTGACTTGTCAAAAATAAAGGTAGAAGGGAAAAAACCAAGAGAATATAAGGAGGAAAAGCCTCCCAGGAAGGAAAAGACAACAACCACAACAAAACTATTCATACCAAACACATCTCTAGCAACATTATTCATCAAACTGGAAACAACCAAGTCAAATGGAAATTCCTGGGAGTGCAGGGAATGCTTCCTCATTCTCTTTATATTTCTGTGTCTTAAAACAATTTCTGGGACACAGTTGGCATTTAATGAATGTTTATTTTATTTATTTGAACCCATACATTCAATTATTGGGCAAATTGTTTCATGCTCTACCACCACAGTGGAAGGAAATGACATGGCTTCAAAATATTGAACACTAGTTCCAGAAGAGATGAATATGGGGATCTACTAGAGGTTCAGGGAGAAGCAAGTGGCAGGCTGCAACTCTAAAGGGGAAGCAGAGCAATGAATGTCATTGTGGGAAACTAGGAAAAGGAAGAAAGTGGGCTGGGCATATGAAGGAAAGTCTGCATACTCCACTAATATTCTATGCAAGCAGAATGTGTAGGCAATTATCAGCACACTGAGAGGATATTTTCTTGGGAACTTATGAGAGGATGTATACACGTCATCTGGATTGGGAAGAGCTAGATAAGCTGCAGTTCATATCATGGGAAGGGATACCCACACTGAGAAGATTAGAGATCCATTTGAAAATATTTAAGCATAAATCTGAAATATAAAGAATAATAAAATTATTATAATGTTTACACGAAGTGAAATGTAAAAGAGAGAAATGTAGTTTAATAATGCATTAACTAGATGAAGATGATGAGGATGATGATGATGAGCATGATGATAGGAATCTACACAGAAAAAGAAATAAAGAACCAGGTCAGCAGAGGCCATGGAAATGACCAGAATCCTTATACTATGATATCATCCTATTTAACATGCAAATTAAAATTTGTAAATAACAAGTTTATGAATTTAGGTACTGCAATTTTCAAGTTCTCTTTTGGGCATTTCAAATCTTGTTTTTATTCAGAGTTACTGACTTCATTTTTTGTAAGGCCATCATTAACTGGTCAAAAAGACACATGGCTTTTATGTCTCCCAGAAACAAAACACAAATGAGTTTAAACCATGGATTCCAGGAAAAAAAAAATATATATATATATATATATATATATATATATATATATATATATATATATATATATATATATATATATATATATATATATATATATATTGTTAGCCAATGGGAAAGTTGATGCAGTAATTCTGGTTTCTGAACCAAATATTAGGGTAGACATTCTGACAAAGGACTTCACATTTATTTCCCCTCATATATTTTAGAACAACATACCTGATTTTTAATTCAATGGCCACGATACAGTGTTAATGGGCCAAAAGTAGCCACCATTATCTTATCTACCTTTTGCCTTATACATGCACATACACAAATATATATATATATATATATATATATATATATATACACACACACACATACACATATATGTATGTTTGCATACATGTTTATATATACATACGTGCAAATATCTCAAAAGTCAATGTCTTTTTTGAATGGTTGAATGGATATAAATATTAGATAAGTAGACAGAAAGAGAGACAGAGAGAGAGAGAAACAGAGATACAGAGATAGAGAGAGATGATTAGATAGATAAACAGACAGTACTTGGGAAAACAAAATATTCTCTTTTCAGTTAAACATAACAATAATGAAATTATATAGGCTAAAAAATTTAAAGTGGAAGGAACCTTAAAGTTCTTCTAATTGAAGGTACTTATTTTACAGAGGAGAAAACTGAGGCTGAGAAAGGTGGAAATAACTGAGTCCCACAAATATTAAGTTGGAAAGGAGATGTTCCCATGTTCTCTCTCTGTCTCTCTGTCTTTCTCTCTCTGCCTCTCTCTGTCTCTCTC
>CM053581.1:11699244-11730133 GCA_028627135.1 Pseudochirops cupreus | reverse complement strand
CAAAGTGATGACCTGAACCCAGGTTTCAGACTCTCAGCCATCTCTCTGCCTCTTTCACTAGACTCTCTCTTCCCCTGAAAACAGCAGACGATTAATAGATTCATCTATCTTGAATTAAAGGGGGCCAGCCTCTTTGACTATATTGACTCTTTGCAAATATTGAGATATAGCTGATGATTCCATACACACACATATTGTGTATATAAATATATGCTTATATATATGGTTTAAATATGATATGTATGCATAGATGAATGTGTGTATCTATATCTATATGAATGAATCTGTATCCTTTGTACCCAGACGTCATGTTCCTTCTGTTGCACAACACTACTCTCTCTTCAAATTCTCATTTTATAGATGAGGAAACTGGGATGCAGAGAAATGGTGTTACCTGTCCAAGTTCACAAACCAGAGCAAGCTTTCAAAGTCAGGAAGTGAGACTTCCAATTTGTCAACTTCTTGAATGTAACATGATCTCCCAGATGTCTGTAGTTGGATTAAATTGAACCAATTTTGTAGCTGATTGGTTGTCAAAAGTTCATCATGACATTTATATCTCAAGCTCAAATAACAAATAAAAATCCATCCCCAATACGACTCCCAATAGAGGTTTAAAAGGCATATTCATTTAATTCTGGAGACAATGGCTAAATCATTATTTTATCAAGACGAGTCCTTTCCAAACATTCCTTCAGCTTTGATGCTTTTATTTCAAACAGATGTAATGATTGGCTGCAACCAAATAAATATAATTAGGTTGTTCACAGTTCCATTAACAGTTGCATTAATAACGTTAGGATAGTCCTTCACTTTAAACTCCCTTGAAATGGAGCCATCTTTTAATTGCTCTAGATAGAAAGGAGATTGGAGGATGAATCACACTGCTATTTATTTAGTAGGAGAAATGCCTAATTTCCTTTGGAGTAAACATTCAATTCCATTCTTATCCAGTTGGCTCCTTCAAGAGAGATGGATTCAAGGGATGGGTATATTTGAAAGTATTCTAGTTCCATCACATCATTAGATAATCTCCACCCCCACTGCCCCCAAAGAATTTCTGCCTCAGATTCAAACAATATCCTGGGAGAAAAGGAGAAATAGTAATAAGAAAAAGCAATTAAACAATGACAATAACAAAAACTTATTGTCAAGGGAGTGGTAAAAATAATATAATGGTTGAAACGTCTCTGATCTTGCTTTGTTCACTGCCTGTTTGACCTTTAGAAAATCCATTAAACACTTCCAGACACAGTTTCCTCGTTTGTAAAATGAGATTAGAATAAATGGCCAGTGAGGCCACTTCTAGATATACATCATACCTTTTTATACTCATACCTGCCCTGAGATATGGATGCTAGAGGTAGGATCGTATGTGCTTTCTCAGTGAGGAAAGTGTGGACCAGCTCAATTAAATTAGTGAAAAAAATAACAAATATCAATCCTAGGTCATGTATTCTTAAGGTCAGGTCTATCAATTTCTCCATTTTTATTAGAATGAGTGCTGGATTTGGAATCAGTCTGTTAATAAGCAGTAATTAGGTATCTGCTAGGCAACCTGGTGGCACAGTGAATAGAGCACAAGACCTGTAGTGAGGAAAACCCGAGTCCAAATTCCGTCTCAAATACTAACTAGCTGTATGACCCTGGGCAAGTCATTTCACCCTGTATGCCTCAGCTCCTCAATTGTAAAATAAGTTGGAGATTAAAGGGCAAACCACTCAAGTATCTTTGCCAAGAAAACCCCAAATGAGATCATGAAGAGTCAGACATGACTGAAAATGACTGAATAACAATAAAAAGTACCTAACAGATGACAGGCATTCTGCTAAGCACTGGATTAGACAAAATCAGATTCAAATCCTTCTTCAATCACCTATTGACTATACCACCATGAGAAAGCCACTCTGAGCCTTGATAAAATAACCATGTATCATTAACACTACACATCTCACAATGGTTTTGTGGAACTCAAAGAAGATAATACTGGAAAGTGCTTTGCAGACCTTCATGTGCTATAGAAAGACCAACTGTAGTTGATTTCCAAATTATCAGATGCCCTAATGATCATGATTCCCTTCCCTTCAGTTGTGACTTTGCCAGGCCCTTCTCCTTAGTCAAGTTACCTTTATTAGATGGTAGTGACAGATATATGGTTTTCTCAACAATAGGGGTGGATTTGCAAGTGAAAAGAGATAAGGATTTTTCTCTGGATTTCATAGATCAAAAAAATTTTTTTTTAAATGTCTGATTCCTTTCCTTCTCACATTGTATGATTTGCATCTGTCTTGTTCCAGATCCCTGAAGAAGCCATAGAACGTGTAATGTCTTTGAGGTTCATTGTACCTCAGTCTTCTCAGTGGCCTCCAGGTTTGTCGTCCTGTCTTCACTTCCCCTGAGAAAAGATAGCACCAAACAATGCACAAAATGGCCAACACAAAGCAGCTACAATATAACTGTGTTTTCCTTGAGCTTGGAATCCTGAGATTCCTTAGGGATCTTTCATACCCTCTCAAGCCACATTGGCCAAATGATCTTGCTTTGTCGAACTGGTGTGATCTGTGCTAATCATATAAACCCCTTTAATTATATCATTTTACCAAATCTTTAGAGTGTGTCTACTAGGTTTATTGGGAATCTATTATGTTGTGCTCAGTCCTGAGGAACTCAGTCTGGGGGATTCCATTTTAAAATGATGGCTTTATCCTTGAATAGTGGTGGGTAGACTGCCTAAAATGGCAGCATGCATGATCACTAATCCCATCTCCTCAGAAATTTCATGAACCAGTCAAGAACTAAGGCAGAACTAACCTTATCTCCATATTTGAAACATGGACCAATCAAAATTGTCTTTCTGTTACACGGAAATTGATGACCCATGTTTATAAAAAGCAGAACCCAGATTGAATCCTGACTGGACCACCAATATCTGTTTCCTGGGTATATTAATAAATTTATTTTATCATACTTTCTGTGTTCGCCTTAATTAATTATGATGAGATTCTAACTTGGATTTTCTTTTAACAGGTTACCATTTGTTACTGACTCTGGGTTGCCTCTCTTGTACCTTTTTCCACCCTCTGGGTAAGAGCACTAGATAAAAGTCACATAAAACTCTTTTTTATACTTCTCTGTTACACATGTCATGTGATATTTGCTATGACAGCATGGTACAATGGAAACATATTGAGTATGAGGTCAGATGACTTGGATTTAAATTCTCTGATACGAACTACTTAGCTCAACAACAACGAAGCATAGATTTGCTTTGGCTTCAGTTTCCTTGTCTTGAAAATGAAGGTTTTGGAGCAGAAGGACCCTGAGGTCCCTTCTAGTTCTTGATCTACCATCTCTTTATGTGTTTTTTTTAATTTGTTGTTATTATTATTAATTATTTTAATCCTGTACTGTAAGATTCTTTAGAGAAGGAATTATATTTAAGCTAAATTTTGTGTCTCGAATATACTTTGCATATAATAGTGACTTATGGCCTATTTGGGGTGTGTGTGTGTGTGTGTGTGTGTGAGAGAGAGAGAGAGAGAGAGGTGTGTGTGTGAGAGAGAGAGAGGTGTGTGTGTGTATATGTGTGTGTGTGTGTGTGTGAGAGGAGTGTGTGTGTGTATATGTGTGAGTGTGTGTGTGTGTGTTTTAATTACTAAAGTCTTGTCCTTTTTAGATTTTAGGAAGAAATCTACCCCCTGCTTCTATCTCTCAATCATTCACTTTCTGGCTCATTTCAAATTTCATGTGAAGGTTCGTTTTGCCTTTGGCTTTTTTTATACTGCCTTTGTTTATCCTTTTTGCATGATGTGAATCCTTTACTTTTTATATAGGTCTACAACCAGTGTTCTTGATGTAGGAAGCAGCAATGGGGCTTGGAAAAGAAATAAACCACCTTCATTCTGATTTCTTCCTTAGCAAAAGCAAAACAAAACAAAATCTTCTGGGAAGCATCTAAACATGCTTAAGACAATACGTAGTTACACTGTGGGCAAAACACTTTCTAAACCTGAAAAACCAAAATAATTACAATCTTCCTCTCATTTCCATTATGGTAAATGAGATACTGTGAGCATAAATTAGAGAAGATATGAAACTTTTAAAAAATTAATATTATCTTAAAAAACCTGTGAAATAAGTTATTCAATCCTTCAGAGACAGGATCAGTTTCTTGTAATGCTTTATATGTCTCAAATCCAGTCTGGTATGTGGAATTACACATGTTGGAGACTGATAAATACTTGCATCTTGAAAGTGATTTAAAAAAAGAATAAATACACATACATGTTAAATTATTTTAATTATTTCTTTATCCTTGTCTTTTCGTCATCTTATTAAAGAAATTTCCCAGGGGACGGATAGATAGAACAGTGAATAGAGTACCACCTTGGAGTCAGGAGGACCTGAGTTCAAATCCAGCCTCAGACACTTAACACTTTATAGCTATGTGACCTTGGGCAAGTCACTTAACCCCCACTGCCCTGCCTTCCCCCCTCCATGAAAAAGCCAAAAAAAAAAAAAAGAAATCTCCCTAAGTTGAAGTGTTTATATACTTTACTGGTTACGATAAAATGTCAAACTCTCTTGGTTAACATTAGCTTGTAACCCTTACCACCAGCCAGAAAAGTTCTGATTAATGTTGATTGAAAGAATCAAAGAACATTTTCAATAGTTCTTTCACATTACAATATGATTAGAGTTCATAAATTTTAAGATTTAGGGACATGAAAACCATTCCTTCTTGTGCCAATTTAGAAACAGATAAACAAATAAAAGAAAACCTTTCTATTCCTTCAAGTTGTGACCTGGTTGACCCTGTCTCTTTGGAATCTGCAAAACAACCACATTCCTTCCATACTTCTATTTCACCTGTTATGCCTTCCCCATCTACTCTTCTACAACGCACAGAAAGTTATTCTCCCAGAGGCTGTCCAGGAAGACTGAGGAGTTCAAGGATGATGTTATCTTAGCTATCTCACTGATCGCATTGAAGGAGAGTCAGAAAGTTAAAGTCAGAATTTAGGAGTTCCAAAACTACATGATTGGGATATCTACCTTTGCTTCTTTCTCCAATTCCAGACCCATCTGCAAGACTAGCAGAGTGAGGGAAAAAAAAAACATGGAAGAAGTCTTGCTAATAATTGAGATTATTTTGTAAAATGACTTAAATCTTACATCAAACATCATTTGGCCTAGGCTTTATAATATCCCTGTAAAGTAGATACCACATGCTTTTGCACTTTGCAGACTAGGAATCTAAGAACAAGTAACTTCCCAAGGTCTTAGAGATGTTAAATTTCAAAGGCAGGAGTACATTTCATGATCTTCCTTATTCTAAGTGAAACAATAACTACTCAGCTACAGTGTTTTTCCAGTGAGTAGAACAGAAAGTTGAGAGGCAAAAGGAGGAGGAAAAAGAGGACAAAGACAGAGAACCCTTGAAGTGTAAAGCTACTCATTCCAAGACAATGAAGTCAGCAGGTTGCTGCTCTCTGTCTGTCAGTTATTAGTGGCCTGCTTGTTAAATATCTGGTATAGACCTAAAATGAGTCATCAGAAATCTTTTGACATTACACCTACTAATTAGCATACCCTCAGGTAACTGTTCTCAGAAATGTGCCTGAACTATACATAACAGCTTTCGACATGGGCAGATTGCTCCAGGACCACAGAAACTTATTAGCACCATAGATCTGGAACTGAAATGGAAATTGGAGCCTATCTCATGCAAAATTATGTTACAGATGAGGAAACTGAGGCCCAAAGAGGTTAAATCACTTCTCCAAAGACAGATAGATAGCAAATAATTTCCTACTGCTTGTAAAATAAAACACAAACTCCTCTGCCTGGCACTTAATCCTTTGCCAATCTGACTCCCATCTATCTTTTGAGATGTGATATAAATTACCCCCTTTGTGTTCTCTAAATTAGGATCGAATCAATCTCTGTGTGGTTCCATCACACAGTATTTCATCCCTTTTTATGACTTCTGATCTATGTTTTCATTCCCTGGTTTCTCACCCTCCTTTCTTCTACATCTTCCAATCCTTATTTCCCTTCAAGGTTCAGATCAGGTGTTATATCTTAGGTTAGACTCTTCCTGATTCCTCTGGTCTTTAGTGCATCCTCCCCCTCCTGAAAGTTATTTTGTACTCACTTCACCTTTTTTTTTTTTTCAAATTTACTCCTCGGTGTCTGTGGATTTTTCACCAAGATAATATAAGCTTCTTGAGGACAAGACTGCACTTTTTTTTTTCTCAACAGCCTCATGAGGTTACGTGTTATATATGTTAATGGGGATCAATTTGTCAAATTCTCCATTTTCTTGACTTTCCAATGATAGTTATAGGAATAATATACTCTAAAAACTAGAAGGGATCCCAAGGTTCACCTGCAGCAAACCTCCTATTTCACAGAGGAAACAAACACACAAAATCTGGTGCCTAGAATGAGAGGTAAAAGCCATTTAGCCAAGATCAGACAGAGATTGGGTTCTACTGAAGATCCTAAAACACAATCTAACTCCAGCTGTATATTATGTGTTAGGAAGGAAGAGTATTCGTCCCAAATGATAGGGAAACATTTTTTAAAAACATTTTTTTTTCAGAAATAGAGTAGATGTTCAGAGAGGGAAAGGGGCTCAAAGGATATTTCATTCATCCTGGAACTGAAGAAGTAACCCTTGTGGAATACACAAGACAAATAATACCCCTGCTCTTGTTTTAAATCCTCCAGTGAGGGGGACTTACCACCTTCTGGGGCAGTGAATATAAGTTAAGTATAGTGTTAAGTATTATGAAGAACATTTCCCTTTATTGAAAAGAACATAATAACAGTCAAACTCAAAGACATTTTTGTACTCCTTGCTCCCTCTCCAAATCTTTGGATATGACTGGCATATTTCAAAATTGCTTGATAAATTTAATAACTTCAAATTTATTCCCCAGTGCTTTTTTGACTGGATTTTGGAGACCCTCTTGAGGTCCATTATCCTCAAAGGTAGACCAGAATGAAGAATATATATACCTTGGGTTTCAAGGTCACAAAACCTTCACAAATTAGTTTGATCTAGGATATAATAACAAATGAAGGGAATTGGGATTAATATCCTATATTTTTATATCTCTAACAGTGGGAAAAAATATCAGCCAAATGGCTAAATCGATAGCTGGAGAAAAACTATGTTTATTTCCTTTTCATTTTTCTCATGCCCTAAGTTACTATCACAATTGTTAAACTGAGTTGGGCTCCCAGAACTTGACTGCCTTATTTCTTAGGACTCTATGGTTAGATCTCAAGAGATGAGAATGTCTTCTCTAATTCCATATAGATCACAAGTCCACACCAGTGTGCTACTTCCCATGACTATGAATTGATACCAATTAGTTGGACAGGTTTTAGAAAGGGGTATTTCCTAAGGTGATATGGTAATAGCAGTTGGTTTAAACACAATCTCCTGTAAGTCTATGACACACTATTTTTCTAGTGATTATAGACTAAAGGAGAAAAGGGCTCAAAATTCAAGAAAACATATGCAAAAGTGTAGTTCAAAGGTACTAGAAATTTCTTTACTGGAATCATTAATCTATTCCCTTAGGCATACCATTACTTTTCTTCTGGAGCCCTATAGAGCCTTGATTTTGCCTTCCCTCAGAGTTTTCAATGTATCCTTAGTTGCAAATTCAGACATTGCTACCAGTCACCACTTTTCTGAGGGTGCTACTAGAATGTTGATGAAAAGTCCAAAATACTTTGATTTTTCCAAAATTCACAAAATCCTTCTTTATTAAACGAACGAAGAAGAGGCAGTGGATTATTCTCCTCCTTCTCTAGGAGATTCTTTTTCTAGGCCTTAACTGGAATTCTTTTCCCAATCTGTACACTTGCTCCAAATTTCCCACATTTTGTAAACAAACAGGTTTTACAGAAACTCCTCAGGATGTCACAAATTCTTGAATCAGGTCAGATTTCCTATAGGGATCACTTCAGTCCTGAAATTATTTTCCAGGATATTTTGACCTTATCCAAAGAACCTTGATTAAATAAGAATTACTCTTCCCTGTTTAAATTGGGTATATTATCTAATAACTTACATTAACTGGAAAGAGGTAATTGTCCAGGCTGTTCCCACCTTTACACACATCTCATTTCAGCTCATCTTTCTATTTCTACACACACACACACACACACACACACACACACACACACACACACACATGTGTGTGTATGTATATGAATACATATAGATACATCCACATCCACACTCATACTCACATATATATGTGTGTATCCAAGTGCATGTGTATGATTCTGTTCAATTTTTTCCTTCTTTCACCATCAACTCAGATACGTTGTCCTTCATAGATGTACATTAGTCCTTGCCCTCTTCCAAGATCAAAGAAAAGGAAGAATGGTAATAAATCATATTAAAACTTATAGATCTAAGTGTCAATACTCGCATCTCTCCTTTAACCTTAATTAGCATAAGATGGTCAACAAAACAGGAAAAACTTCATACATTGGCACTACTGAAGGCTAATTGCTTAGTTATCATTAATAACATATATACCAAAATGATCTCTCAGGTGATGAAGGCCAATGATAATACCGAGAATATGAGTATATGAGATGCGGTAGGTCAAAGGATTGGGGAGCTCCTTAAGTGAGAGGGTTGGAAATGGATGACTTTCCATTAAAACAAAGTTAGGAGGAGCTATAAGACCAGAAGGAGAAGACCCAAGAAAGGCCAGAGTAACTACAACCCAGAGAACAAAGGAGAAAGATTGTGATAAGCAAAGATAAATACTAAATTAAGGTTAAAAAAGCTCATTTTTTAAAAGGGTCATTAGAATGGACAAGTAAGAGATAACTTCAAATTTTAGAGAGAACATTTTCAATTGAATGATGAGGTAAAATAAAAAACAAACAAAAAACATGTTCTAGTCATTTCTTCACTTCAGAGTCCCTCTCTTTTTATATGTGGTTCAGATACCGTCTTCTTCAAGAAGATTTTCCTTAGTTCTCTCCCTCCCACCCACCTCACAAAAATTCCCAATAATCTATGTTTTACTACTTTATCTATATTTTTGTTTCATGTATGTATGTGTGTATGCATGCATGTACGTATGTGTGTATGTATGTATGTAAGTATACACTTTTCTTTTTCATTAGAATGTAAACTCTTTTCAAGCCCAGATCCCCATGTTGACATTCCAAGCACCTAGGACAGTTCCTGGCACATAGTATGTGATTTTAACTATATTGTTGGTTAATGAGTGAGAGGAGAGGAAGTAGAGGAAACTTGAGTAGACATTTCAAAGAATTTTATAGGTTTGCTAATGGTATGATCCATTGATTTTTTTTTTTTAGTTTTGAGGAACAAATGATGCATCCACTAAACTTTGGAAAACTTTCAATGATGGGCTAAGTAGTTTGTAATCTGTCCTCTAAGAAACAGAAAAACATTGAATTTTGCATTTATCCATCTCATTTTTTAGCAATGAGACTTTGGCAAATTATTTAGGCTCTCTAAAGTTTAGTTTGCTTCAATGTAAAGTTTTTGTAGTGATGGAACAATGGAAACTAAAATGACCTGGCTCTTCCTATCTGTGTCCAAGTCACACACTAATGGATATCGTGATCTAGGTATCAGTCTGATTCCAGTCTTTTATCCTGAGTATCCACCATCTGGCAGCCTGACTAGAATAATGACTCATCATTTCCTCCTATTAGTGGTTGCTTGCTGTCTAGATGGAGAACCTGGAGCACCTCATTTTCTCAACTCCCAGTCTGACTGGTTATGCTCATTTTTTTTTCTTTTACATTCTTTTGCTTTTCTTTTTCTTCTCCCCTATGAACTAACATTCTGAAGCATAGACCAGGAAAAAAGAGGGAGTTAAATATTTTGGCCTATACAGACCTCTTCCTTGATAAAATTGCCTGAAGGTAAGATACTATACTCCCCAATATGTTCACTCTAAACACCCGGCTACACTGTCAGGTTGTATCCTCAATGAGCAGCTAACTACTTATTCACTTATGGTCAAAAAAAGAACCATGAGTGTGGCTCCTAGAAATTTAAGTCCTGAGCCCCTATCTGGTGTGCTCTTCATTAGTAATCAAAAAGCAAAATTCCATTACTCTTAAGAAAAAGTTATATTTACTGAACAGGTTTAGTAAGAAGAGTTGCCAAATATATACCCCTCCAAATATGTATGTCTTGCATATAAAATTTTGCTCAGATGAGATAAATCCTAAAGATTAGATGTGACCAGAGGGTTAACACACAGTTACTAGCTACTGAAAGTCCTTTTTCTACCTCTGAGAAGTTATTAAGATGTTTTTTTCTTAGGTTTGCTCTATTTTAAACCCTGAGATTTAAGGTTCCCATGGATTCCTGAAATGTTTTTTTTTTCTACACTTGCTTATTTTGTACTCAGTTTGTCTCAGCTTCAAATACAATTGGTAGCATTAATCTTTGTTGTTCCAGATGGAAACAACTGATCTTCAGAATGTTTACAGATCAGAAGGAAAAAAAAAAAGATTGGTTAATGGGCAATACAATGAGGATACTCACCCCAGGAAATTTCCTCTTGGGATACTCTTCCACTGTATTTGGCTACTACATGAATTGCTGTTGATGAAATATGCAATCCCAACAGTGGACATGAAATGATTCTCTTCAACCAAATCAACCGATATTTTTTGAGTGACGTGATCTGGCTTTATGCAATTACCCCCCAAAACTGTGATTCTTTCAAAACAATTAATGAATTGTTCTGACATGGCTTACTTATGATTTTGTATTTCAATCAAGATGTTTGATGCATTTGTAATTAGTTGGGATGGGCTTCACTCACATGTGTTTATGATAGACTTTTGTTTTTTCTTGTGGAAAGAGACTTAAACTTAAAATCAGAGGACCTGGCTTTGAAACCTAATTCTATTTTACTACTCTTGTGATTTTGGAAATCACTACACTTCTCTGAGTATCAATTTCTTTTTTCCATAAAGTGAGTTGATCAAACTGCCTAGCATGTGAAGTCCCTTCTTTTTCCCAATCTGTGTCCCTTGAATTCCTGAATTCCATGGCAGTTCTTCTCCTCTGTCCTTTACATGTAAAGATAATGTTACCACTCTCAAGGCTTTGTTGTGAAGATCAAATGAGACAAAGACTATGAAATTGCTTTGCAACAATAAAACATCAGTTATACACACATAACCTTTTGTTATTCTGACTGGCAAGAATTAATGCATGCTTTTTAGCTGGGGAAAGTCAGTCCTATTACACTCCTAATTGGATAAAATGTTGAAATAATGAATCATAATATAGGTGATGTCTTAGCTACTTGATTCTTTAAGAGACTCATTAGGGGATGGAAGGGAAGGAGAAAAATGGTCCCTAGAAACTACAACATTTTTTAAGTGTTGCATCTTTAATGGTTTAAGTCTCATCACTCACAAACAAAACATGGCTTTCCAGTTCTGTTTATTTGAAAGGATATGTCTGTATGATCATTTATCCATGCTCATTTCAGAGAAATGATATGTGGTTGCAGATGAAACACAATAAAGATTAGAGATATCTTGCTTTAAAATTTCCCTCTGTTGCTAAGTTATTTGTCTTTGATCTTGTTATCTAAATTTCATAGGCCCTACTACCCTTGGTACAATAGGCAGGCAAATATTTTTCTTTTCAATAACACAGGAATTGTTTCTTTAAAAATTTGAAAAAAAATTAGTTACTCACTAGATGAGGACAAATATATTAGAAAAAAACATAATTTAAATTTCTCTAAGGTAATTTTTTGTCTTTATAGCACCTATAGCTTGGATTTCTGCAACAAGAGAAAGTATAGCATTGCAGATTGTGATGAAGGCTTAAATAAAATGCCCACATCTTAACACAACTTGTCTGTGGGAACCTATGCAAGCTATTTACCTTTCTAGTTCTCTACCTATCTCTTCAAAAACAGAATTTCATACACAATTAGTAATCATAGCTATGGCAAAAATTACAGTAAGTTTATCTGATAGAGGCCTCATTTCTCAAATATTTAGAGAACTGAGTCAAATTTATAAAAATAAGAGCCATTCCCCAAATGACAAATGGTCATAGTAACTGAAGAGGCAGTTTTCAGATGAAGTAATCAAAATTATCTGTAGTAATATGAAAGAGTGCTCTAAATTAGAGAAAAGCAAATTAAAACTAACCAGATTGGCCAATATTAAAGAAAAGCAAAATGACAAATGTTGAAGGGCATGTGGGAAAAATCAGACACTAATGCAACCTTGATAGATAGTTGCGAGCTGATTTAACCATTACGGAGAACAATCTGGAACTATGATGAAAGGGCAATAACATAATGTATACCTTTAGATCTAGCAATAACACTACTAGGTCTGTATCCTAAAGAAATAAAAAGGGGGGGGGGGAAGGACCTATATGTAGAAAAGTATTTATAGCAGCTTTTCTTTAGTAATGTCAAAGAATTGGAATTTAAGAGGATATCCATCCTTCGGAGAATGACTGAATAAGTTGTAGAATATTTTTGTGATGGAGTGCAATTGCTCTATAAGAAATGCTCTTAGAAATACCTGGAAAGACTCATGAACTGATACAAAGTAAAATATTCAAAAATACACAGTAGCAACAACATTGTATGATAATCATCTGTGAATGACTCAGTTATTACAATGATCTAAGAGAATCCAAAAGACATGATGAAAAATGTAATCTGTCTCCAGACAAAGAAATGATGAAGTGTGAATTCAGATCAAAGCATATTTTTAATCTTTCTTTCTTTTGCTTCTTGTTATTGTTTTCAGTATGTGTTTTCTTTCACAATATGACTGATATGGAAATATGATGTTCATGAATGCACATGTATAACCTATATCAAATTCCATCAATGAGGTGGAAGGGCAAGATGGGAGGGGATGAGAGAATTTTGAACTGAACATTTTAAAAAGTGAATGTAAAAGATTGTTTTTTATAAGTAATTGGGGAAATAAAATATTAAAAAAACTCAAATTTCAATTATTCCATTAATTATTCAATCATTCTGATGTTGTCTAAGAAGTCGTAGAATGTTTGACAGTCTGCTTTATTGGTGGAAAGTGTTTCCTTACTCCTGAGCTCCCATGAAAAGAAAAATCTCAGTACTCATAGGAGATGAGCATGCGAATAGAATTCATTGAATTTTACTAGAAGATGAAAAAGGTCTATTCCCTGACTTCAGGGAGTTTTCAGTCTGCTTCTCATGAAGATTATATTTAAGAAATGCTAATAATGGTAAGGGAATAATAACTGAGGTTTATATTATATATCAATTTTCATTATTCACAGTGTGGTACAGAGGTCAGAACTTTTGCTCTGTTCATAAATCTAAACAGCGATTAAATAACTATGAGATATGTCCAATATATATGAAAATGTAGAATAAAGGTAAAATATAAGCTTTTTAAAATTTATTTTGCCCTTTTTATTCATGTGCCAAGTTACTTTGAATGCTAAACAGAAAGCATTATGGGAGCCAGGAAAGCCAATAAATCCAACTGATTTCGGGATGAAGTAATATGAAAGTGTTTTGGAAGTACATAGTAAAAATCAGTGTTTTGTTAAAAGGGGTTTTTTAATCCCAAGTCAGATAGTTGACTGGGGCCAGGGACTTGTAGAGAGTTATAAACAGCCTTGGGATATTTTTTGTCCTTTTCTTGGTCATTGGGATGGGTGTAGTGACTCTTAGTCTTAGATTATGCACTCAAACTTTTCCAAAAACAAAATGACTGCCTATCTAGAATTTTCGCTAGTATAAAACTGTTGGCATCTTTGGGCACACATGATGTTATTTGAACATTACAACTTCACTAGGCAGCTCGGTGGATATCAGACCTTTATATCCTCATTTCGGAAATGGGGAAATTGAGTCTATACATTTAACATTTGATATGGTCACATAGCGAGTGATGTAATAGACCAGAATAGAAATGAGGAATTCTTATGTTAGCTTCCAGCACTATAGCCAATACATATTGCTGCTTTTACAAGTATAGGAATTTATGCAGAAATACATATCTGAGCATGTTTTGAAGTAGTTACAAGAATGCACATTACACAGGCAGATGACAAGCATTTGTGAGCCATTAACTCTGTCCCAGATACTTTGCTAACTATTGGACATAACAAGAAAGGAAAAATAAAAGAAACAGTACCTTTCATTAAGGAGATCACATTATAACAGGAAAAACAAAATAGAAGTGACTAATTACATAATGAGATAGAACTGATGGAAGGTGATCTGAGAGTAGAAGACACTAATAACGAGGAAGAAAGGGAAATACCTCCTGAAAAAAGAGAGGGGGATTTGAGTTATCTTGAAGAAACTAGGGAAAACATTAAGGAAGATGATAAATTGAAAACAAATGTAGGTGCTGGAAGCAGGCAATGAAAATGACAGTGTGCTACGTATTAGAAACAAAAGAATTCAATCTGGCTGGATGCATCACAGAGTACCTCAAGGAAAGTATACCATAAAAACTGGAAACATAGGATGGGGATGGTTTGTCAAATTCTGTAACAGCCAAACTAATGCTATTATATTTGATGCTGGAAAAAATAGGGAGCCACTGGAGTTTATTGAGAGTGTGTGTGGGAAGGAAAGAGTAACAGGCTAAAACCTATGTTTTAAAAATTCACTTTGGCAACTGAGTGGAGGATGGATTCAAGAGAGGTAAAAGTCAGGGAGAACAATAAGAAGTCAGGTGTGTCTTCTTTGAGAGGCAGGCTGAAATATCAAACTTTGAAAAGAGACAAGAGGAAGCAGTGCCAGGCAAGGCCTTCTACCTCCCAACTTTAACTACCATCTCCCCAGACTTTTAGAAGCCAGCACAAGACCCTGAAATAAAGAGCCTTGAGAATATCATTGCTTCTAGCCCAGTGTCTTCAACCATCATCCTAGGAAGCAACCCTTATACAGATACAGCCAGGCATATATATCTAGAGGTATTATAGGAACAGCTACTGGAAACCCAGTAAAGAAAATTATTGCCACAAAATTCCTTGTTACTGTCAAATTGTTCAACATCAGAAATGGATTTGAATTTGTCAGTGGATATGGCCTTAAAAAAGAAGCAAAAGTCATTGGTTTAGCTACTGGACACTAAGTGCCATGGAACTTTTCCATATGCTTTGCTCTAAAGCAGCAGTTCTCAGTCTGTGGGTTATGTTCAATTCATAACAATGAAAATACATCCTGCATATCAGATATTTACATTACAATTCATAACAGTAGCAAAATTACAGTTATGAAGTAGCAACAAAAACATTTTTATTGCTGGGTGGTCACCACAACACGAGGAGCTTTATTAAAGGGTTGTGGCATGAGCAAGGTTAAAAACCACTGCTCTAAAGCTTTCCATATGTTTTGTCACCCTCAATAGAATATAAGACCTTGAAAGCAGAGACTATTTTCATCATTTCGTGTTTTACCAGTATTTAGAACTGTGTCTTGTACATATTAAGCACCTTGATAAATAAGTAACTCATTCTTTTAATTGTCATAGAATAAGAGAAAGATGATCATGACCACTATGGGGTGTTGTTTGTGTGACTGGAAGAGAGACATTGATAAGAAATGTTGTGAAGTTAGATACTGCAAAACTGATAATGGATTGAATATGTAGGAAGAACAGATTGAGGACTTGTGAACCTGGATTAATGAGAGGAAGATGATGTCCCTTAAAGTAATATTTGAGTTGAGAAATAAGAAAGGTAATGACTTCTTTCTTGGATATGTAGAATTTGAGATGCTGACTGGAATCAATTTTTAAATTTCCAGAAGTGGAGTTGGAGCCAAGATGGCAGAGTAAAGGGCCAAACCCAGTTGAACTGTCCTAACATCCTCTTCCAAACAACTTTAAAATAATACCTCGAATCAAATTTCGGAGATGCAGAACCAACAAAATACCACAGGAAAACATGTTTTATCCAGCCTAAGCTAACTTAGGTTTTAAGCAGAAGAGGTATGTGACACTGGTGTGGGTGACACCCTGGAGTTTGGCAGAAGCACCAACAGTGGAGCTTGCTGTGACAGCAACAGCAATTTTGAGAGTTCTTAGTCTGGAAACAGTAACAGGGTCAGACAACTGCACGGAAAAGATTATAGGGAACACTTTGCTGAAACCAGGTACACCAGGAGCTGACTGGCAAGTCTATCACCCACAAACTGTTCTAGGTCACAGTTTCAGGATTGAGAGAAATGCTTGTGACTGATTGTAAGGGAACAGGAGTCCTGGTCATAGTTCCAAAGAAGAGAGGGACACCAGTATTTGTGGCTGTAAGAGAGTAGAAAACCTGGTCTCAGTTCCAGGGCCAAGGAGGAGAAATAGTACTTGTGGCTACAAGATCTGATGCCTTGTCTAACGGTCAAAGCACATACGAGGAGAACAGTAACCATTTTTCTTCCAGGATATTACCATTTTGGAAGAACCAAAAAAAAAATGCAGATTCCAGGACTAGCTCTGAAAATACGGGGATGAAAAAGCTTTAAGCTTGGCACAGTGCCTCCCCACACACAAGTGAGTAGGACCTACTTAAATGTTCAAAGGGAAAAAATAAGCTCGAAAACAATAACAACAAATAATTTAACCATTAAAGACGACTATGGTGGCAGGAAAGACCAAGGAATAAACTTAGAAAACAACAATGTAAAAACAACTTTAAGCAAAGCCTTAAAAAAAATACTAACTCTCTTATGCTGAAAAAAATATTCTCTCATAAAACTACCATAAAATTTAAAATGGCGTCTTTCATACCCTTTCTAAGAGAACTCTTCAGGAGGCAGTGGGTGATACATGACCGGAGCTCAAGGGAAAACTCCCTGCATGTAAATACCTAAAAATCATCCTCAGAGATCTGATCATTGAATTCAGAGGTGATGAGATAAGCAAGGAAGAGAGTCTAGAGATTGGAGATCAAAGCACCCAGAGGCTTTGGTGGAACCATCGGGATTAACGGGTAAGGCATGGGGGGGACTTTAGCTATGCAGAAAGTAACAAGAGTAGGTAAAAAGATAGGAGGAAAACAGTGAGAACTGTCAACAACATCGAGGCAGAAAGGAGATTTTGGAAGAGATGATGAGCAATGTCAAATGCTTCAGAGACAAGAAAAAGACTGATTGAAGAAGGCCATCAATTTTACAGATTATATTATTTTTTTCCAGTGCAACCCAAGGAAATATTATAATACACATTTGTACAATATAAAAGACATGGTGTATTATTATTAGTGATAACAATTTATTTCCCTTTGCAATAAGTAGGTATTTGTTAATAGCCAAAACATCAGTACTTTGCCTCCCTTAATCACTGCCATGATTGTATGATTGCCATACATACATGTGTGTTTGCATATGTAGGTACATATAGCTGAATATTCACATGTATGTACATGTTGTGTGTGCCTATACGTGTGTACATGTGTGTTATGTGTTATAGATGTGTATGTGTGCCTGTATTTATGCATAAACACATTCACTTTCTTCTGAAATCTAACTTTTTTTTGAGTCATTTTCATTGATAAATTGTCCTCCTTTATAAATACTGGTATCCTCAAGGACTTTTGTTCTCTCCATTCCACACCAGAATAACTTACTGTGTTTGTGTGGGTATGAGTAGGAGTGTGATAGAGCCTTCTGACAATCTGGTGGAACCTATGGATGCCTTCTTAAATATTTATTAAATATATCAAATGAAGTACATAGAATTGCAAAGCAAACAAAATATTGAAATGTAATTTTCAAAGCATTCAAAAGTGTACATACCCTGGGTTCAGGATTCCTGCTCTACTCTCTCTTCATTAATTATCTAATCCAATCCCACGATATATAAATTAATGATAACATTAATCCATATATTTACTCCAAAGTCCTTTTCCAACCACCAAGCTGACATTAATCTGCATAATGGGCATGACAAGACAATTACCCTCCCCTCCACAGGCTTAACTGGACTCATTATATCCCCTCTAAGTTATGCTCTTGTTATAGACTCCCAACATTAATTTTTTTTTAATATTGCCATCAGAAAAATTATGTTTTCAGTAATCCAGGATCAAATTTCTGCCATTATCGAATCCTTACTTTCATTTTCTACAACCAATCTGTAATCAAGTTCTGTAACATTTAGATCCATACTGTATTTCCCATTTTCTTTTTTTATTTCTTTATATCCAACTGCCCCCTTTGGGGTTCATACCTTCATTAGCTCTTACTAGAACTTTCATAGAATTGTCAGCACCCTGGACAGTGGTAACCATTGTTTTAAACCCAGAGGTGCATAAGTATTATGACTGATAGCAGTGAAACACTTGCATCTAAGTTATAATATGTGTTCGTTACAGAATTCCCAAGTCACTGTATACTCCAGGATTTAAGAGGCAAGAACAATGTTTTGTTTTGTTTTGTTTTGTTTTCCCTTGAAGGCAGTTATAGACTGGATATTGCTATGGCACTCTGTAGCAGTTAATGTTGACTTAATGCATATTCATATGGGTAAGCATAATGCAAAAGGTTTAGGGAAGGATAATGTTAGAAAGTAAATCTCCAGATTTTTCTGAGTAAAGTCATAACAATTTAATTATTTTTTAATTACAAGAAGTATCTAAAACAGATACCATATAATGATGTAGATGTTAATATTAATTCTCCAAAGTTCTGCTAGTATGCAAAATGTTATGATAATCCTACCTCATTAGAAAAGGTTCTCTTCCATGCGTTCTTATTCATGTCTCAAGATTCACCCAGGTAATTTCATGGAAATTTGTCATCAATCTGTTGATTCAATTTTCTTCCCAGTAATTAGCAAAGTGCCTTTACTAAGTCTTAACAAATTATAATGTTCATCAGTGTAACTCATTAAATTTTGGGTCATTAGAAAATTACAATTTCTGGTCCTCAGTTTCCTCATTTGTAAATTTGGGATGAGAATGCCTGTAATGCTACCTTTGTGGTGTAAAAGATCAAATGAAAGGAGGTATGTGAAATTTCCTACAAACATTAAAATACCATCTTGATTTCAATTCAAAAGATAAATATATTTGAGACTAGAAGGGACCTTAGAGGTCAAATGTAACTTATTTTTTTAATGACAAAACTAAATGAATTGCTCACAGATATAAAACCAGCTCATGTGAGAGGCACAATTCATTCTTTCTTTTTTTCTTTTTTTCTTTTTTTCTTTCTTTCTTTCTTTCTTTCTTTCTTTCTTTTTGCTTTTGGAATGGGGAAAGGGCAACTGGGGTTAAATGACTTGCCCAAGGTCACACAGCTAGTAAGTGCTAAGTGTCAGAGGCTGGATTTGGACTCAGGTCCTCCTGATTTCAGGGACAATGTTCTATTTCCTGTACCACCTAGGTGATCTCTGTGAGGCACAATTTAAAATCTTTCTAACTTCCTATCCAGCACACACTTCAAACTTTTTTGTTGCTAATGCTATGGAAAGTTATATTACTATGGTTCAGAAAACCCAGTTTCCTGATTTGATGAGCCCTATCATTTTTTTTTTAATTTGACATCATATTTGCAGTGACTTTCATTAAATTATTCTTTAAATTTGTGTTGGCTCTTTAGGTATAGAACCACAAAGGAAAAACACCCTGCCCACTGTTTAAACAATGAAAGATGTTCTATGGAACATGCATAGATCCAAACTAAAATGATTCACTTCTATCCTGTGGTGACAGTTGAGAAAATATTACAATGCCATAATACTCATATTCAACAGGAATAATTTTTAGCAATATAACTCATAATTTATAAGGCATAAGAGTTTATTAGCAATATCAATTAAATAGTTGTCAAAATAAGTCTAAATTATTCAAAGACTAGTCAAGCCATTTCTAAATTCCTAGTAAACAAAAATGGGCTCCCTTCCCAGGGATTCACTAAAAATAATTAAAGTATAAAGAAATAAAATATTCCTGTGCAACAAAGGCTTGAATTGGAGGGAGAACCCAAGATCAACATCTTGAGTATAACATTTCGTAACTGTGTGGCTTTAGCCAGGTTACTTAAAATCTGTGGTCCTTAGATTCCTCAGTGAAACGAGGAACTTGAAGTATATGACCTTACAGATAAGGTGCATGGGTGATGAGATAGGCTAAGCACAACCTGAATAGGAGTGTCCCATAAAACAACCAGAACATGTGTCCAGTTGAAACGCTCAAGAGAGGATGACCCCACTTCCCTTTGAGACACCTCATGGTGGCTTTAAAATGATCTAAATGTTAGAATATTTTACCTTATGGAAAATCAAAATCTACTTCCATGTAATGTATCAACTTTTTTTCTCAGTCCCCTATCACAGCCTGGGTCCAAGTGGAACAATTTTAATTGATCTTCTATATGAGAATACAAAAATTCCTCATCCAACTCCCCTCTGACCCTAGTTAAATATCCCCAATTTCTCTAACTGATCCAATAGTAAAATAGTTTCTGGCCCTCTCACTTTCCTGATCATTCTCATCTTGACTTATTTCAGGCAATGCGTCCTTTCTCAAATGCAGTACTGAACAGAATGTTTTTAATTTGGTTTGACCAGAAGACTGACTTTAGGCGACTGAGGAAAATGAGTTGGAAAACAAGCTCTAAAATGTGCCAATATTCTAGCTTTATGTCTAGCTCTGTTCCTTCAAAATTTCTACATCTTCAGGTCATTAATATAGAAAAGAAAAAGAAAAAAAAACCTCCTGTTCTTATCTCAGAGTAAGCCTGACTCCCCTTGTATCTGAATATTTTTTTTTTCCCCACAGCACACATAGAAAGACACATGATTCTATGCCTGGATCTCTTTCCAGTCATTAACTCAATACCTGTAATGATGAGGAGTTTCAAAGTATATGCTTATTCCTGAAATGGTACAACATCAAGTCGTTGATTTCAATAAACATACGGAAAAAAGGAGATCAATTTAACCTTAGATGTCACAACTAGAAAATGTTCCCAAACTGTAGAGCACATCTGGATCTTCAGTACCTCTGTTTCTTGGAATGCATAGCTTCCTTCAAGACCCAGGTCAATGATCATTCTTCATGAAGCTTCCTTTAATTGGCCTTCTCCCCATCTCAGCTTTCACTACTCTTCTTCCCAATAATGTTCTTCATTCCTTTTGCAAAGATCTAAGTGATCCTCAGTTAGACTCAGGAAATATATTTTAGGCCCACTTCTACTTGCTGCCTCTTAGAATCACCCTCACTGCTTGTTCACCATATTTAAGCTTTACATTAATGATTATGTAGCACTTTTCTCACACCAACCCTGTGAGGTAGTTAGAGGGAATTGTAGATAGAGGACTGAACTTGGAATCAGAAAGATCTGAATTCAAATCTTACCTACTAGTTGGGTGACCTTGGGCAAGTCACCTAATTCCTGTTTGACTCAGTTTCCTCAACTGTAAAATGAAGCTAACAGTAGCACCTATATCCCAGGGGTGTTGTGATAAACAAATGAAATAATAATTTTAGAGCACTTAACATAATGCCTGGCAAAGACTAGTTGCTATGCAAATGCTAGCAATAATTATATAGAAATTGCACTCATTCATAGAGAGAATCATGATTCAAAAACAGGTATCTTTTTATAACATTATGCTAATAAAATTATATATCCATGTTGACTGCATTTTCCTTGAAAAATAACCCAGAGAAGGGCCATAGTGATTCTGATTAGGAGATCCCTAGAAATTTGACTCTTATTTCTTACACAAGAATACCAAATTCAAAGGTCATTGTAGTGGAATGTTTTCTGATGATCTAGATTACTGGTCTCTCCTTCAAAGTCTTCAATTTTAACTTGGCACCATTTAACTTGGAATGAACAAGAGTATGTTATTTCTGATGGTATCAAAAAGGATTAAGGGAGCACTTGTGTTTCCTTAAGTAGCTGTGCTCCCATTTGGCAAAATCAATAAGCAATTTCCCTTAAGATATGTATGTTCTACACTGCTGACAGCAACAAGGAATCATAATTATTTGGACTCTAGGGCTTAGTATTTTTTTGATGGTGATGATAGCAATAGGTTACATCCATGTGAACTCAACCAACAATATACAGACATGAATGTATTAAACAAATAGCCGAGTCATGGGGATTTGTGTATAGAAGTGAAGTCACTGATTAGGACAATAAAATACAAACACATATCCAAAAGTACAAAAGAGTTAAGTTCATGGAGTGCAGATTAGCTACTGCAGAAGATTAGGCAAAGAAAGGGTCAAAACTTCAAGACTGAAGGCTGTAGAAATTAAGGATCTTTCATTCATCTAGCAGGACATGGTCTGGTGGCTAGAATCAGGAATCAGAAGTCTGTCATAATAAACTAACAGAGGACTAATTTTCATAATATAACTACAGATCTCAAAATATCCTGAAAAATTAATCAGATAAACAGTCTGAGAAACAGACCAGTATTAAAGGTTTATATGCTGGTCACAATCTCCTGCATGTAACATTGATTCATGCAAAATATAAAAAATTGCTTTCAGTAAGTTGTGTCATTTCATTCATGTCTGACATTTCATCACCTTGGATATTTTGAGTTAATGAGTCTAAGATTTTTTTTTTTATAATTAACAATAAGTATTTTTTTTAAGTGCTCAAAGGGTAGTTAGGACGGGGGTTTGGCTTAAGTGGAGAGAAAAAAAAAAGCAATGATGTAATGTAATCGAGAACAGGCCATACTTACAAACAGAAAGATCTTGGTCCAAAGTCTTCCTCTTCCATATAATAACTATATCACCCTAATTACATAGCCAGGAACCCTCCCAGTGTGCCCAGAGACCTGATTACAAGTTCAATAAATCCCATTAATAGAGGGAATTTCCATACCAGAAAACTAATAGCACACCGACCATAAAACTAGGAAGACTCTCGCTGATGAAATCACTGGGCAAAATCACCCACAAATAAAATGTGAAAATCTTTTAAAATTCTCTATAAAGCTGAAGACTTTTCAAGGTCTATGAGTCTCAGATCCCTTCCTCTTTCTTGATGCTAACCTTCCTGTGTCAATGACCTCTTATGAATTTCTTCCCACTCCTCAAATTTTGAAGGTGTAAGCTGGGCATAGTTCTCCTAGGACTTTGTTGAGAACTTAGTTTTACAGTAGAATCATAGGGCTAGGTAGAAATTGGGGTGGGGTGGGGAGGGATAACATTATATCATCACCAGTCCCCATTACTATGTTGTCTTGATATTTTTCTGTAAATGTTTCTATAGTCTTACACTGGAAATTTTTAATAGATGAGCAATATTACAAGGAGTATTTTAGAAGGTATGACATGTAGGTAAATCACAAGTTACTACTTTTCTATTTACTCACCAGTGTCAATTCTTTCATTTCTTATACCAAAGAGTGGCAAATGGCCATGATGCTAATGTTTCTGATCCATAAAAGGAATTAAGGGAATATTCATTGCCAAAAATAAACAACCAAAATCCCAGAAAATCATGTTCATTTTTAGCTTTTTCCTAGGAGATATATAGAAAGTTGGAAACCTGGGCTTGCTTTTCTGTAGAGGAATTAAATAGTCAATTATTTCTTTCTATGTTTTTTTCTTTTTTTCATAGAAGGCAGATAACAGCAAGATATGCCTTTGATACCCATAGATAACACAACATGGGAGGAGGAGGATTGGAATTCCATGAGAGGTTTCATTTCTTATGTGCCTTCATAAGCTCTTTTTTTCATTCTCTTTTATTCCTTTTATTTAGAAATAATATAAACTTGCACACAAATCCCAAGTAAGCCAATCTCTTCCATGGTGCTTATCTTAAAGTGTTTTCTCACAGAAATGGTGCCTTTTGAAAACCCTTGGCAATTAATGCTTGTTATATCTTAACCAGTTGTGATATCTACAAGTACCAAGCTATTCCCCAAAATCACAGTACCTGGCAATGCATGATTGGAATGCAATTCCTTATACCTACATGTGATCAAATATATAAGTAGTCCTAAAGTGTTGTCAATGTGGACATTGTCTCCACGTTGTTTTGTGGAGTTGTGCAGGTCTCAACCCATTCCTAGCTGCATAGTCATGTCACTCTTTTTCATATATTTCCATTGGTTTCCCTCCCCAATGGTCCGTCTAATGTTCTAAGGTGTTGCTTTGGGTTCTTTTAATAGCACATGAATGTCATTGAGGCATATAGGCAAGCCATTACTTTCAACAATTCACATTTCATTATCAGTTAAACATCTTTTTTCTTTTGCATATGTTTTTGATCTATTTAATTCCTATAAATGTGAATAACTTGAATAAGATCATGGTGTAGCAGAGAGAGATCCAGTTATGGAGACAGAAAGACCTGAGTTTAATTCATTGCATGATTCTTGATAGTTTTTTCATTAGGTAAAGTCCCTTAATTCCCATTGACCCAGTTTTTCCTTTGTAAAATCAAGAGTTATAAAATCATGACCTCAGAAATCTCTTCCAGTTCTGATCTATGATATCATGATGATATGATTTTATCATATCCTCACTTTGGTGCCCAGCCAATAATCTACTACTACAAGACAGAGAACAAGTCTGAATCAGCAACAGCAGAGGAAAATTTCCTCATTGAAGATTTCCCATATCCATGAGCCAAAAGGTTAAAAATATCACTAAATATGAATAGTCCATAGTTCATATTAATATCAAGTAACTTTATTGCTGTGGCAAGACAGCAAGCATTCATTAGGCACTTACTGTGTGCCAGACTGTGTACTAAGGACTGGGGTAAAATAGCAGCAAAAACAAGTACTGTGCCAGACGTCTAAGAGCTTACATTCAAAGACAACATAAAAGGCAACTGAAAAGCTGGGGAAGCAAGCAAAGGTCATGAGGATGATGAACCTGGAGAAAGGAAGGCTCAAGAGAGGCAGAACACATGCATTTCTTATAGTTGAAAGACTGGCAAGGGGAGCAAGGATTTGTCCTGTTTTCCTTGGCCCCAGAGGGAAATATGAAGACCAATGGCTAGAAGCTGCAAAAAAAGCACATTTAGATTTAAAGTCAGTACATTTTTTCCAGCAATTAGATCTTCCTAAAAGTAGAATGGGACACCTCAGGGGTAAGTTGATTCCCCTTGCTGGTAGTCTTCAAGCAAAGACTGAATGACCAATTGGGTAAGTGGGATTCTTTTGGGGGGGATAGTTTGCCCTGGATGGTTACTGAGGTCCCTTTTGACTTTAAAATTCAGAAATTCTATGATCCTCTCACCAGGAAAATGACAAGCCCTAAGAGTTCATATGATTCTCTCAGGAACAGAGTCAATGAAACACATTGAGTTGGAAGGACAAAATAAACGGTCATCCTTTCAAAATGTACTTAAAAGGTCCTGCAGTTTCCATGTATGAATTGGCTTGGGTGAGCCAATTCATGCCATTGAAAACTCTCACTTTGTGGCCTTTATTTACATTGTATCTTTTGGGAGATGGGGAAATGAATGTAGCCAGAGTCAATTGTGCTTTTCTCCCAAAAGGCTGTGCCCCTTATGATGCTTAGCCCAGGTACAATTCCAGTCATTAAAAAACCCAACTCTCCAAGCACCATCCTGTCCAGTGTGCTTGATAGAATAGTGGTAATCCTATAATTGCTACATTCCTCTTTCCACCAGAGTGAGCTAATTGAAAGGATTTTGCTGTACTGCATTCTCCATGGGTACTCAAAAGAACAAAACCACTTCACGAGAAAGGAGGGAAAAAGATCATTTCAGATTTTGGGGAAATACCAACCAGCTGTAACCTTTTGACTAAATTGTAAATATCACATTCTTCCTTAAGATGCTTCATATGTGTGAAAATACATCTTGATGTGAAGCAAATCAGAATGAATACCCTTAACTAGAGAGTTGTCACTTGTCTTCCTGTCATTTTCTTGTTAAATGAAAATTATTTGTTAACTAACACCTGATCTGGAACACATCAAGTCTATTTTCCCCTGCAATGGAAGAGAATCATAGATTCATAGAACTTGAGAGCTGTAAGTACCTCAAGGGCCATCTAGCTCAATAAGTATAAAAAATAAATACTCATTGTAGCATACTCAAAGAGTGGTCATTCAGTTTCTACATAAAGACCTAAAAATGGTAAAACTTATTATATTTCACAATATTTCATTCCACTCTGGGATGACTTTCATAGTTAGAAAGGTTTTTCTTTTTTATTGATATCCAGACTCATTCGGTCTTTTTTTGCATGTTCTACCCATTATTCTTTGTTTTGCTTTTGGGGATCAAACAAAGCAAGTCTAATACTTCTTCCCTATGGTTTCACTTTTCTATTTTAACATAGTCAGGATGTCACATCCTAGTAATATCTTCTTACATTTAATTATGCCTAAGTCTTTCAGTCAAATTGCACATTATATGGAATTAATATTCAATAATATTTTTAGTATCATCTTCTAGACACCCTCTAGGTCATTAATATCCTTTTAACTATCATGTCCAGAATTGAACACAATATTCTAAATGAAGTCTAATGAAAGCGAAGTACAATGGTATCATCAATTCCCTACTACCCAAAGCTATTGAGCAATAGCTTTTAACACAGTCCAAAGTATTTTTGAGGTTTTATAAAAAAATTTGTTCTTGACTGTCAAAGTAGCCTTATATTCATCTTGAGCTTGGTATAAAGCCATACCTCCAGATCAACTGCTACTTAACCTTGCCTCTTTTGGTTGATACTTATAGAATCCATTAATTTTTTTTTATCCAAGTGCAAAAGTTTACATTTATTCTATGAAATTTCATCTTTTTAAAAATTCTAGAAGCATGAGAAGACAAACATGGAAAAGAAATCATAAGGCAAGGCTGACCAGTTCTACTAAATTGAGCAAGGCTTTGGTGGGACCAGGAATATTTAAGAAAGAAGAATGAGAGCTGAAAGGATAGCAGAAAGCAGAATGAGCCACAGTGCTACAAGTCAAAAGAAGGCTTACAAGAACCAGCAGGACTCTGGAGAGATGAAGACTTCCCTGACCCCTCCCTGTATGACCATGAGACTCCAGGGGCTGTTCCCCACCCCAATGACGTATATACCCCTCTCCCTCCACCCCAAGCTGCCCTCACCCCTGACACGTACGTGATGTAAATGCTTGCTTCATCATGTAAAAAAAAAAAAATCTAATTGCTACTATAGCTTGTTGAAGTATTTGTGGATCCTGATTCTATTGTCAATTGAGTTAATAATCCCTCTTATGTTTGTGTCACCTGTAAATTTGACAAATATATCATGTATAACTTCATTCAGATTATTCATAAAAATATTCTAAAGAAGAGGGCCAAGAATAAATCTCTGTGGTATTTCCCTAGTGACATCATGCCATATTGACATTAAACCATCTAATTCTCATCACTCCATATTATTAACATGAATACAAAGAGATACTTTATATAAAAAAAAAATACTAAAATCTAGGTAAACTCCCTTTATTTAGTAGTTTATTGTGTTAAAAAAAAAAAAAAGAAATGAGGCTATTTTATAAATAATGCCATACTGTTTTCATTCCTTTGCTGGTAGTCACTTCTTTTTTTATTATGTCCAACAACCATTTAATGACCAATTATTTGGAGAATTTTCTAAGAAAAAGAAATCAAGGTCATCAGACTATAGTTTATAGACTCTTTTCTCTTATTTTTTTTTAAATTAGGGCAAATATTTGAATTTTGAAGTCTTCGAGAAACTATATAGTTTGTCAATCTTTTCCTATAAGAAATCACAATATTCTTCTTTCTCCAGTCTTGTGGTGCCTCACAAACTTTCCATTTTCTTTCAGATATTGCTGGCAGTGGCTCATCAATTACTTCTACCAGTTCCTTCATGACCTGAGGTTGTACATCATCTGGACCAGGTGGCTTGAATTCATCAAGGGCAGCTCAGTGTTCTCACTCACTGTGCCCTTACTTCTCTTGGGTATCTATTCCCTATGAATAATTTTTATTATGTCATTTCCAGAGCAAGGACGAATTCTCTTTATAAGGGAAAAGAGAACCACAATAATAATTGAGTAGCTCTGCATTCATCCTAATTTGTCCTATACCTATACCTATCAACCTGAACTTTCTTTAGTCCTAGCATATCTTGAAAAACAAAGTAAACAAAGCACATCTTTCTTGATACATTTAGCTTTCCTATGCAGCCTCATCTTAGTGTAAAATTTAGCCTTCCTAATATTACAATTATCTAAACATAATAATTGGTCATATTCTTCATCTGTTACCTGTCTTTTCCTTCAAATTTGGGGCTTTTTTAAAAAAAAGTAAAATACATCCAAAGTTCTTGGTGAGTTGTCTGAATAGCCACATCAATCTCTATAGACAAATGCTATTTTTTTCTCTCTGCTCACTGGAATTTTTTCCCCTTTGTGTCTTTAGAAATGGTATTCTTGGTCATCTCCCTTCCCTCCTGGGCTGAGTTCCATTGTGATCTTTTAATGTATGGAACCATACATCTCCAATCCACATAGCTCCACAGTCAGATCAAGCCAATGTGGGGTTCAATGAATTCTAGTGGTTCATTTCTACTGCTACACTCAAATGATAACTCCTGTTTTAGATTTAAAGTCTTTTCCGATATGACTCCACACTATGTTCCCTGCATCATTATACATCACTTTAAGGTACAGCCTAATTTATTTTCTTGATTTTCTTCACATACTCTATTCAGTCTCCCATTCCTATGATTTTTACAGGATATCCTCCAGTCCTGGGATATATTCTTTTCTTGACTATGTCTCTATGGGAGCAAAGATGGCAGAATAAATACAGGGATTTGTCTTAGACCTCCTAAATTCCCCTACAAACAATGTTAAAATAATGTCTCAATATGAATTCTGGAGCAACAGGACCAATAACAGAATAGGGGTAAAATAATTTTCCAAGGCAAGAGAACTTAAAAGGCTAGCAGGAATGGTCTGTGTAAGCAGTCTGAGAGTGGAATGTAGTCCACTTCAGGCCACATCCCAGCAAGCAAGAAGTAGACCTTGGGGGTGACTGAATCAGTCTACAGAAGTAATTGTGTCAGAAAACTGGTTAAAAAGAGATTACAGGGGACTTTTCATTGGCCCTGGTAGCATAGCTCTGTGGCATTACACATATGTGGTTCTAGTTAGCAGTGCCAGGACAAGGAAGAGTGCTAGCAGGGGTGGGGACCCTCATTACAATCCCATGGAACTGGTCCCTTACAGATAAGAGCCCATACAAGGAAAGCAGTGACCATCCCTATCCTTAGATCATATCACATTAGAAGAGCTAAAAATTTATAGACTCAGGCAGCTATGTGGCACAGTGAATAGAGAACCAGCCCTAGAGTCAGGAGGACCTGAGTTCAAATCCGGCTGTGGACACTTAACACAAAACTTAGCCATGTGACCTTGGACAAGTCACTCAACACCAATTGCCCTCCAAAAAAGCAAAAAAAAAAAAAAAAAAAAAACTTATGGATTTCCAGAATTAGCTCTGAAAATGGAAGCCAAAATCCCTGAAGCTTGGGATACTACCCCTTGCACTAATGGAACAGAGACAAATTTTAACATAAATTTAAAAGTTCAAGGAATAAGCTGGAAAAAGGAACAAATGACAAAAAAAGAACCTGACCATAGACAATTACTAGGTTGACAGGGAAGATAAAACTGCAAACTCAGAAGAAAATAGCCATGTCCAAACAGATATATTCAAAAGCTCAAAAATTTTGTCTTGTTCTCAGGGTTAAAAAAAAATCATGGAAAAGCTCAAAAAGTATTTTTAAAATAGAATAAGAATGTAGGAAGACAAGATGTTGAAGTAAAAGCAGGAACTTGCTTGATTTTGTGCCAAAGTCACCACCAATACCTGTAAAAATGACTCTAAACAAATTTTAGAGATACAGAACCTAGAAAGTAACAGTAAAATACATCTCTAGCTGAAGTCAGCCTGGCAAGAAGAAAGAAAGTATCTGTCAAACTGGGCTGAGAGCAGAGCACAGTCCCTCATGGACTGAGCTAGCACAGACCAACAGCACAGGCTGGCCAGAGCAGACCTCAAGGGGCAGAATCACTGGCAGCTGTTGTAGTTTCCAGACGTCTCAACCCATAAATACCAAAAAGAAAGTAAAAGATCAGTGCAGAAACTGTTGGAACTGGGTGAGAGAAGAGTGCAATCCAGCCCCTGCGTCCGAGTGGTGGTGGTGGCTACAGAATCGGGGCAACTGCTTCCTAAGCTCTAGGCCCATAGATGGTGGGAGGAACAAGCACCTGACTGCAGGGCAAATGCAGGAATCTCCTTGCCGGCATTGAGGCAGGATTCTTTTGCTTTGCTCTGCTTAGATCTGGATCTCAATCATCTGCCTTTGGTGGTGGTCTTGGGGTCAGAAAGAGCACTGGTGTGAAAGAGCTTATGCTGGCTGTGGAGGGGGAATTCTCCTCACAGTTCTGAGGCAAGTGTTTAGAAGTAGCTCTGACAACAGCTACTCAAATCCCCAGAAATTTGGAACACAACACTCTCTACTCTGGAAGCAGAGTTCTATGGTGACAAAGCTCAAAAGCCTATTACTTGGCTGGCAAAATGAGCAAACATGGGGAGAAAAATCAGATGACAGAATCACTCTTTGCTGACAAAGAAGATCAAAACATAGAACCAGAAGAAAATAACAAAACTAAAACTCCTGCATCAAAAGTCTCCAAGAAAAAAAAAATATATATATATATATATAAATTGGTTGCAGACCATGGAGGATCTCAAGAAGGATTTTGAAACTCATCTAAGAGAAGTAGAGGGAAAATCAAGAAGAGAAATGAGAGGGACACCAGAAAATCATGAAAACAAGTCAACAGCTTGCTAAAGGAAACCCAAGAAAATACTGAAGAAAATAA
>CM053581.1:11635916-11698744 GCA_028627135.1 Pseudochirops cupreus | reverse complement strand
AAATGGAAGAGCTCAGAGTGGTTTCCAAACAGTAGCTCATTAATCATTTCAGCATTGCTGCAAGTTTGTTGGGCAGTTATTATCCCTGTTTTATAGATGAAAAAAAAAATGTTTCACAGAAGGGTCAAAGACATTTCCCAGTCCAAGATTTCAGAAGTCAAGCAATTTAGTTACAGACCATAGAGACCTAGTTTTTACCACCTGATCTAATGATGGCCCCAATGTAATATTGTCCTACTTTGTAACTTGACCATTAACCACAAAATACTCCATGGTGACCTCTCCTGTATTATTTTTATGATCCTGTGAACTTAAGAGTAAATATCTACTGTTCACTTAGAAATATGAATGACTGAACATACTATGGGCTTATTTTCTTTCCCCTGCCCTCATACCCAATTCACCATATTTTCTCTCTCTCCCTCTCCCTCTCCCTCTCCCTCTCCCTCTCCCTCTCTCTCTCCCTTTCTCTCTCTCTCTCTCTCTCTCTCTCTCTCTCTCTCTCTCTCTCTATTTCTCTCTCTCCCCCTCCCTCCCTCCAATAAATATATCCACAGGAATTACTAAAAATTGTAAGTTTCAATTTCAAAGTACTTCATTTAGAAATGCAATGAGAATCCTATTCTATTCAAAGTTATGGGATGATTTTTTTAAATCTTTTTTTGATCACCTATTTTGGGGATGTATTTGAACAGGGGTGTCAAATGCACAAGAGTTTGGAAAGTGCAGTGCTCTGACTTAAAACAAATATTTCTATGTCAGGGAGCTAGGGGAGAGTTATTTAAACTATTAAGCAGGACTTGAGGAAGAAGGGAGGGGAGAGGAAAAATAATCAGGCAGCCTGTCACCTAGATGAGTTTATCTTCCAATGATAACCATACAGTCTTTAAAAATTACTATGAACTTTCCATGTCGTATCCAGTGACATTTAAGTTCATCAAGAGAGATCGCCTAAGCTTTGTATTAGTCTATCTAAAAACAATGGTAAGGGGGAAAAACAAAGAGAAACGCTTTTGTGAGTTAGCAAAAAGAGCAAAGGATTGTGAGGCAGATGGCCTGGGAGATACTAACTAGGGCATTTGGGGAAATTCTGAGCTCCATTGTCTTCATCTGCAAAATAAGCTGGTTGGGATAGTCAAACTCTATGTTTGCTTCAAACTCTAGATACAGAATTCTATGATGGAAGCAGGTGGATGGAACTTAGCTAATCAGCGAGATACATAGTGGGAGTCATTAATGCCTACATACCTAGACAATTATTTGGAATATTTTTGAATTTATATTTGGGAATTGAACCTAAGATACACACACACACATTATCACCATTACAGTATAATTGCTTTCCTTTGTATTCTTTTCTATTTTATTTTTTTTTAAATTAAATCATTATTCTCAGAAGGGTTCCCCATGGTGCCAATAGGATCCATGATACACACAAGAATAGAAGGGAACAAACATTTTGATAGCACCTACTATGTTGTGAAATACTATGTTAACCACTTTTCAAAAATATTTTTTTCTTTTCATCCTCACAACAACTTTGAGAAGTAGGTGCTATTATTATTCCCATTTTAGAGGTGAGGAAACTGAGTCAAAGAGATGTTAAGTGAATCACTCAGAGTCAAACAGCTAGTAAGTGTCTAAGGCTGGATTTCAATCCAAGTCTTCCTGAGTTCAGGCCCAGTGTTCCTTGTTTATAGCATTTGCAAAAGCATGGGAAAGTTGTGATAGTCATCACTAGGGAAAAAAAGACTTATACTGATAAAATCACAGAGTTCAGAAATAGATATAGTATATATAAAAATATATTCAACGAATTTTGGTTCAAATCCTGCATCTGACACTGGTTGCGGGAGCCTGGGTAAGCCACTTAATCATTTTGTGATTCAAATTCCTGAACTCATCTACTAGGTAAGCACTAGGACTCAATATTTATGGCATAGAAAGTACATACACTGGGGTGTCACTGTCTAAATCACATTTTTTTCTTTCTTCTTCTTCTTCTTCTTCTTCTTCTTCTTCTTCTTCTTCTTCTTCTTCTTCTCTCTCTCTCTCTCTCTCCCCCTCCCTCCCCAAACAGACACACACATATGTCTGTGCACATATATACATAGAAACATACAAGTGTGTATGTCATGTATATATATATGCATATACACATTCATATATGCATTTATACATATATACCACACACATACATATTATGATTTTTATTATCTATTTTTTCTGCAACACACAACAGAAAATTCCTATCCTTTCCAACTTTCTCTTAATATGATAGAATTAAAATTCTACCACTAATGAAATGTATGCTCCTTAAGGCATGAACTTCTTTGTTTCTTTTTTTGTATTGCATCCCTAGGGTCTGGCACATAAAAGCTCAATTTTGAATATTAGTTGATGAAAACTGTCTATATATTTACCCTGGACAGATCCATTCTGGAACCTCTATATTTCATTGTCTATAAGCAAATGGGCATTTGCTTACTCAACCACCAAAAATGAAGTAGTGTCCTGAAAATGTGCCCTACCTCAGATAGTAACTATGAGAATTTGTCTCCATTTCATCTCAATGTCTCAGCAATCAAATTATCAATTACATTTAGAAAATAACCCATTGTTGACTGTGCTAGTCAAGTGTAGCTTCGAAGTGATTAGTGGTCAAAATGCTTCTAGGTGCCCCAAAGAGGTGTGGCCCATGAGTTTTAACTCCATGCCAAATTCTTCTCAGTTGCATTTGATTTATTTTCATTTTTTATGGTTCTAGAACAGGCATGGGAGAGGTGTCACTGTGGGAGAAAATAACATCTCAGGATCTTTTTATCAAGGGATGAATAATTGAAGTAACAAATGAAGAGGATTTTTGTTCGACTCAATTATCAATGGCAGTAGGTCTAGGTTTAGTAAGAGTACAAAGTACTCAGTGATGACAATTCCAGGTGAATTATGCGTGCATATGTATGCATTTGTCATCTCTGCAAAAAGAGCTCAATAGGACCTCAGATATGGGGAAACTAAGACCTAAGGCAGTTAAGTGACCCATCCAATGTCACGCAAAAAGTGTCAGAGTCAAGATGTGAACAAATTTCATCTACTTCCAGAATCAGCATTTTTTTTCACTGACTTGGAAGGCAAGCATAAAGAATTCCAATGAATTTGTATAGTGTTTAAGAAAAACAGGAAAAATCCAGACTGATTCAGGATGGCTACATAAAAAGAAAACAGAAGAAATGATCAGTGACATTAAAAAAATGTCCATTTGCATAGAATTGTTGGGGGAAAGTAGATTTGGTTAAATGTGACTATAACTAGTTATTATTTTATCTATCATCGTAGCATCATAGATTTCAAGCAAGAAGGAAACTGGTGTTCAGGCATTTAGTCATTTCTGACTCTTTGTGACCCCATGAACCATAGCACACCAATGCTGTCCATCTGTTTTCTTGGCAAAGCTACAGAAGTGGTTTCCTATTTCAAAGAAGTTATTCAACAGCTTACCCCAATATTTTTAGTGATGAGGAATCTGAAGATGACAGGAAATTAATTGATTTGTCAAAGGTCATATAGTTAGTAGGAGATGAAAAATTTGAGCCTAGGTCTTCCTGAGTCCAAATTTAGAACTCTATCCTTTACTGAACAGTGCTTCTAAATGCATTACCTTCAAAAATATATACATCATTTTCTTATTGGGGCATGGATAATGGATCTGTTATTTCATAGGTATAAGGAATTCTGATATAAAACCTACTCCCATTCCTACTGACATGAAATTTCTGAATATTTCCATTTTAGAAGGTTGATTGAGGCATTGTCCAGTTATGTAACTTCATCAGGGAGACACCATGCATTGGCAACTGGCTTGTAATCCAGGCATTCCTGACTCTTCATCTGCCCACCTGTATACTATGCTATGATGCCCTCCAATGTATTGTATATGTCTATTGATACAATGAAAATAACATTATCCATCTGCATGCATACACATATATAAATCGATATATATATATATATATATATATATATATACATATATATATATATATGTATGCATGTTTGTATAAATACCCATATCAGTGAAGTAGGAGATCTAACAAAATATTGAAATATTTTCTTAAACGTGAAGTTTGCCTCATCACCAACTTGAAATGGATTCACAGAATTCACTTCCTGTAAGAAGTATATCCAATACTGTTAATGTTTAATTTCTAGAGGCAGAAATTACCAGAGGCAGATAGATGGATGGACGGATAGATAGATAGATAGATAGACAGATAGATAGGTAGACAGACCGACAGACAGATGGATAGATAGATGGATAGATAGATAGATAGATAGATAGACAGATTGATAGATACCTCTACCTCTATATCTATCTTTCCATCTATCTATCTATCTATCTGTCTGTCTGTCTGTATATCTATCTGTCTGTCTGTCTGTCTATTCATCTATCTATCTATCTGAACATTAGCAATATTCTAAAAGAAGCCAAGTTACTACCGTTGGAGCCTGGTACCTCTATTGGCACAAAGTAAATATTAAGAGATGCTTTTCATGAACTCTGGATTCACCAAGTCCTCAGTCCTCCTATTGCTTGCTAACATATCTGTTTTGACCTAAAATAAAGATCTATTCCAATGGGTAACATTTTAATGGCCAAATTTATTTTGATTTTTATGTTCCTCAGTAGGAAAAACATAGCCTACTTAAATCAGATATGGAACACTGCCCATGGCCTTGACCCTTCCCTAGTACTTTCTGGGAGAGGATCTGCTAAGTAGATAAGAGCTTCTTTCCCAAGGGACAATTTGAAGGTTCCTTACTTAGGTTTAAAGTTCTAAGGGAATAGGATTTACAGGAGAAAAGTAACATGGTAATTTCCCTTTTACTATTAATCTGTGTTCATAAACACTGACAATACCCTTAAATTGTTTCAGTTATCATACCTAAACCTGTTTTAACTTAAATGAAACTGCAAAAATATTCAATTTTGTCATTATTTTTATGCTTTTCCACTGATAAGAAGACCATCCCATTTTCTCAGACATTCACTGCATGGGTTAACATCTATCATGCCCCAATGTCAAAGTCCCTTCTTTTATATGAACATTTATGGACCTTCAGTCATGTAGGAAATTCTGTGTCATTCTGATTTAGAGGATGAAAGTCCTGCAGGATTATAAAATCACCTACACAATATTGTCTTAAAACACTGTCTCCAAACAACATACTATATGTAGAGCTAGAAAAGAAATTGTCTGAGAGTCTGTAGAAGATAAGAATAATACATTTCTGAGTACTATTGGTACCTCAAGAAAGAGGTTACTAAACAGGATAAGAAACCCTGATTAATGCTTTGTACACCAAGGCTGATAGTGAGAACTTGACCTCCCTGCTTAATTCTCTCTCCCCTCCTCCCCCGACATGTCCCATGACACTAGGACCTACTATTTAAGCTGGAGAAGACAAGGTCAAATACTGGACAAAAGGCATATCTAAGAGTAAAAGGATTTTAAAGCTAGACTGGCCATCATAGGCCAAAGCCTGGAGGGCCTTGGGCTTTCTTTCATCTTGAGCTTGGCAGATTGCTTATAGATATTAATTTGTTGTATTATTGCCTACAGACACTTAGGAACCACATGCAATGGAAAATATTGAGGGCCATTAAAAAAAAATAAAAACCAAAAACATTTGAGTCCAGACAGACAACTGGGGATTTTCAAGAATAGTCAGATTTTGAAATCAATTAGTTGAATCAACTGGAGTGAATTCTTTTAGAAAAATGACTTATTCGGAGGACTTATTTTCCCTATTTTTTTCACCATCAAAATCAGTTTATGCAGATAGACACAATTTTCATGGGAATAAAGGAGCAGAATATCATGATAGAAGGAAACCACAGAAATATTAGGTAACCAATATAGTCTAAAGTAGTCCTCTAAGAAAACAAACAGGCCTAATGGGCTTAAGCCTAAGAAAGGCATCCAGCTTTATTTGACTTAATTTACCTGTCTTTCTTTTTTCCACTTATTTTTCTTAATCAAAATGAAATTGATGGCTTAGAAAATACAAGTTCGAAAGTATTTTTAAGAATATTGGAAATCATCCACATCATACAATGTATATATAAAGACTGCCACAATTTTGTTTTTCTTTATTACAATTTCTACATCTGTGTGTAGGGATAACTGTTTATGAGATGATGGATCAAGACGTCTAATGCGTCTGAGCCTACCACCATCTTCAGTTTGCATAAGTATATTAACTTTCCAGACCATTGGATTGCTCTCATTCAGGAAATTGGGAAAAAGCTCAATGTCTAAAGTGTTTATATAATAGTCAAGGGAACTAGGGAAGTGGACAGTTTGCACCTAGCCAGAGAATAGAAAAGGGAGAAGGATTGCATAGTCATAGGATGTCTGAAATCTTCTTGGAACCAGTATAGAGACAAGCTAACAATTACAATCCCAAGGAAATGCAAATGAACCCAATCTAACTCTAACACATTCCTATAAAAACAAAAAGAGAAGTGCTCATCGACTTTTAAAACCATCACAGTTTAACCCTTAAGAGATTACAATAAGGTGCTTATTTCAAGGATTAGTGTTCTCTTTTCCTAAAAATTATCGTGATAACTTTTGATTTAAAATCAAAGGAACACGAGACTTAGAAGTAGAAGGGTCCTTAAGAGCCATCTAGTCCAACCCTCTTCATATTTCAGGTACAGAAACTGAGGCCCTGAGAAGTTTAGCAGTTTTGCTCAAGGTCATAGAGGTAAGACATCACAAATGCAGTGGAATTGGAACTCACATTTTCTGACTGATGATCTGTTCTTTCCACTGTACTCCACCATGTCTCCTTTTCCCAATTCTTGATTGTCTTAAGGTCATTATTGTTTCAGTGATTAAACTTCAATGATAAAATTAAAAATGAAACACTCAGAGATAGAAGCAGCCACTGGTTTATTCTGTATGACCCCTTCATTGAGAAATAAATAAATAAAAGTATTTAAGGATGGAGGAAAAGTCTTTCAGGAGGTAAAAGAGGTGATTCCATTTAGCCAAAGATAAAGAAAATGTCATGGGAAAAAGCAAGAAAATGTAACGATTTGATTTTTTTTTCTTTCAATCAACACATTAAAGTTAGGGAAGAATCATTTAACCATCATGCCTTCTCTGTCTACTCACATTGAGTAAATAAGCAGTGACAGACCCTGCTAAGCTAATCAGAGTGGAACAACACTGACTGCAAACACTGTGACTTATGAGTCAATTATTTTTAAGGTGTTTTAATTCCTTCCATCAAAATATTCATTATTAATCATGATTTGTTTCATGTCTTTTTTCTACTTAACAGAATTTATGATCGCCAAATATTATGCATGTATACATACATATACATGTATGTATAAATACATATATAATATATATGTACCTTATGGCACTTACAAATCAAATTGGAGTGGAAATATATATGTATGTATGTATGTATGTATGCATATGTATATACACACAATATATTCATATATATAAATATATACACATACCTGTGTATATGGCATATATTTATATGTCTATAATTTCCCTTTCTCTAATTTGACATGTAAATACTATATGGTTTATAATCATTTTTTAAAAGTGAATACTGTTAACTGTGGCATCAAAGCTAATATTATCTCAGCCTATGGTGTCTCTGTGGTAGTTTCTGGATACAACTGTATGTACTAAACCATCAAGGGCATTGATAACTCTTTGATTTTCTTATAGAACTTAACAACTGAGAAAATCCCATTGCATGTGTAGAAGGTGAGGAACAGGAGAAAATTTAACTGACTAGCTAATGGACATGATTAGTTTTGTTTTGCTTTTTCTCTGTCGGGATTATCCTAGCAAAAAATGGTACAGACATTAAAAAAAAATGCTGATATATAACTAGTCTCTCAAGCTAGGTAGGTTTTCCTCACATCTGATATCTTATATTTCCTCTCACAAATACTGCTCAATGGATTTTTTTAGAGGAAAAAATTTTATCAACTCATCTAGTTTTCTTCAAGACCCCCCCTATTAAAAGCAAACATACATAAATATTTTCTTGATAAATAATTCTTAAAACATTTTGACGTTGGAAGGAGAAAGAAATAATATGAAAAAAACAATAGGAACAATAACAATAATGGATATTTACATCAAGTGAAATGCTTCTAGTTTTGGGTGTGTTGCTTATCAAATGTTCTGCTTTGGTTAAAACAGTTTCTCTCCCCAAGACTCAGTTGACTCAATTGTAAATTGATGGGATTGGACTTGGTGATCTCTAATATCCCTACTAGCTTTCAAATGCCTCTGTGAATTTCCTTCCTATTTAAGTACTTCTCCAAAGGGAAAAAGGAAAGCGTCAGTCATTAGTATAGCAAGGCTACCCCCAATAAACTTAGTGGAAAGGATGGTCTTCCTTTCCATTCCATCTTACTCAACATTTAAGTGGGTATAAAATATAAGGCACCAATAGGGAGGAGGTTCTTCATCAATGTTAGCATTCTAAAGTGCTAATGAGGGTTCAAAATCCATCAAGACCTGTAGACCTTCTTAGAAGGCCCTCCACTACCACCCAGTATTCAGATAGGAATTTATAACGTGGGTGTCATTTCCTATTCATCCTCAAGCTGTATCAGATGTACAAAGAAAGATAAAAAGTTCACCATTTGCAATGCTTTTCAATAATCCTCACTGTGTAAATTTCTAGGTTATTTAAACTTCAGTGATTTGTCCCAAAGTGTTTTAGTTACTAGCCAGCTTGAGTATTGTAGTCTGGTTGGAGTAGAGACAGTTTAAGGCTAGATGAAATTTACTATATTGTTTGGCTGATATGGAAACAGTGGGCAGAGTGGGGGGTGTTGTGAGTCATGTGGCTCTAAACTCTCCCAGAAAAATCCTTTTCCAAAGGCAAGTAACCGCAAATAGACTATCAGACAGCCCCCTGCCAATCCTGAGTCCCTCCTTATACTGGAGTAGTGGGATGATAGTGTCACCATAATTATTCATGTGTTAAGGTTAACTTTGTCTTAGAATACTATGAATTTATCCCTGAATGTGAGCTAGGGGCAGGGACTAAGGGAACTGTAACTTTTTACTGTTTTCTGGTCTTTAATATGTACCCACAATTTATCTTAAGACCTAAAGGATTCAGAATGTGTGTTCATCACAGATGGTATTTCTTCCCCCAAACTTTAAATCCAAATGCTAAGAGGCAATCCCTTAAAATACTGCTTCCAGATATTAGGTGAAGCTAAATATATAGAAAGAAAATAGTCAAAACTCAACCCCCTGCCTTTCACTGTACCGGTATTTGTGGTCAGTTTTAGTCAAAGAGATTAACAATACACATCATTTCCTTCTGGGATAACACCAGCAATGACAGACAGTTCATCTCATGCCTTCAATTGTATTATGGCAAAATGACCTATAGTATCACAGCACAGTAGAAGCTACCCCTTGACATGTAGTTACAGTTACACAAATCCTCTGATTCCAGACAACTAGCCAATACTCAAACATATATGCCTTTAAAAACAAACCAGAAAAAAGTGTCACAGGCCCTTCTGATGACAGGGAAAATCTCACATTGAAATAATAATAATAATAATGAAAACAAAACCTCCTTGTATTATACCAGAGCAGACTCCTGACATTCTCTAGGTTGGTATAAAGTTTGAGATGGAAAGTAAAAAGTGGCAGGTATCCCTGTGTGTTAGACATAGCTATTACCTGCTTGAGTTAGAAACAAACATTTACAGCAAAATCAACCCTTGGTCAATTTCTCTTTGGTTTATATCCTCTTCAAATCCAGCAATTTTGGTATTTTTTTTTATTAACATGGACCCTCCTTCATTCATATTTCTAAGACAAATAAAATCAAATAAACCAGAAAACCAAGAACCAGACATCAAATCCATACTCAAAAAAATAAAAGAAAGAAAAAAGAAACAAAAACAGTTCTTAAAAGTCCAACCCCTATGTACAAACTTTAAGAAGTAGATGCTGTAACACGGAGGTTTATTCCAACTTAATCTCATCCTTGAATGAACTTCCTTCAAGTCTCAACTCCTTTAAAAATAACCACAGTCACTTTCCTGGTGGTTGTAATTTAATTAAATAACCTTCCACACTGAGCAAAACCCCAAAGCAAAAGGCTCATTAATCTTTCTAGTGATTAGAGACACCTCAAGAGCTTCAAACATTTACCTCTCCTTCCCAGCAGCTGAAACGCTTTTAGGAGGATCATGGTTCATACCTCACATTCCCTGGAGCCAGAGATGGTGTATGTGCAAGGCCCCGATCCATTAACTGATACATCCATGGTCTCAGAGTTCGTTGGCTTGTAGTCCACGTAGTACTCCTGTAACGGGGAGTTCATTTGTCTTTCGGATTCTCTGGCCTTTTTCCGGCGTCTCTTCATGAGAGAATGCTGCTGGAGTTGCTTCATGCTGGCCGGGTAACGCTTCCAAGACACGTAGATCACCAAGAGGATCATGGCCACAGAGAGAAAGAGGGCCACGCTGCCCGCAATGATCTTGTGGAACGACACGTGCTCATACTCCGGCTCTGTGCCAGGCAACTGAAAACCTGGGGAAGGGCTCGGTGTGATTGGAGTCGGTTGGGTGGTTTCCAGTTTGAAGACAGTGGGTTTGAGAACAACCAGAGGCTTCTGGGGAGTTTGTGGGGCTTGATGGGACTTCTCTGTCACAACCACCTGGATTTCGGCACATATATTGTATGTTTCCACGGCATCGCTGACCTTCTCCCCCTGAATTTGCTTAGGGCCTGCACATATCATTGTGCTCTCTTTATTCCCTTTGAAATTTTTAAGCCAAGAAAAGAGGGGGCAGATGCTCCGACTACATTCCCACATGTTCCCTGACAAGGTGATGGATATTAAAGAGATCCAGGCATTGACAGTCTCCTGAGAGATGTTAGTGAGCTTGTTGGAATCCAGATTCAACTTCTGCAAGTTGGGCAGGCATTTAAAAGTGCCTGGCTCGATCCCTTGGATATCATTCCCTGATAGATCCAGGTTGTGAAGGGAGCTCCAAGTCCACGTTAAGCCTTGGTTGATGGAGCGGATCCGATTCCACTGCAAATAGATAGAGCGAAGGTTGAACAGGCGGGGAAAGTGAGCAAAGTTGATCTTTGAAAACTGGTTATGCTCCAGATGGAGCTCCTTCAGCTTCAACAGGCCTGCAAAAGCATTCCGGGACAGACTCCGGAGGCGGTTGTAGCCCAGGTCCAGAAAGTCTAGGTTCCGGCAGTCCTGGAAAACCCGGATGGGCACTGTCTTCAGAGAATTGGACCTCAGGTGCAAAATGATCAGCTTCCGGAGGCCCTTGAATTGCTCTGACTGCAATGTTTGGAGCTTATTGTAGGAGAGGTCCAGGTTCCGGAGGTTCGGAACCGGGTGGAATGTCTTGTTGTGCAGGTGGGTGATTTTATTGGAGCTCAGAATCAGTTCCTTCAGCCTGCGGATCCCCTGAAAGGCGTCCTCGTCCACAGAGCTGATGTAATTATGGTCCAGATAGAGCCACACGAGCTGATTCAGCCCCGCGAACTGACTGGCTTTCAGCTTCTGGATGCTGTTGAAGCGCAGCGATAAGCCCTGGGACCCACCAGAAATGTTCCTGGGGATGTCTGCGAAGGCGTGAGACTCACAGTACACAATTTTCCCATCGCATCTGCAGTTCCTGGGGCAAGGTCTCTGAGCACCCGTGAGCATCACAAGCAGGACTGTGGGCAACAGCACTAGTACCACGCTCATGCCTCTCAGCTGCTTAATTAAATGGAAACCTACAATAGGAAAGAAGAAAACAAGTGGGCATTTGAGGCTAGGAAGATCTCTCCCTAGCAGCTTTCCGTGGGGGAGGAGGGGCTTCGGAGTGCTTGGGCAGGTGGGCAGGGGGAAAGGCAGCTTACTTTTTCTTTCTCCCCCCCCCCCCTCCTTTTCTTAAGGCACTTCCTTATCACCGCATAGGAACTCTTAAGGAATGTCTCTTTCTTGATGCTCAATTACTTTGGGAATGATTTATGGGTCTCTGGAGCTAGGTACAGCCTCTTCGGGTTCCAGCGGTTCGCATGTTCATCAGCATGATACGTTGCAGGGATTTTCTTATCACCTGACACCACAGTTCTAACAAGTAACATATTTGTCAAATCACTGTATTGAATGCCAGCCTTGGAAGGAAGTGAAGTGTGGCTTCTGGTGATTTAAGGGGGCGGTGGGGGGATGGGGGGTACTTAATAAACCCACTACTTACAAATCCTTCCTGCTTGGGGGAAAATGTGATTGTTTAACATAACTGAGGAGAGAGGAGTTCACAGGCTGTAAAGTTTCCCGTTTCCCCTGCCGGAAAATGTGTGCCCCTCGCCTAATGGAAGGCTAGGATTCGAGGTCTGGGAGATGGCATGGGGACGGATCCCGGCAGCCAATGGAGCGTGGCATGAAGACTAATAACACAGAGCGGCAATCCAGGCTCTTAATAAATGCATACGTAATAAACATGCAAGAAGATAGCTGCGTTTTGTGGGTCCCTTGCCCATGATACATGCGTGGCAAGCAACGGATGCTGCAAAGTTTCCCTCGCCAGAGCCTCAAGAAACGTTTTCTACCCGGCAAGAAATGGTCCGCGGGTAGAAGAGTTCTGTTACTGAATACAGCCAGTCGCTCCTTCATATTCAGTGACTGATTAAGGGAGCAGAGATCAGAATACTTTCTCTCCTTCAAGTCCGCGTCCTCCCCGCCCCCCCCAACCCCCAGTAATGTCGGGACTGCTGGGTCCCCGCAAAGTTGACTGCTTCTAGCAATCAGGTTTCATTTCCCTGCCGTTCCGATTTTAGAGCTCTTCTCTTTTATCAATAATGGTTTTATTATTTCTTGGGGGGGGGAGGAAAATAAAGACTTCGGTTTACTGCAGTTTTCTCTTTCGCATGTTCTCAATTTTCCAACAAGAGGCAATCAGCACAGATCCGTCATCTAAAAATCCTGTCTTCCAGTGGAACGATTTTTTCCCCTTTTAATTTAGACCCTGATCTTGCGCTGTGCTCTCTCCTCGCCAGCCTCAGTCTCACTGAAATACGTTCCAGTTATTCCAGACAGGAGAAGGGGGTGGGGGTGCTAGAGAGAAGTGGGGGGGGGGGGGAAGGCAGTCACACTTGAAAAAATAAGACTGGCAAATCACTGCTTGAAATTTGGAAGCTGGGTTAGGGCTCTGGCTTCAAATACAGGAGCAATGCTGGTGAAATCACCTCTAAAGTAACAGTACCACCCCCAAACAGACACACAAACACACAAACTGGAAAGTGTTAACTAGCCTCCTGACAGCCAAGAAGACTGAAAGCATGGGTAATATTATCATGAAATCAGGAGGCAGCCCAGTGTTTGTGTAGCCCACAGATCCCAATCTGGCTATGCAGGAGCAGCTAGAGATCATCTGAGGAGTCATCCCTTTTTTAGAGTCTGGTCAACTCCTTTTTCTGTGCATCTACAGAACCATTGTATGGGGGGGGGGGCAGGCTGCAGGGGGGAGAGGGTGGAGGAGACTGATCTAAAAATATTGTAACAACTCCAGTGAGTCACCTGGCCAAGTAATGTCCTAGCGCTAGCTGCCACCCCCCATCAACCCCTACCCTTCTGTCAGCCTTAATGCCATGGCTGAGTTTGTCTCCCCAGAGCTAGAGCTTTGATGAGAAGGAAATAACAAAAGTTCACTTACCCATCCTTTGTCATCCAAAAGCAGCTCCCCCTCTCTTTCTTCCTTTCCTTCCTTCCTTCCTCCCTCAGGTCTCTTCTTGCTGGCTCCCTGGTCTTTAATCCACCACAGCCTTCATGCCATGGGTACAGCTGTCACTCACAACCATCATGATCGGGCATGTGTGCCAGGAACCCACACAAAGTTCCCCAGAGAGGACAAGGAAAAAAAAATAATAATAAAAGAAAGAAAAGAAAAAAAAAAGAAATGGGGGTTGGGGAAGGGGGGAGGGAGGAAGCAGGTGGGGGAGGGAGGGGAGGAGGGAAGAGGCTCTAGGCTCTAAGGGCCATTGTGTAATTGACCAGAGGGCCCCAGGCTGAAATGGACAATCCCTGTGGAGGGGCCCTAGCACATCGCAGGGAAGGCAACCAACTTCTCTGAAGAGCTTCCTTCCAGTACCTGGCATTCCTTATGGCGCTGCCTTTGGCCATGCCCAGCTCCAGCCAGGCATCCTCTGGGGCTCCCCCTCACTTCTGGGAGCAAGTAGGCCTCCCTCCCGGGGCTGAAGGGGAGACCAGCCCAGCCTGGGGATTTCAGAAGGGAGGCAAGCTCTATTTCTCCATTGAGCAGGGCAGGTCTAGAGCGCTTTGTAGCTAGGCTGAGAGGCAGCTCTTGTCTAATTCCGAAGGCTTTCCCTGAGACTGATGGTGCTCGGAGCCTGTTGGTGCTAATGCTTTCGTTTGTGATACACTGAGTGCCCTCCACTGGAGAAAACAGATCGCACATTAAAGGCATGAACAAGTGAGCCTGTCAGGGCTTTGCAGCCTTCCCTCTCTGGTTCAGACAGGAAAATTAAAGGCGCAGAAACACAACCCTCCCCCCCCCCCCATTATTAAATGTTTATGGAAAAGATCCCCTTTCAATGACTGCAAAAAACTAAATAAAACACCTGTTCCCTCCTTATTTAGCAATCAACGGTATTAATTTAAAGGAGGCCCTGACCAGAATATGTATTTCCTCTGCAAATTACAAATGTTTTATTATCCTGATGCAACAGGGGAAATGGTGCATCTTATAGGGCTGCTTTTTCCCCCCTTTCTCCTTTTTTTTTTAAAGCAACTTGAAATGGGTCTGAGCAAATCCAGTTGAGAATTATAGAAAGCAAGTACCTACAGCTGGTAGTTAAAAACAAAATTGTAAAGTCCATTGTAAACATGGTTTTAAGCAAGAGGGCAGACAGAGAAAGGACAAGCCTTAGAATCAGAAAGATGGAGATCCACATTCTACCTCTCCAAGATTATTCAATACTCATATCCCTGAACTCTACAATCCAGGCAAACTTGGATATTTGATATTATAGTACATGATATTTCATTTCCTATCTCCATATTTTTGCCCAAGACATCCACCCTAAGAGCCGCATCTTTCCTTACTGTCTCCACTTGGAATTACTTATTTCCTTTACAAAGCAACTCAAGCCACTTACTAGCTGTGCGACCTTGGGCAAGTTGCTTAACCCCAATTGCCTTAAAAAAAAAATCAACTCAAGCTCTCTGCTACATGAAACCTTTCCTGATTCTCCCCCCTCTAGCTATCCTTCCTCCCAAAGTTATCTTGCACTTACTATGAATGTAAATATATGTGTATTTTATTTTTGTATGAATCTGGAAGCAGCTAGATGACAGTGGATAGAGCATCAGGAATCAGAAAGATATGGGTTCAAAACTGGCCTCAGACACTTAGTATCTGTGTGACCCTGAGCAAGTCACTTAACTCTGTCATAGTTTCTTCATCCATAAAATGAGCTGTGGAAGGAAATGGCAAAACACCCCAGAACCTTTGCCAAGAAAACCTCAAATGGGGTCACAAGACTCAGACACAACTGAACAACAACCACAAGAAGAAGTTAGGAGATGCGGGGAAGGGAGAGTCAGAATAGACAATTACCTGGTCTGACTTAAAGTAACTGAACTAATGTTAAATATCATTGTTCAGGGAGACTACATATCAAATGAATCAACCAATCAGAGGTATCTGGCACGTGGTAGGTACTAAGTAAATGCTCAGTCCCATCCTTTTCTTCCCCTTCATTTTCTGTTCAATCAAAACATTCAACTAAGTGTGAGAAGAAAGCTGTACATTCTGTTTGATAGGCGTGGTTATGCTCTGTACAAATTTTGTAGATGAAAATTAGAACATCTAATATCTCAGTAGTAAAAGTCTCCACTCAAATCTATGAGAAATTGTTTCTAAGTTAAGAGAATAACTTTTTTTGTTTCAGGGTCCCATTTCTCCCTACCCCCAACTGGTGAAGTACCAGTTAAACATTAAAGATTTTGAATTTTTAGTCAGCATTCTCAGGTGGTCCAGGGACACTGAAAATTGATGGAGCTAACTGTATAAAGAGTCTAGGACAGATGGGATGTTACATAGAAAAGTAGCCAAGACCATATACATGGGGATTCTTACACTTATAGAGTCTTCACACTTCTGATGATAGATTTCAAACATTCCATGAACTTCAATGAGGTAAATTACATCTTTATGAGAGAGAGAGAGAGAGAGAGAGAGAGAGAGAGAGAGAGAGAGAAAGAAAGAGAGAGAGAGAGGGAGAGAGAGAGATTGTTGAAGAATTCCTGTTCTACAAGAAGTCAACTTTTATTGTACTATATTATGGAAATACATGTTTTATTCTATAAATTTAAAAAAAGAAGGAAACTTATAGGAAACAACATCTTGAGGGTTCTAGCAAAAGCAATCCAGGAACAATGATTTACCTCCTTTGACATATGTGATTTTTAAGATTGTACCCACTTTCCCCTGGATTCTTTACATACTGGTAAATGACTTTAGGGGGAGGGATGTTCTACTGGTTAGTAAAGTCTCATTTTAAAAAAGCTTTTTTAAGTCTGCCTGAGTAATAGATAACAGCTGATGATGCATAGGGGAAATATAATGGTGAAGCATAATGAGAATTTGAAAGGATCTTCCAGACTCTCAGGGCCCTCTAGAACTCTGAGGGGAAATGCTGCTACATTTCAGGAATTCTGATCAATTTTGGGCATACAAATCCATGTGAGTGAGATGGTCCATGCACTCAAAGAGGTTGCCTTCTAATAAGGAAAGCCAGTACACATAGGCTAATAGTAGCAGAGTAGTGTTTTGATAGTGGTGATTTCATTACCAGAACTAGAATGGGTTGGGAGAGTGGGGAAGGGTTCTTTAAAGCAGCATGATGAAGGTCATGAATAAGGCAGTTCCTTGTCCAAGCTAAAGCTGGTGAATGCTCACCAATGCAAGGCCAGGGTACCAGGGCCAGAACCTGGAACACTAGATCAGAGGTGGAGGTGGAGTGCAGGGGCTAGCTAGGGTAGGTACTTAGAAAAAAGGAATGGATAAATCATTTACTAAGCATTATGTTATGTCTCTATACTAAGCACTTTGCAAGTATGATCTGATTTGACCCTCACAGCAACCTTGGAAAGCAGATGATATTATCACCCTCCTTTCATAGTTGGGGAAACAGACAGAGAGAACTTAAGTGACTTGCCTAGGGTCCCACAAACAGGAATTGCCAGGGACTGGGTTTGGACTTGTCTTCCTGAAAACATGCCCATTGCTCTATCCACTGTGCACCGCTTAATCAACAATTCTTAATTTTTCAAGACCTACCTTTATCCCACAACCAGTAATGGTCTTCCTCCAGAATTGTTGTGTATACAATTGGTGTGTTTAACATTTGTTGATTGGTGCATGTGTTTTTCTTCTAAGAAACCAATAATTCCTTCAGCTCAAGGATAGCATCCTTCTTATATTTGCATCTCCTGTGTCTAACACAGTGTCTGACATACAATAGGTGCTTAATAAGTGTTTAATGATCGATTGCTTAATTGAATGAAAGAATGAATAAGGAAAAGGGTAAGTCCCTTTGTTTCCTTGTGTCCACATTATCAGTTTCTGCTGAGCTGTATGTGTGTATGTATAGGTATATATGTATAATATATATGTACATGTGTATACATGTACACATGTATACATATATGTTTGTGGGTATACATGTATACACATGGACATATATATTACACAAATATTCCACAATTAAAATCTTCTACATAGATGAAATTACAGATTTATAAATAGAAAAGAAAAAGAAAAATGAAAAATTTATAGCAGCCTCTGATCATTTGGGGGAACATTTGTTTAAAACTGTGATATAAGAATCATCTGTTTTATAAAAGCAAAAAAAAATGTCCAGAAACAAATGCTAAAAGTCATACTTGTCATCATCACAGATGTTCATTGAGGCTGTAGGCTAATGTAGAGCTGTATTAACAAATATGCCCTTACAGCAGCGGTTCTCAACCTGGGTTATGTTCAATTTGTAAGAATGAAAATACATCCTGCATATCAGATAGATTCATAACAGTAGCAAAATTACAGTTATGAAGAAGCAACACAAATAATTTTATGGTTGGGAGTCACCACAACATGAGGAATTGTAATAAAGGGTCATGGCATTACGAAGGTTGAGAACTACTGGCTTACAGGAACAATAAATGTGGGTGAAATTACTGATTAGCAGGAGAATTCAAGTGTAAAGGTTGCAATATAGTTTATCTAACAGCTCATTGGAGATTCCTAACTGCTGTGGCAGGGAGGTCCTGGGGTTCTGTTTTCTCTGAAGACAAAGAAAAAGGTTTGTAGTAGGTGGCAACAGGCTGCAACCTAAAATGGAAAAGAAATTCTGAAGTATAGGAGGAAAGGATGTCCTCAAGGAATTGTATGAAAGAAAGAGAGGAGGGGCTGATCACATGGTGAGAGAGAGGTGTAATGGACAGATAGTCACAGAACTCCAATGTCACCTTTTCTGGACATAAAGAAGTTAGCAGCTAGGTGGTTCATTGTATTGGGCACTGGCCCAGAGTCAGTAAGTCCTGAATTTAAATCTAACCTCAGACACCAGCTAGCTATGTGAAGGTGGGCAAGTCATGTAGCCTCTGTTTGTTTCATTTGTAAATGGGAACAATACTAGGAAGTCTGTTATGCCTCCTAGGCTTTTTGTGAGGATAGAGTGAGATTTTTGTAAAGAATTTTTGCTAACCTAAAGCATTATATAAATCCAAGACTGATGATGATGATGATGAAAGGAAAAAAAAAAACAACTTTCCAGTATGTCAGTTAATGGCTAGTGATCTGAAAATCCTTGTAGGAAACTCTCAAAGCAATGAGATGATTGTTCCTGGTTATTTGTGGTGTGTGTTTCTGTGTGTGTGTTTGTGTGTGTGTGTGTGTGTGTGTATGTTTGTGTGTGTGTGTGTATGTGTGTCCAGGGTTTAATCCAGTGCATACAATAGGAACTTACTAAATGCTTGCCAACTTGGCATTTTGGCCCCTTTGAATATCTGAGTATTTTATGGAGGAAGAAACTGAGACTTGCAATGGTGAAATGACTCACCTGTGGTCACAGAGCTAGTAATGTAGATGGAATTACAACCAAATTAATGTGACTCTATGGCTCACATTAATTTAGTTTAGTCCACTTCTATTCAACTCAACCCAATTACACAAACATTTATTAAATGCCCACTGGATCAGAAAACAGGTAAGGCATCTACAGAATGAAATGCCACGTAACCCAATAACTTAATCACAGCTGGAAATATTTCCAGGCTCTTTCCCTAACTTCTTCCAATTTGAGTATATAAATTGGTTCTGGGTTGATGAATTTCAGCCTCGCTGAAGATTTGAGCTCAATATTGTGATTCCTGAGCATTTATACACCAGTAGCCAGGGAAGTTCCCTGGAAGGAGGGAGAAAGTGATGAACTATCTCAGAGAAGGTAAGAAGGTATGGCACACTTGGCAGCTGAACTTACACTGAACTTCAGAAAACTTCAAATAATTTCCCCCCAACTTTTTCTGGCTCCCTTCATTTATTCATTTCAAATTCATCTGTCAAACCACAGCTTTCTCACAACCCAGAAGCATGAACCAGTGAGATGCTGAGAATGAGAGATTGCTGGCTAAGATTCCTAACCTAATTTTACAAATGCAAGAAGTTTAAATGAGATTTAGATAAGCATCTGCTCTTTGTGTAGATTATTGCAAATAAAATGTTTGAAAAAAAGTACTTGGTTATGGATTGCCTATGTAAATATTAATAATCAAGAAGGGTTTTTGTTAAGAATAATAATTAACATACAAGTTAACCTTAAATATACACACTGCCTAGATTCTTTGAAACCTGAAGCAATGGGAATGTCCTTATCTCTCCCCCAACAGATACACACAAACACACGTTTCCCCCCAACTCGCCCCTCCACATTATCCCATTCCCCACCTGGAGTGTGAGGCCAAAGATTCTATCATGAAATCCTGTATCCCTTTTGTTTAAGACACAAGGGAGTGGGGTAAGCAGGTGGGATAATAGTGTAAAGCAGGGGTGAAGAACCTTCAACTCGAGTCCAAATGTGGCTCTGTAGGTCCTCACGTTTGGCTCTTCGACTGAATCCAGACTTCACGGAATAAATCTCCTTAATAAAAGGCTTTGTTCTGCAAAACTTGGACTTAGTCCAAAGGTTGCAACCAAGGACCTATCGGGTCACATGTGGCCTCGAGGTCACAGGTTCCCCACCCCTACTCTATAAACTGTTAATAGTCCAATAGTATCTTAAGGTGAATGAAGTCTTCAAAAGCAAAGTCTGATGCTTTTCTCTGTAGAAAGTGAAAGACTCCCAAGGTACACAACGGTGAGCAGAGGCTGCTTATGACAGTTATATTTTGTTTACTGTATTTAAGGGTATGCTGGCAAATGTTTAACAATCAGGCTTGCTAGAAGAAGGGGGGGAAAGCATATTCTCCCACTTTAATGTTATTCTGAATTATTAGCACTTTCTTAAGTCCTGACAATCAGCAAAAAATAAATTCCCTTAATTGCAGGGAATTTCTCAGGTACAAATGTTCACCTTATGCATTTAACAAATCAGTCTCCCGGCGCACTGTCAACTTTCCCCGCCGTGCAGCCTCACGGTCGCTAAGATGGAGCTAGAGGGGCTGCGGGCTCCGGGGCGGTGCTGCAGCCGGCATGTATGAGCATCTCAAGGGCGAGTAGAACCGCAAGACCCCCAACTTGAGCAAATGCGCCAAGGAGCTGGGCCGCCTCAAGTTGCTGTTGCTGGAGCTCAACTTCCTGCCTCCCACGGGTACAAAACTGACCAAGCAGCAGCTCATTCTGGCCAGTGACATCTTGGAAATTGGTGCCAAATGGAGCATCTTGAGGAAGGACATATCATCCTTTGAGCAATAAATGGATCAGCTTAAACGCTATTACTTTGACCACAAGGAGCAACTCCCTGAGTGCATGCACCAGCTTCTGGGCTTCAATATGCTCTTTCTGCTGTCCCAGAACTGAGTGCCTGAGTTCTACACCGACCTGGAGTGGCTGCCTGCTAAGGACATCCAGACCAACGTCTACACCAAGCACCCTGTGTCATTAGAGCAGTACCTGATGGAAGGAAGCTACAATAAGGTGTTCCTGGCCAAGGGAAATATCCCTGCTGAGAGCTACACATTCTTCATTGACATTTTGCTGGAAGCGATAAGGGATGATATTGCCGACTGCACTGAGAAGGCCTATGAAAAGATCCTGTTTGTGGAAGCCACACGAATCCTTTTCTTCACCACCCCCAAGAAAATGACTGAGTATGCCAAGAAGGGTCCTGGGTCCCAGCAATTACGACAGTTTCAAGTGCCAGCAGCAGAAGCCTAAGGATACAACCATCCCCTCCACAGAGCTGGCAGAGCAAGTCAGTGAGCATGCAAGGCAGCTGGAGATGATTGTCTGGGGGGGGGGGGCAGGCGGAGAGACTTATTTAAAAGGGGAACAGTTTGGCTGAGTAAGTGACATGACGTCAGAAAAAAACCAAACCAAACCAAACCAAACCACAAATCAGTCTCCCAAGCCTGGTCAGAATCAGGGAGAATCCAGTATCCAGTTACTTTGCCCCAAAGATGTTTCATTAGGTGGCATACTCCTAGAGGCTCAGTGTACTTTAAACTTTTTAACTCTCCAAGATGCCCTCAGATTTGGGGGCACCCTGAATTTCCCACTAAAGTATGAACCCTCCTACCTTTCCTGTCTCTCTCTTTTTTTTTTCTTTTGGGAGGGGGGAAGGCAGGACAATCAGGGTAAAGTGACTTGCCCAAGGTCACACAGCTAGCAATAAGTGTCTCAGGCCAAATTTGAACTCAGGTCCTCCAGACTCCAGGGCTGGTTCTCTACTCAGGGCTCCACCTAACTTTCCAATTTCTACCAAGATCACTTCCTCCCCTCTGCCCTTTTCCCATCACCAGGTCCATTTGAAATCAGGAGCATAGTGGTTTTATTCTAATGGTTACAATGTATCTCATTTCAATTGCCTCCTCTTCAAGCAGGCTCCAATTACCTACTTTTGGATCAGAGCATCATAGATATGGTGATGGAAATGATTCTGTAGTGAATGAGTCCATCCAAAGATAAAGACTTTTATGCCAAGAAATGTTGTTATTTTTTTCAAAATCACCTAAGTGGCTCATGCTGTTAGTCAATAAACATTTGACTCCTATTTTCCTTCTTCCCAGCCTCATCATTTCCCAACTTCCACAGAGCTATTAGAATAATTTTACTAAAATCTCAGAGGATGCTCAATGGAATCCATTGACTTCCTACTGTCTCCTGAATGAAACGCAAATGCCTTGTTTTGGTTTGTGAAATCTTTCACAAACTATTTCTTTAAAAAAAATGACTCTGGAGTCAAGGGTCTTCAGGTCAAATCTTGCCACTGATACTTATTGCCTTAAGTCACTTTGAGAAAGACAGTTAACCATCTTGGGACTGCTCTTCTGCCCATGGAAAAAAATATGGGCTTTTTGGACTAAAAGTATGGAGCATTGGACTAAGAAAATAATGAATTATGCTCATTTGACAGTTTCCAGTATAATTTTAAATTTCTCTTCATTGTAGTGGAATAAGCTTATTTACTCTTCCGCACACTTTTCCTTCAGTGACTTTTCAAAGTAATGCCCAAAACCTGAAATAATGTCCATCCTCCACTCTCAGAATCCCTACTTCCCTTCAAGTCTTAGCTCAAGCACTATCTCCTATACAAGCAGTTTTCCAAACCCCACTAAGGTCACAAAGATAGCTGTTGGAGAATCTAAGTGATTCAAAACCTTGTTTGTCTAACTTTGAACTCCAAGGTCTTCTGAAGTGCCACAAAGCTGGAAAAATCTTTAAGGAGATGAAGCCAAACTCCCTCATTTTACAAATGAGAAAGCTGGGTAAGTGACTTGATCTGGGTCACATAGCTATTAAGGGCCTGAAGCAAGGTTTCAAGGACTAGTGTCTTCCTGCCAGTAAAGGCCTTGCATTTTTATTGGACTCGCTTATCTTGGCACATATGGGCAGCTAGGTGGCACAGTGTATAGATTGCCAGGTCTGTAATAAGGAAAGGTCATTTTCCTGAGTTTAAATCAGGCTTCAGACACTTACAAGTTATGTGAACTTGGGCAAGTCACTTAACCCTGTTTGCCTCAGTTTTCCCATCTGAAAAATGAGCTGGGGAAGGAAATGGCAAACCACTCCAGTGTCTCTGCCAAGAAAACCCAGAGTTTGGGAAGGTAGGGTTACAGAGAGTCACATACAACTGAAAAAAAGCTACAACGCATGTCTGCACGTGCTGTGGTCCCCAAGGTCAATATAAGGTCCTTGAGGATGGAGTCTGTTTAATTTTTGTCCTTGCAATGTTAGCACCTACCACAGTGCCTGAAAAGTGGTCAACACTTAATTAATGCTTCTTGAATCTAATTGCATGGAAGTGAAAACATACTTGATGCTCAAGAAGGAGACCATTTCACAAGGTCACACAGGAAGCATTTCAGGAAGTTAGGATTCAAAACTGCTTCTCTGGTTCCAGAGTTAGGTCTTTTTCTCAGGATTATAGGAACTTAGATATCAAGCTGGAAGACAACCTAGTGGCAATCACATAATCTCCTTATTATACAGAGTTGGGAAACTGAGGCTGAGAACAGTTAGAATCACACGATAATTAAATGTCCGAGGCAATATTTGAACTCACATCTCCCTGACATAAAATTCCAGCATCCATTCCATTATGCCACATGTGTGAAATGGCAGGGACCACAGAAAACAGGAGCACTGGATCTTCGGGGATAGACACAAGGGCCACTTTGGAGGGGTGAGGGGAGAACATGGGGAGGCAAGGTATCCAAAGACACTCTCGCTCACTAAAAATTTTGACTTATCCTAGGGCTCAGTTTTCAAAGCATAAAAACGAATTTCAATGCATGTGGAAAAAACATACATGTGCATGCATGTATGCATGTATTTATGTGTGTATGTATGCTCTCTCAATTGATAGCAAAGTTGGAAACTACTTGGAATCTTCCTGGTTGCCAGTCTATTGATGGATTTTGGATTTAAGACCTAGAGACTGTTGGTCACAATTTGAATTCTTAGCCTTTTCCTGATCACACTCTTTGTTGTCCTTAACTCTCTGGGAATCACTTTTCTCTTTGCTCTGCTATCTACTATGATTCTCCCCAGCTCAGGACCATTCAGTCCTCCTTTTCCAATCTTCCATATTTCCTGACATCACCATATCCCCAGAATTTCGGACACTCTGTGCCTAAGTTTTCTAAAGCCCTGAACTTTTTTTTTTTTTTTTGCTTTTTGGAAAGGGGAAGCCAAGGCAATTGGGGTCAAGTGACTTGCTCAAGGTCACACAGTCAGTCTGAGTCCGGATTTGACCTCAGGTCCTCCTGACTCCAGGGCTGGTGCTCTATTCACTGTGCCACCTAGCCACCCTGAAGTCCTGCTTCATTTTAAATAATTTCATATTTTATCCTTCCATCATCTTTAAAGTATTAAAAAATAATTCATCCAATAGGCCTGTGCTACTGGTGGGCCTCTGTCTCTCAAATGTATTGTCACATTAGAAACAGAGACCTCACTGGATCATATAATACCAATTATCCCTTAACATGTGTATAATAGCCAAGTCATATCCAAAAATCCTGATCTTTTCTCCCTTCCATTTGAACCCAGCTTCTCATTTCTTCCAACAAAAAGGAGTCTACTTGTATCATGTATGTATGTGGTTGCATGTGTGTGGCAGGGGAGTTTCATTCTCTTCCTCTCCTCATGTGGTAGCTTAGTAACAGTTGATGGAGGCATAGAAAAGAAGGGGTGAATAACACAAGTGATGAAGTATTAATGGCTTACCAAAATGAGAAGGTGGATCTTTGCTGTATTATCTCTATGTAGTGTGAAACTATATCTGAAATTGAATTAGAAGGTGTATCAGCAAGCACCCCAGCATACCCAGGGTGGCTGCTAGCACAGGTTCTCAGATCTGCTTTTGTAAAGGAAAGCAACTCAAAATGGGTTAACAGTCTCACTTTAATCAAACACATATCAGTTACCTAGTTCAGGGGGAAAAGTCAGCACCCTGAACTTCAGAGAATGCAAACAGAATACAAGCAGACAAAGAAACAGATCAGCAGACAGGGCTTCCAACCATCTGACCATTACATCCATAACTAGTCAGTTACCAGAGAGGGAAGCACCAACATCTGGGGTTCAAAGAGGGGGGGCTCAATGGCTCCCCAAAGTCTCATCTGGTCAAATCACACAACTCTTCTCAAAGTGAGCCCCAAAGCAAAAAACTCCAATCAGGATATATATAGCCTTCTGGATCAGAGAATGTCACAACCCTCTTGACCTGCTGCCCAATCACAAAATAATAAGGCGTGGCCTTTCCTGAAGAAAAAGCCTCCCGCCACAGGCTCCATGTGACCACATTCAGCCTATTAGGGGGCAGAGTATATTTTCAAATCAGGGAAGGCTCTCAGAGCTGCTTAAGCCTATCAAAGGGCCTAGGGACAGGGAAGATCTTCAGATTCCCAAAACAGAAGGGAATTTTGCCATTAGCTGGGAAATAATTGGTCATGACCCTTATGGACTTTAGAAAGGTGACTTTGTCTTTCCTCAAGGGAGTCACAAAGGCTGAACCATTTGAAGTGTAGGAGTGTGATCTCTGTACCTCCAAAGGAAAGGATTAAGGGAGGGGGTTTTATCACTCTGCTCTACCCTGGATCAATCTCAGTGTTTTGCATGGAAGTCCTGACCCACTGAGGGAATGATGAATCTGGCAAAGAAATATACTCTCTAGGGAAACAGAGGCAGAGAAGCCTTCAGCCTTCATGGGAGGCAGCAGTTTCACTGACAATGATCCTGGCAACAAAGAAGAAAGCCCCCAAAAGGGAGTACCTGGAGGAAATCACACAGAAGAGAAAGGGTATTGAGTCTCTGTAGCACCAAAGGAGCTACTAGGTGGCACAGCAGAGAGACCCCCCCCCAGACCCAGAGTCAGGGAGGCCCCTTTCCTCACTTCAAATCCGGTCCCAGACACTCACTAGCTCCGTGAACCTGGGCAGGTTATTCAATCCTGTCTGCCTCAGTTTCCTCATCCATAAAATGAGCTGGAGAAGGAAGTTTCAAACTACCCCTACACTGTTGCCAAGAAAACCCCAAACAGGGTGATGAAGGACATTACTGAAAATAACAAGAAGAAACATCAGAGGGAGTAAAGAAGGACAGAAACACACATTTAATTAGTACCTACTGTGCTAAGCACTTTGTAAATATTACCTCATTGGATCCTCACGGCAATCCTGGGAGGCAGGTACTAATTTATCCCCTTTGATCATGGAGAAAACTGAGGCAAAGGGAACTGCAGTGACTTGCCCAGGGTCACAGTGTTAGGATCTGAGATCACATCTGAACTTGAGTCTTTCTGGCTCCAAGTCAGGCCTGCACAACCTGTGGCCCTTGGGTCGTCCAGAATCCTGTGGCAGGCTGCAGGTTGTACAGGCCTGCTCCAAGCTGACTGTTTCAGCCCCTGTCCAGGGCACTGCTGCCTCTAGACAAAGGCTTGCATTGCCATTGCCAAGGATGTTCCTACCTGTGTCCCTCCATTGTGCTGGCAGCCAGGCCATTTCCACTTTCTCCATGGGTTCTCTTATGGCAGATGGGGTGCTAAGTTCATGGAAAGAATATTTTTGCTGCCACTGTTCTTATGAAGTCTTAGCAAACATGTTGTCTTTGAGTTACCAGTTTCTGCTCAATGGCTATATAACATAAACTCAGCAGTGAGGGCTTAGGAGTTATCAGAGTTTTAGGAGTATCAGCTTGTACTCCATGAACTTGAGCAGTGCCTAATGTCATAGGAACCAAGCCATGAGTGAGAATGTTAGTGAGCAGGAGTAGCAACCATACAGATGCTAGCCTTAGTTATCTTTAACAAACTCTGTACTGCCCCCCCGCCACACACACACACACACACACACACACACACACACACACACACACACACACACATGCACACACACACACACACACACAAATGCACAATTCAGTTCCCATCCTCCTTTGGAGCTTCATTTCACATTAAAGTGGTACACATGAGACCTGTGGTTTCACTATGAAAAGAACTCCCTGCTAAGGAAACTCCCTTTGCCATTGCAGCTTGGCACACGCTACAAAATCTTAGAAAGGGACCTGAGGCTTTCAGAGGATAAGTGACTTGGGCAAGGTCACAAAACCTGCATATGTCAGAAACAGGGCTTGGACACAGGACGTCCTGGCTCTAAGATCAATTCTTTCTCCATTGAACTCCATATTCTGTCAAACTGGTCTATGCACCGCCATTCTCCAAATGTGACAGGGCATCTGTTCCTCTGTGCCTTTGCATAGCTCATCCCCCCTGCCTGTAATGCTGTCCCTCCACACCTGTACCTATTAGAATCCCTGATGACTCAGCATCTATGTCACTTCAGTCAATCAGTAAACATGTGTGGAGTGTACTGAGACCAAAGATGCCCTCAAAGAGCTCATTCTAAGAATGCTGATCCTCCCAGTTTTTGTTTCATCCTTTTTCTTTTGCAACATGCATGTGGGCTTTCTCTCCATTTATGTAACCCGGGCTTATATAGAGATGTCCAGTTCTAGGTTCCCTGGGGCCCTTTGGAGGGGCCTAATGTAGAGGCCTCTGTGCCCCCTGCCATGTTAGTGAGTGTAGCCTCCTTTGATTGACTTCTTGTTGTTCTGAGAAGAAAGAAAAAAGGCTATTTGTGCTTGACCTGTGGTAGGGCATCCCAAGCTCACATTGTTCTAGTCAGCCACAGGCAGACACACTGTGACTTTACTCTGGCATTGTGATGTCCTTTGATCCCCTTCAAGGATGAAGGACAACACCCATCTGATATTGGTCAGTCATTTCAGTTGTGTCTGACCCTTTGTTACCCAATCTGGTTTTTTTCTTGGCAAAGATGCTGGACTGGTTTGCCATTTCCTGATCTAGCTCATTTTACAGATTAGGAAACTGAGGCAAACAGGATTAAGTGACTTGCTCATGGTCACACACCTAGTTAATGTCTGAGGGCAGATTTGAACCGAGGAAGATGAGTCTTCCTGACTCCAGGCCTGGTGCTCTATCCACTGTATCACCTAGCTGCCTTTGATAGGCTAATTGTATACTTAAGATTGATAATACTTAGGTAGTAGCTCTCTTTTGCCTACATTTTCATCTTCTGTGTCCTGAGGGTAAAGATCTGAGTTCAACTACAGTGAACAGAACATGAACTGAACCTGGGATGGGGATGGGGATAGGGTGGCAGGGAGACTCTCCTTCCTCACTTTTACTCTACTCTGAAAAACTGGACTGGGGATGCTTGTTTCTATTCCCTGTTGTTTGCCCTTAGTTGGAGATCCCATGGGACCTGGAGTTAGGATCCATCATCTGAATGCTGGCAATGAGCTTGGAGCCAAGATGGAAGGTAAGATGGTGCAACCAGCCTGCCTGACCTAGGAGCCCTAAGGATGCAAAGTGCCTGAGACATGAGGCCTGAGGGAGTTTGGGACTTGGAATTGGGTCTATGCTCTGAACTAACCTCTGAACCTGGTTCCTTTAGCCTCCTCAGGAATGGAGGTGGTACAGGAAGGAGAGGAGACTTGTACCTTCCACCCTGCAGAAGGAGTAATTTGTATATTTGTGATCATGTCTTCTGAAGTAAAAATTTCTGAGTAAAAATACATCCCATCCAGTTCTAGGCATTCTGAGGAGCCTCTGGAATATGTCTAGACAAGTGCTGGTTACATTAACATAGTTATACAAATGGATAATAGGACCCTAGAACCATATTTTTAGAGCTGGAAGAGATTTCAAAGGTCTTCTGGTCTGACCCCACATTTTATACGCAAGGAAACTAAAGGCCATGAAGATTAAGTGAGTTGCCCAAGGTCATACAATTGATGAGCAATCAGTGGTGAAATCAGAAGCCATTTTTTTTTAATTTTAGAGGAAAGTTTCATTCCAGGACACCCCACATGGTATATACTCTCAAAAAAAAGAAGAAAAATAGATTCTCGAAGGAAAGGACAGTTTGGTTTCTGTCTTTAAATTTCTAGCACTTTTACAGTGCCTGAACATAGTAGATATTTAATAAATATTTCAATTGAATTTGCTCATTCTTTGTTCTAGCCAATCTAGGCTTAACCCTGACATACTTTGTCCTCTCTCCCTTGCCTTCAGGCAGAGGCTATTCCCATTTCTGAAATGTATTTCCTTTTCATTTATACCCATTGCAAACTTTCAGATTCTTTAAGACTCAGCTCTTCCGGATCTTCCAAATGAAAGTGTTTTCTCCCTCTCTGTATTTTCCCAGAATAATTTGAAATTAATTTAAAAATTGAGCTAAATGTACATCTAACAGGAAATTTTAAAATCCTCTTTCAATTTTAGCTCTACCAGAAATTATCCCTTGGTTTGTATTAGTAATCCTGTCATTCTGAGTTAGCTCAAAGACAGAGCTCCAAAGGAGGTAATAGAGGGGTTTATGGCAGAATATTGAAAATTTATCTAACTTTCAGCAAATGGGTCTTTGAGAATGCATGAGATCACACCGCGCATGGGACTGATAATATTCTTGATACACAGATATTTTAAAACAGGCTACCTTTCCTCCGAGTTCCATTGTGTTTGTCCCGGTTAATTTTCAGTTGCGATATATGTGAAACTTTCTCTATTTCTGTCAAGGTACTACCAGCCTTCCAATCATGTAGAAATTGCTCCTATGACTTCTTCCCACCAAGTTCTCTTCTGATTGTGACATAATCACTGATGTCGTGATCCTCTTAGAGAACAAAGGACAAAGCCCACAATCGCTGCAGAAGTTGCTGCCTCATTGCAAGACACAGCATCCTCAATGCTGGATACAGCTTTTGTTGGATGCCCCAGGTCACTCACAGGGCCTGTGCTGACCCCTCAGGTGGCTTTTTTGCCAGACAAGTCGAGGTGATTTCTGGCCTTTTAAGTTCTCTTGGATCTCTTTAAGGGAAGGAGATGTAGAAAAAAGAGCAAGTCCCATAAAATCATGGATTTTCTTATAAGGCCAGGAGCTTATTAGAATCATTGTAATTCCTGCATGAGAAAGAGTTTGGGGCCCCTTTTTTAAATGTGTGGTCTATAGTACTCTCTGAAGCAATCAGGAACACATGGATCAGAGGCTGGATTTTTGGACCCTTTTGTATGCTCACCAGCCAATCAAAAGACTGGTTCTTCAGCAGAGAAAAAGGGAATAGCCTCAGACAACTTGAGCATTCTCTAATTAAGGATGATGGGAAGTTGCCTTAGCACATGGGGATTACATTAGGTGAGCCCACTTCACATATTCCTGAAAACTAGGCTTTCTTTGGCTAGTCCCACTTACGATCACTTTACCTAGCTTTGTCCATCTGTCTCTCCATCACGTAGATATTTCTGTACGTATGTATGGGTTGATGTACATATATGTACGTGTATATGTCTATGCACACAAGCATTCTTATAGTCTCCTTATTGTCACTTATAGTCCCTCTTTGTGTGGTTTTACATATGAGTTTAAATGCTAATCTGGGATTGCCTATATCAGCCATTTCTCTCCGTTTGGCAAGAAACTCAAATGCTTTATGACTAAAGTATTTCTGCGTTCTTTTTTACCTCCTTGTTGTGGCAATTAATTTACAGTTGTTTAAATTCCACGTGGAATTATTGTAGGGTAAACATCATTGCTGTTATCCCTTTTGTATTTTTGCAGTAACTTATTTGAAAAATTCAGGGTTAGATGTTCGTAATTGTGCATATTTCTTGCTGTTACTATTCTTTCTTGAAAATCATAAATTCTGATCTGAACTTGGGTGAATTGATGGTCTGACTGTGCAGTGTATCTTCTTATCAAACTGAGAGAAGTGGAGGAGGGAAAAACCAATCTAAAGGAAACTGGACAAGATCTCCAACAAAGCAAAGTCATTCCAAGTGTATTCGAGGATAAAGTAGCAAAGAGGCTTGCCAACAGAAGAAAAATGGAAAAGATTTGCTATAAATAAATGGCCACAACAAACTGTTTGCTCCATCAGTGATAGTGGAGCCAGTGCACCTAGACTCTGACACCTCTGTTCCTGAGGGATTCACATCCAAAAACAAATGGGGCTAAAAAGAACAAAGACAGGAAAACAGGTAAATCCCATGGATTTCACACAAATGTATATGCACATGCTGCAAACATATATGCAAATTTGCATTTATTTGTACAATATATTTGCACATATGTGTATGGGCATGTGCATATGCATAAACCTTTCATTTTTACAACAAGATGTCTCCCACCCATATTTCAAGAGTTTAAATTTAAATTTTTGGCAAGATATAAAAACAGTGGTACCCATTTACAGTGACCTCTTGATAACAAACATGGAGCAGGACATAAAAACAGAAAGATGGAAGTTTGTTAAAAGTCTTGTCTACCATGATGTTGGGGCAGCTAGGTGGCACAGTAGATAGAAAGTGGGGCCTGGAAAGAAAGGTCTGAGTTCAAATCCTGCCTCCAACACTAAGTAACTATGTGACACTGAGCAAGTCACTTAACCCTATTTGCTTCAGTTTCCTCATCTGTAAAATGAGCCTGAGAAGGAAATGGTGAATCACTCCAGTATTTTTGCCAAGAAAACCACAAATGGGGTCATGAAGAATTGATTGAAAAGGAAAACTGGTGTCTAGGGCAAGAGTGGGGAACCTGCAGCCTCAAGACTACACACGGCCCTCTAGGTCGGCAAGTACAGCCCTTTGACTGAATCTAGAAAATTCAGATCATAGAAAACAGTCAGTCAAAGGGCAGCACTTGAGGGCCTAGAATGCCACATGTGCCCTGGAGGCAACAGGTTCCCTACTTCTGCTCTAGGTCAAGGTAGAGAATCCCTCTGGCTAATGAGATCTTCCAGATACTGCTTTGTGTACCTGATGGGACCCTGAAGGGCTCCCCCCTTCTTTTTTATGAGCCACAAAGGACTTTTCTAGGGTCCATTGAGGAGAAGGAAAAGGCAGTACTTCTTTTCTCTGGTTTGTTATTCATACATTCATCAAGAAGTAAGAGTGAGTCCCTGAGAAATTCTCCATAGCCTCAGAAATATCTTCCTCCACAGAACCATCATCTAATCATGAGTAGGGATGAGTATTAGGGAGGGAAGTGACTTAGGCCATAGATTGTCAGAGCTTGGAGGGGGGTCAGCATTTCATTAAGTCCAAACCCCTCATTTTGCAAAGAAGGAATCTGAGCTCTAGAGGACATGAATAATTTACCCCATGACTTCTAGATAAAAAAGGTTATTTTTTAGGACTCAGTGTCCTAAAAATGGGTTGTCAAAGTTTACAAAACTGTTGGCAAAGTAGATTTAAATCCTGCTTGTTCAATGTTTATCGACTGACTCCCCTTATGTCAGTGTGCCTGAGTGATAGCCATAGTATCTTAACTCATTTCCCTACCTGTACATTTCTCTACATATCAGCCAACGAGATAATTCTGAAACACACAGCTCTGAACAGATCAACCCATGTTACCCCTAACCTTCCAATAATTTCCCATGGCTTCTAGCGTAAACATCAAAATCCTCAGCCTAACATTCAATGGCTTTTATTAGAATAGTTATGTTGAGGCAAGTCACTCAATCTCTGCCTCTACTTGCCTGCCTATATAATAGATCACCTATGCCTGATTATACATGGATTACTTACATCATGGCATTTTTTAAGGTTCACATAAGAAATTTAATGGAACAGCACTTTAAAAGTAGAAGATACCTTAGAAATTATTATTTTTGTTGCTGTGTGTGTGCGCATGTGTGTGTGTAGGAGGTGTAGTCTAAAATTTTGATTTTGTCTGTTTGTGGATCTCCTGGTGTGGAAACTGCTTTGATCACCACCATCATGTACTAGAAACATCCCTCTCCTTCTTCTCCTCCTCCTTGTCTTCTTCCTTGAACCATTTCACTTTTAGATAGCATCACACAGCCTGTTGTTCAGTCTCTAATCATGTCTGACTCTCTGTGACCCCATTTTGTGTCTTCTGGGCAGAGACACTGGAGTGGTTTGACACCTCCTTTTATAGCTCATTTTACAACTGAGGAAACTGAGGCAAAAAGGGTTAAGTGACTTGCTCAGGGTCATACAGCTAGTACGTGTCTAACATTAGATTTGAACTCAGGGCTTCCTGACTTCAGGGCTGGTGCTCTATCCACTTTGCCACCCGACTGCTCATATAACATATTACAATGTGCTTTTCTGGTACTAAATAAAAAACATGAAGTAATTTTTTAAGCTAGAAAGCATACTATGTGTGTCCACCATTGTAAACTCCCCCTTTTAAGTATCAAGGAATGTCCTTAAGGTCAAGAATATTTTCATTTTTTTTTGCCTTTGCATTTTTAGAACAGAATACAATACTTAACACATGGCAGGCAAATTGATTTTGTTTACACAAAACATTTCCTTTAGGACTACTCTGTGTGGAAGTTGAAACAAGAATTATAATTCCCAGGATGGCTAGGTGGCACAGTGAACAGAGCACCAGCCCTGAAATCATGAGGACCTGAGTTCAAATCCAACCTCAGACACTTAACACTTACTAGCCGTGTGACCTTGGGCAAGTCACTTAACCCCAATTCCCTGCCTTCCCTTTTCCAAAAAAAATAAAGAAAAAAATAATTATTATTTTAATTTTAAGAATGAAAAAACTAAGATTCAGAGATTTATTCTGATGAAATTAAAGACCCGTAGCAAGTAAACAGGAGAGCTCACACTAGAACCTTTGTCCACTAAATCCAAATTCAGAGCCGTTAACATTGTGATTCTAATCTACAGAATAAATATAAAGATCTTTCCCTAAGCTGCTAGGCCCAGGCCCAGGTGTACTCTCTAAAAGAAGGTATTTGAATTTAAGTAACATCACTACAGACCCAATTTTCCTAATTGACTGAAATAGTAGGAAATATGACTCAAGGTCCTTAAGCTGGAAGGATGAGAAGATGTTCTAATACGGGAAGCTAGAGGAGAGGCAAGAATGGAAAAGCCCTGTGGAGAGTGGAAGAAGTGATGCCTGAGCTGTAAAAGGACCACCTGAAGCAAGGGGCCAGTCGAGATAATGGAACAAAATTTGTAGTGTGCCCAAACAGCATCATTTTGTTGTACAGCTCATTAGTAGTAGAGACAAGGTCTCTTGATTCATCAACTAAGCCACACAAGGTGTTAGAATTATAGTCAGTTTTATATAATATTACTAGCATTTTAAGGTTTGCTGTATGCCTTAGGCAACCATCTTATTTGATCTTCACAACTACCCTGTAACATGGGTAATATAGGTACTATTTTTCCCATTTTACAGATGAGTATACTGAGGAATCTCAAAGAGAGTAATGTCTTGCCTATGTTGCTACGGCTGGCAAGTGTCTATAGTCAAATCCACACGTTCTTGATCCCAAGTCTAGCACTCTTTCTGATATACTTCTTGGAAAAGATACAGGAGTGGTTTGCCATTTCCTTCTTCCATCACACAGAACACTGCCTCACTTCAATTCAATTCTCATGCAAGTCAAGACATCACTCACCAATACTGTGATGCCATTAATCTTCAAAAATTAAGGATGGACAACAGCAGTAAGAAACTCCTGCAGCTAAAATTCTCTCTAGATACACACACACACACACACACACACACACACACACACACAAACACACAGAAATACACACACATACACACAAACACACACACACACAAACACACAGAAATACACATACATACACACATACACACACAAACACACACATACATACAAACACACAGAAATACACATACACATTTGTGTAGAGAATCCTATTGAGAGAAGTAGCATGGTAAAGAGAGACTTTTGGATTTTAATCTCTGCTTTGTATCTGAGCTGTTCAGAAAATCTCCTAACCCTTTGTGTGCCTACTTTATCCTCTCTGAGGAGGGGAGAGCAAATCCACATTTACCTACTGGGGCTGAGGGGAGGATTAAGTAAATGATGACTGGAATATACACAATGGCCCATAAAAATGTTAAGTACTCTTCTCATATTCTCAGGCAGTTCCTTGCTTACATTGCCAGTCAAAAAGCTATTTTAATAAGTTCTGGCTGTAGCTTATTACATCATGCATATCATTCTGGCATACTGTGTTTTTTATTATTGAGAAATTTTAAGTAATCAGAAAAATGAATTAAGTTATAATCTCTTTGCTCATATCCCTCTCCCCAAAAGTAAAAAAACAGTTAAAAATACCACCAAAATGGGATTGGGTGTCATTTTAAATGCATGCATCCTTTGTAATTTTGGTAAAAAGAATAAAGACTATAAACTTGAGCTTTAAATCAAGCAGGAAACAGGAATTCATTAAGCACCTACTAAGGCAAAATATTGTGCTAAATGGCCTACAAAGAAAGAAAAGAAAAGGCAAATAATACTTGCTCCCAAAGCTCAAATTCTAAAGGTGTGGGAGGGGGGAGACAACATGGAAACAGCTCTATATAAATGAGATACAGAGAACTCAAACAGGAGATGATCAACACAGGGAGACACTAGAATTGAAAGGAAAGGGGAATGGTGCCATTTTAGCTCAGATCTGATGGAAGTGAGTGAGGGAAGGAGACTGAGGAGAGGAAGGCGACCTCCCAGACAGGATGGGCAATGGGCATCCAGGGGGAGGGAGATGGCCTGGCTTGTCTGAGGAACAGCAAGCAGGGAGGGCAGTGCCTTTAGATAACAGAGTACTAGAAGGGGTAAAAAGTTAGAAGACAGGACAGGTAAGTAGGGGCTGACCCTGGAGGACGTTAAAAGTCCAACAGGATATTTTGTAATCGATCCTGAAGACAAGGTTAGAGAGGAAGAGTAAAAATAATTCAAAATATTTCTTTCACTGTCATTATCCAATAGTTTTTATTAAATTCTCATTTGTTACTGTTGCCGAGGGACTGGATTTTGTCACTTTGTCTATCTCTGTCTTCCCGCCATATAGTAAGCGTGTAATAAGTATTATTTGGTTGATTGGTTAAGCAGTGATTGAACGGCCCCTCCCTTGTAAAGAATTACTTAGGATCAATGGATGCTTTTTTCCCTCAGCTTCCGCACTTGTCGTGAAGCTAATAGCTTGTACAATGCTTATGGGCCATAGATTGTGAGTTATGTCTATCGTTTTTTCATTTACTTTTATAAATCTCATTCCTGCCCTCCACCTCAGCCTACTTCCCCCTTGAGGCAAGAATTGTGGCTTTTATTTCTTTTGTTATTGCCCTAGACATAGAGCTAGACACATATTAGATACTCAATAAATAATTAATGTCTAAATGGGAAAAACAAAATTGCTTTCTTTGTGCTGATAATCCCAATGGAACCACTAGGTGGGGTTGATAGCCACTCACTAGGGAGTCCCATCCTCACCTTGGTCACTTGTGCAGGTACTGCTGGGGGGAATATTTACTATGCAGGTGCAAGATGGATATGTATCTTAGAGAGTTAGAACAGTGATTTTCTCTCCCTTATGTCATAATCTTATCATTTTTTTTTTACAGAATTAAATAGTTTTCAAAGGAGAATGGGAATTTGTGGATCTATCCAGTTCAACCGCTGTCCAGAGGACCCCCTCTTTGCCATTCCACCCATCATTGTCCCCCCCTTGCTGGAACCCTGTTTCCTTCATAAGCAGTATATTTCAAAGGATTCTAGTCACATGAAATTACCATAATTGACTTGATTTTAGACAAACGCTGACAAACATGCCTAATACATCATATGGTTATTTTTTTACTCTTGGCATGGAATCAGAAAGAAAATAAACAGAAGCTAGTAAGTAGCCTATGATTAATGATACAACTTCTGCAGAGAAACTCCAAGCCTGCCCTTCTCTTGTATCAGGGCATGGTTTGGTTGGGACTCATGAGTTCTAGGAAATATACAAGGTGAGTTGGCTTAGTTCTTCATGGCCCAAGAGTAGACAAAGCAAGAGAAATATCATAGCTTTCAATGGAATTTCCAAACCTTTCCTTTCCGTAGGCAAGCTTATCAGATACTAAGGACTTAATTCATTCCTCTAGTACCGTTTTTCTTAGGATACAGCCCAGGAAATGGACACAGGATAAGATAGACACCTTTGTCCACTCCCCCTCTCCCCTCCAGTGCTTGTTGTCTCCAGGTTCTTAAGGACTTCCCACCTCTTTCAGCTACAGATGTGGGGAGAGCAAGGATCTGATGGTTAATGAAAGCAAACAGAAGCATGCTGCCATGATTGCAACTGTGTCCTGCCATCACCTTGGCCCAGTTCTAGTTATAGTCCCAGCCCAATCCTTGATGCTGTGTGAAAAGGGTAGGGAGGTACAGACAATAATCGGGACAATATAAAATGCAGAACAACATTGAATCACTCTGGATTCGTTCACACATAAAAATAAGCCTTCATACGAGGTATTAATAAGAATAAATAACTATTAACTATGTGCTCATTGTGAAAATTGGGGTGTCCTGGGGACTCGGGAGAAATGATAAATTGGGCAGCTAGATAGCATAGGAATGGAGTACTATAGAGTCAGGGCGACCAGAGTTCAAATCTGGCCTCAGACACTTACAAATTGTGCGACAGCACAAAGTCACTTAATCTCATGTGCCTCAGTTTCCTTATTTGTAGAATGAACCAGACAAGGAAATGGTTACAAAAGAAAAAAAAAACCCTGTAGTTTCTTTCCCAATAAAACCCCGAATGGGATCATTGGAAATTGAATAAAACTAAAAATGACTAAGAAACAACAATCATAAAATGAGAAAGAAAATTCCATCATCTAGTATGTGGGGGTTACAAGGACACAACTCACCATAAAAACAAGCCGGGTAAGTTTGGAGGGACTTGATGTGCAGGAGAAAACTGTGGTGGATGAGGTTAACAGGCAAACTGATTTATGTACATGACAGTGGAAAGAACACAATGGCCTTGAGGTTACAGGATCTGGTTTGGAAATCCAAATCTAATTAATACCTTGTGACCTTGAACAAGTCACTTATCCCTTTCAGGCTTCAGTTTCCTCCTTGGTAAAATAAATAGACAGGGTCATCTGCAGTGAAAATCATGATCATATGGTCTTTAAAGGCCTTGTAGCCTACAACCCCATGACTGTGAAGTGTTACAGTAGGATGAGTTTTATTTTATTATCTTATAAATGATATTTATTATTATTATTATATTATATATAATATATATGATATATATTATAAATGATATTTATTATTATTATTAAGATTTTAGCAGCTGTCTTTTCAGTGGGTCTCTTTACTTCCAATCATCCCTCACAATTGGGTCCCAAACTCATCTTGGCTAGGTAAAGCTAGATGCTAAAATGGACGTAGTGCTGGGCATGGAGTCAGGAAGAACTGAGTTCAGATCTGCCCTTAGAGATTTACAATCTTTGTGACCTAAGCAAGTCATTTAACTTCTGTCTACCTTGAATATAAAATAGGATGATATTAGCATGTCCCTCCAAGGTCTTTTGTGAGATTCAAAAGAGATCATATTTCTTAGGTGCTTAGTTGTTAACAAATACTGGTTTTCTGCACTGATTCCTTAACATAGTCTGTTTCTCATGAGGCATGCTTCTTTGGTTCTCAATTTCCTTATGTCTACAAAGAAAGGATTGTACTGATAACTAAAGGAGCTCTGATATTCTCTCTCTCTAAAATCCTCCATTTTCAAGATTCCTTTAGGGTCTTGCTTTATCATTGGATGTTGTATGAATGAGGAAACCAAGTGCAAGGCCAAAAACAACAGCAACAAACTTGGAGGGGTTTATTTCACTGTGAATGTAGCAATAGTGGCTAGAAACAGCACTAGCTCTTAGGGGAACTCTAGATCTCCTACCCATGGAGGTGGAGCAAGAAGGCTTCTAAGCTGTCTCCTCACTTGGGAGAAAATGCTCTTTCTCCCACTTGATGCAAAGGCCATTTATCAATTGAATCTTGTGCTTTCTTTTTGGTTAGGGATAGAGGTTTCTTATTCTTTCTAGTCATGTAGTTATGTAGACGGCAAATTGTATCCAATCACATATATTCATTTAGTAAGATTTTATTAAAAAGTTGTGGAATTCTACCTAACTGGCCTCATGCTTGAGTGGACAGAGAACTGACCTCAGAGACAAGACAGCCTGGCCTCATCCTATTATGGACTAGACCTATGATTTCAATGGGTTAGAAATGTCCCTTTACTGATATAGATTAACCCTTAACCTACAGCATAGAATCTTAGAAACTTGCCTAGTGAATTGAGAGATTATGTGACTTGGTCAGAGTCACACAATCAGTATATGTCTCTCCCTTCATCAAGCAACTCTTTAAGATCTGGTTGATCTGTATCAGTTAAGCGACATTTCTAACCCAGTGAAATTATAGGTTGGGTTCAAAATAGGGTGAGCCCTGGGGAAACAAAGACCCAAGCAAGGAGATAACATTGTATTTGTGAAAAATAATTGCTATGAAAGTAAAAAAAATGTTGTTGGTGTTTTTTAATATGGACTTTTGATTTTACTTAATATGAAGAGACATCATTTTGCAAGTTCCATCAACTGAAGCACATGAGAAAAACTGCAACTTAAAAAACTTCCTGGGGAGCATTGAAAGCTCATGTGAATGATGGAGAGGAAAGATAGCCGATAATCTATCAAAGTCATGAATAAAGGCAAGGTCCTTCTGACTTGGAAACTACCACCTTATTTGCTAGAGAAGTTGTTCAGTCGTTTTCCAGTTGCATCTAGTCTTTGTGACCCTGGCTGGGGTTTTCTTGTCAGGGATACGGGGGTAGTTTGCCATGCTCTTTGCCAGTTCATTTTACAGATGAGGAAACTGAGGTAAACAAGATGAATGACTTGCCTTGTTACACAAATAATAAGTGTATGAGGTCAGATTTGAACTCAGGAAGAGGAATCTTCCAGATTCCAAGCCCAGTGCTCTATCTACTATACCACCTAACTTCACTTAGCTAGAGGCAATTGCTTCTTAATGACACCCCCACTTCCCATGCTCCCCTTACAAAATGTGAATATAAATTAGTTCATAGAGTTGAGTTTGTAGGAGAGATCACTAATAAGTCATTGTTGTTCAGCCATTTTTCAGTCCTGTCCTAATCTTCATGATCCCCATGTGGGGTTTTCTTGGCAAAGATCCTGGAATGATTTTCCATTTCCATAAATGATATTTTATATCAGCTCATTTTATAGATGAAGAAACTGAGGCAAACAGAATTAAGTGATTTGTCACACAGCTACTATGTGCCTGAGGCCAGATTTGAATTCAGCAAGATGAGACTTTCTGACTCCAGGACCTGCACGATATGAACTCTATGCCCTGTACTACCACATAACTGCCCTTTAATAATGACTCAAGAAAAACCTGAGAAGAGACAGCACTTGTGGTTACCGTTAAGGGGGCAGCAAAGAGCAAAAACAGATGTGAGGAAGAAAAGCAAACCAGGAAGATGGGCCAGTTTGCCTGAAACTTAGCACTCAATCTATTACAAACCTGGAGATACAGTTTGAAGCCAGATTGTGAGGACTCTTAGATATCAGAGAAAGGAAACTGTATTTAATCTCTGAGGTAATAGAGGACCATTGAAACTCTTAAGCTGGGGAGTGGTGTGGTCAGATCCAAAATGGATCTAAAAGAAATATATTGGGATCTAGTTTCCTTGACTTTGAATAGCACAGTAGCCATTTATATTGTGTTCTTTCAATTGTCTTTTATAGTGGGCAGGTAGGTGGCATGGAGGATGGCTTTCCAGACTTGGAGTCAGGAAGACTCATTTTCCTGAGTTTAAATCTGGCCTCCAACCCTTCCTAAGCTGTGTGACCATGAATAAGTCACTTAACTCTCTGCCTCATTTGTAGTGAGCTGCAGAAGGCAATGGCAAACCATTCTTGTATCTTTGCCAAAAAAACTCCAAAGGGGGTCAAGAAGAGTCAGCCACAAGTGAAAAACAATTGGAAGTGTCCTTTACATTTTCTCTCATGACTAAAATGGCACAGTGGCCAACAGAGAGTCACTCGTCAATGAATTAGAAAGGATGGAACTAAATCTTCCCCCATCAGAACAGAGCCCTCTCTGAGTCAATGCTTTGGTTTGAAGCCGCCCACTGTTGCTAAAAATGTTACCATGCTTAAAACAATTACAGTTAAATATACCGAGAGATAAAGACATTATGTTTAACTCCTTTGCCTGAAACCACAGTGAATTACACGTTAAACATCCTGGTTGATAAAAATGTTGGCCTGCCAATCATATTTCTGGCTTTTCTTATGGCTCCAGCACTTTTCTGAAATTAAAGCACATTTGCTTATAGAAGCCAGGTGTATAACATGAGCTGGGAGGTCTCTCAGTGCCCCTGAATCCCTTCATCCAAGCCAAATGGGGAGAAGCCCACTCTGAGAAGTCAGAAATGAAGGCTATTCAACAGCTTCCAGCAGATCGGCTCCGGTTCTGCAGAAGCATAAATAACTCAGTACCAGCTGCCTTGAATGCTCATCATTGGAATTCCCTGGCCTTCTAGGTTTTAATGATTAACTAAGATTTAGGATGTAAATAACACTGTCTCAATATAATCTAGAGACATATTTCATGCTATTATATCCCCATCATGAAACAACTCCCCTAGTTCGGAATAAGCAGCTCATTTTCTTCGCACAGCAATGTATGCTTTTATTTGCAATAAATCTATGGTCCATCTGATTGGGACTCCATCTGAAAGTTTTAATTCCAAGCAGTTAGTGGTTATATCCACTTGGTGCCACAATAGAGAAACATCAATGAAATTTTCCTGTGTTGATTTTAGTAATAAATTTCACTTTAATCTTGGGCCAGCTCCTTCTTGTGCTGTTTGAATATAAACTATGTTATGGTTGTCAATGACAAATAGTGATATTCAAATGTATGAACAAGAAAACACTTTAGTGGAACTGTTCTTATGGATTAATAACTGATATTTCTGTGGGATAGGCACAGGGGAATGGATTTAGGATTTCACTGGTAATAAACTCCTTCTAGGTGAGAAAACCCCTTATGCAGTGGAGTTAGCAACCTCTCTGCAATTTCCAGCTTTAAGGAGCTCCCTAGAGAACTAACACATCAAGTGACCTGTCCAGCAGCACAGGCAGGAAAGGAACTCAGATTTTATTTGTTCTGAGATAAGTAATCTATTTACTTGACAATTGGGTGGGGGATTGGAGAGAGAGATAGGAGGGAGCGACAGAGAGAGAAAAAAGATAGAGTTATGTAGATATGGATATATGGTACATGTCTGCATGCACACAGCACACATATATAAGATGTATTTATGCACATATACACATGTTTACACATGTGCTCACAGATGTATATGTGTGTATATATTAATATGTCTAGGTAACTATCTATAAGGAGGCCAGAGCAGCTAGACAGTGCATAGTGCTGGGCCTGGAGTCAGAAAGATCTGATTTCAAAACTGTTCTTAGACATGTTAGCTGCATGATCCCAGGCAGTCACTTAACCTGTGTCTTCCTCAATTCTCTCAGCTGTCAAGCAGGCATGATAATTGCACTTATATCCCAAGGTTATTATAAGCATCAGATGAGAAAATATATATTTTTAAGTGCTTAGCACAGTTCCTAGAATTGAGTAGGTACTTAAGAAATACTTATGTTGTTCCTTTCCTCTATGTGTGTGTGTAATTTATGTATCCATGTATGCATGTATGTATGTGTATACATGTACCTGTACTGAAACCTATACATACATATATACATACATACATACATACATACATACATGTGTGTGTGTATACATATAGTTAGGTGGTACAGGAGATAGAGCACCAGGCCTAGAGTCAGGAAGAACTGAATTTAAATCCACTCTCATGTACATGTTAGCTGTGTTACACTGGGCAAGTCACTTAACCCTGTTTGCCTCAATTTCCTCATCTGCAAAATGTGTATGAGAAGGAAATGGCCAACCAGTCCCGTATTTTTGCAAAGACAACCAGAAAAGGAGTCACGGAAAGTGGCTGAACAATATAAGTGTGTGTGTGTGTGTGTGTGTGTGTGTGTGTGTGTGTGTGTGTGTGTGTGTGTGTGTGTGTGTGTGTGTCTGCTTCTAGTCTTCCAGGTCCCTGTGCAGTGTTCCAGAATGATTTCACAGAAGTCTTCTCTGTTATTCTCCTTTGCAACGAAACTTTCCTCACTTCCCGCCTACCCCTATACATCTTTTTTTTTTTTTACTTACACCTGGCACCTGCCTAATCCCATTAGATAGTAAACTCCTTCAGGACAAGGGCATGTATAAACACACACACACACACACACACACACACACACACACACTGCATCCCCAGGGTTGAGCATGGAGTCTAGCACTAGCAATTGCTTGAAAAAAGATTGTATTGTCAATTGACTGAAATGCTCCGCTTTTCCACTTTCCATTTGGAATCCTCAGCTCCCAGAGGCTCAGTTCAAATGACACCTTCTACTCAAAGCATCCCCTCTCCTTCCTAATTATTCACTCTCCTAGGGCTGTACACCATGATGTAAAGGTAACTTTGCATTTACTTTGTTCATATTTCATATATAATTCTCTGTATGCTTGTACTCTGCTCCCAGCACAATGTCACTTCCTCTAGGTAGGGCCTGGCCACTTTTTGCCTTTTTTATTTCTTCAGAGCCCTTGTGTGGCTTAGATATTTATGCATGCTTGCTATAGTGAATTGAATGCAAATTATCCCGAAATCTTTCTCTTTTCTTTTCGTATAACACCCCCCCCCCACGGTCCCCCAAACAACCAAAGAAAAACACTTGTGCAAACAAATCCAGCTGGTCCAAAATGCTAGGGGGTCTCTGGCACTGTTCTTGATGTTGCATGAATCCCTGATCCCCTGAGTAAATCCATAATCCAAAAACCTGTGAATTATCGTATGTGTTGATAACTTTTGTTATTTATCAATATTAACCTCATCTCAAAGGGCATATATATTGATATTACCCACTAGGAACCACATTATCCTTGTTCACTTACACATAGGAGGCAAGCTATTTCACGAGGTTATGTCATTGTTTATGAAATTGTATGTGGAAGAACCTGCCTTGACTTCTCCAGAGGTTCAAGTCTGAAGACATTTATTTAATGGACAATGGGAATGTCTTCCTTTAATGTTCATATGGCACCACAAAATCAGTATGTAAATGATAGTTTATGTTTTCCTCAAAATCTTTTCTAACCATTTTTCTGTGTTACCACCATTCACAGTTTACATGTCTGAAACATCCTTTTGTGATTTATTCCATTTCCTTCATCATTCAAAGCCAATCAATTGTTCAGTACTATTCCTCCCACCTCTTTAGCAGTTTTTGAAAAACTTCTGTCCCCTACGCTCTATTCTAACTAGTTGATATCATCAATATCTATGAAGTGCCTACTATATTCCAGTCCCTGTACAGCTACTCAGTTCCATCTAGCTAGACTACTATGTCAGCCCCGTAGATGGTCCTTCTAATCTTTGCTCACCACTATACCACCCCATATCTAACCACAGTCTCCAATTCTATGATTTCCTAAAAGGTATTCTCAACATACTCCCTGATGTCTCCAATAATCCTCTCTAATGTTCTTAAGTAAAACAATCCTCCCTAATTCACAATGTTACCCTCTGTTAATATGTAAGCTCTTGAGGACAAGGATCATCTTTAGTGTTAGGTTTAAATTCCTAGCAGTTAGTACATTACTTGGTACTTAGTACTTAATGCATTGCCATTCATTCAATCAATCTTTATTTTGCTACCAAAATAATTATCCTCAAAAACAGATCTTTGCTCAAAATCCTTCAGGGCAGTGATTTCCTGATAAATGTTTAATGCTTCATTTTAGCAAGGAAAAAAGAAATAAAGAAATGCATGCATATGCCACAATTTTAGCTTAATATTTATTATTAACATTTTCTCCAAAACTGTCTTAAGTCCACACTGTCAATAAAACAATAAATCAAGCCATAATTTGTAGCATTTGATGATTTCTGGGGTATAAATGCTGACACTGAGGATTTCACAATGGGTTTTCACCAGCTGGCATGACATGGCTGTAACACACCCCTGCTTCAGAGACTCCCAATTAGCTGTTGAAGAAAAAAAACCAAGTCCTTTGTTTCATGGCCAAAGGCCTGTAAGATTAGTTACCACCTTAGTAGTCTTAGCTATTTTTTTTTATATTTCATTCACATTTTAAAATCTGATTAACTCCTTCCAGTCCCCCAGATATTCCTTATAGTATTTTCCCCATACTCTATCTTTGCTCACACTGTTCCTTAAACACTCTCTCCCCTCCTCTCTCTGTTGGATATGTACCCATCTCTTCTGGGCCCCCTTTTGTCCCCAGCTTACCCCTCTTGCAAGAAATTTCTCATGATTCTCCCTTCCCTTGTCAGTAATAACCTCAGTCCTCTGATTTCATGTATCTTTTTACTTTCTCATCTCTCTGATGCCCTACCTATCATTTTATCAATGTGGATTTTCTATAAATTAATGCAGATTGAAATCCACTATGTTGACAAAGTCTGTGGGATTCTTATCTGTTACCTCCAATTAATATCTCTTGAGCATTTTAACTTATATACTAGGAGCTTTGTTCTCATCTCATGACACTTCATTTTCCAGTTCTGCATGACTATCATCATAATCCTTATGACATTTCTCTCTTCCAATCTATCATTGGTCATATTTTTCTAACTGTAGATAGCAATCATGGGTAGCATAGCTATGTGGCAGAATGAATAGAGTGCTGAGTCTAGAGTCAGAAAAACTCATCATCTGGAATTCAGATTTGATCTCAGACACATATGAGCTGTGTGACCCTCAATAAATCCCTTAATCCTGTTTGCCTGAGTTTCTACATCTGTAAAATGGACTGGAGAAGGAAATGGCAAACCACTTCAGGACTTTTGTCAAGAAAAACCCATATTTGGTAACAAAGAGTCAACCATGAAGATGATGGAGCAAAAGCAGGGACTTGGTTTAGGTCTCTCCCAAACCTGTGCAAATACCTGTAAGAATGACTCTAAACAAATACTAGAGCTGCAGAACCAATGAAATGACAGAGTGAAAAACATTTCCAGTATAGGACAGCCTGGAAGGTAACCAGGAAAGATACATCATACCACACTGGGAGCAAAGCACACTCTGGTGTGAGCCACATAGGCACAAACAGGGCCAGAATAGGCCTCATGGGACTGAAGCATTGGCAGCTGTGGTGATGTCCAGACTTCTCATCCCATGAATGACAAAGAGAGCAAAGAAGGTCAGTGGGAAAACTCTGTGGAACCTGGGTCAAAGAGGAACACCATCAGGCCCCAGGCCAAGGGGTATTGGAGGTGGAGGTGGCAGCAGCAGCAAATGCTGAAGCCCTGCATGCAAAAACTGTGGGGGATTGCTCAACTGATGTAAAACTTCTGAAGCCTGTTACAGTACACACACCTCTTCCCCAACCCCCACAAGAAGCAGAGTCCTACCTTGACAAAGAGTTGGAAAGTCGAGTATTTGCCTGGGAAGATGAATAAACAGTGTAAAAAAAACCCTCAGAATATAGAATCTTACTTTGGTGAAGAAGAAGATCAAAACATACAACCAGAAGAAGACTACAAAGTTAAATCTCTTACATCAAAAGCCTCCAGAAAAATATGAACTGGTTGCAAGCCATGGAGGAGCTAAAAAAGGATTTTGAAAATCAAGTAGGAGAAATAGAGGAAAAAGGGATAAGAGAAATGAGAGTGAGGCAAGAAAATCATGAAAAACAAATCAACAACTTTCTAAAGGAGACCCCTCCAAAAAAAATCCTGAAGAAAAGATCATCTTAAAAATAGACTAACCCAAATGGCAAAAAGGGCCCCAAAAAGTCAGTGAGGAGAAGAATACCTTAAAAATCCGAATTGGCCGAATGGGAAAATAGCTCCAAAAGTTCACTGAAGAAAATAATTCCTTAAAGATTAGAATGGAACAAGTGGAACCTAATGACTTTAGGAGAAATCAAGAGATTATAAAACAGAACCAAAAGAATGAAAAAAAAAAAAGAAGACAATGTGAAATAGCTCATTGGAAAAGCCACTGACTTAGAAAATAGATCCAGGAGAGATAATATAAAAATTATTGGATTACCTGAAATCCATGATGAAAAAAGAAACTATGCATCATCTTTCAAGTAATTATCAAAGAAAACTGTCCTGATGTTCTACAACCAAAGGATAAAATAGAAATGGAAAGAATACACCAATCACCTCATGAAAGAGAACTTAAAAGGAAAACTTCTAGAGATGTTTTAGCCAAATTCCAGATTTCCCATGTCAAGGAGAAAATGTTGTAAGCAGCCATAAAGAAACAATTCAAGTATTGTGGGAAAAGAATCAGAATAACATAAAATCTAGCAGCTTGTACATTAAGGGATCAAAGGGCTTGGGATATGATATTCCATAAATCAGAATAGCTTGGATTAAAACCAAGAATTACCTACCATCAAAATTGAGTATAATAATTCTGGGGGAAAATGAAGATTCAATGAAATAGAGAATTTTCCAGCATTCTTGATGAAAAGACCAGAGCTAAATAGCAAATTTGACTTTTAAATATGAGAATCAAGGGAAGCATGAAAAGGTAAACAGAAAAGAGAAATCATTAGTGGCTTATGAAATTTGAACTCTTTACATTCTTACATGGAAAGATGATATTAGTAACTCATGAGACATTTCTCAATACTAGGGTAGTTGGAGGAAATGGGGAGAGAGAGAGAGAGAGAGAGAGAGAGAGAGAGAGAGAGAGAGAGAGAGAAGAGAGAGAGACAGCCCATAGGGTGAGTTGAATGTGAAGGGATGATATTTAAAAAATAAAATTAAGGGGTAAGAGAAGAATATACTGGGAGAAGGATAAAGGGAAAGATAAAATGGGTAAATTATCTCACATAAAAGAGGCAAGAAAAAGTCTCACAAATGGAAGGGAAGAGAGGAGAGGGGAGAAGGAACAAGTGAACCTTACTCTCATTGTATTTGTCTTAAGGAGGGAATAACATATACATATAGCATATAACATACCTTATCCTACAGGAAAGTAAGGAGGAAGGGGATAAGGTGGGAGGGGGCGGTGATATTAGGGAGGGCAGATTGGGAGAGTGGGTAGTCAGAAGCAAACACTTTTTTTAAAAGAATCCGGGTCAAAGGAGAAAATAGGAAAAGTTGGGGTGGAGCAAGATAAGATTGAAGGAAATATAGTCTTCTTTAACATGACCATTATGAAAAAAGTTTTGCATAATTAGACATGTATCAGCTATATTGAATTGCTTCCCTTCTCAATTAGGGTGGCTGGGGAGGGAAGAACGGAGAGAATTTGGAACAAATAGTGTTAAAAATAAATGTTAAAAAAAAGGTTTTGGGGGCAGCAAGGTGGCACAGTGGGCCCTGGAGTCAGGAAGACCTAAGTTCAAATAAGGCTGCGGACTCAGATAATTAACACTTACTAGCTATGTGACCTTGGGCAAGTCACTTTACCCTGATTGTCCTGCCTTTCCCCCTCTAAAAACATAAGACAAAATGGTTTTTGCACACTACTCTGAAATAAGATATACAGGCAACGGGGTATAGAAATCTATCTTGCCCTACAAAAAAGTAAGGGGGAAGGAGATATTGGTGTGGGGATAGAAGAGAGGGCAGAATGGGGGAAAAAGTAATCAGAATGCATGGCATCTTGTAGTGGGAGAGGGGGAGAAATGGGAAGAAAATTTTGAACTCACAATCTTGTGGAAAACTAAAAATTAAATAATTTATTAATTTAAAAAGAGTCAAATATGACTTAACAAAATGCCCATCCTAAATCATAACCATCTCTATAACACCTTGAGTAGCCTTAAACTTAAATTATTGAAAAGAAAAAAAGAAAAACTGTGACATTCAGTACCTTGCAAACCTACACTTTTTCTGGGGAAACACTGTGGGGAATAAGGGGCAGGATTCTGCTACAAGCAATGTGCCCTCCATGCATATATTAGAAGTTATGCAACATACAAGGATAGAAATAACACAGAAAGATAGTTTTTTTCAACTATTTTTAGATTATTGATATCTGTTGAGGCATATAGTAGGTGAGATGTGAGCAAGCCAAAATTTCTTGTTATTGTCCCAAAGAATACAGGGTTGAAAATGATAAATTATTTAAAAATCATGGGGTCCTCCAGAGGCTCTTACTTTGAGGTGATATTGTACTGATTACATTAAACGCTGGAATACTGCAGAACCTCCAGTATTAGCAAATAAGTACAAAATATTAAAATCTAAAACAATCCTTTCTATCAACACAGGAGAAGTGAAATGGATTTTTCTTTGACAAGGCTCTCATTATTATATAAAGTTCATTATTTTCTGTGGGAGAAAATTGTGAAAAGGAACAGAAGGAACAGAAGAAGAAAGATGGAGTTGATAAGGGGAAAAGAATGATCTCACTAATTTGAAGGTTTAGAGTTTTGTGGAGGTCAGAGGCTGAATTTTGCATGGGAGAAATTTGGGAATATGGGAAAATTTGGAAGAAGCTCATGTCTATCATGAAATGGATGTCTATTTTCTATCAAAAGTTTCAGGAAGAAAAAAAAAGAATCTTGAGCTGTATAAAGAGAAAGACACTGTAAAGGTTGTTATAAGGACTTTGGGCTTGGAGAATGAATTGGTGAGAGGAATATGAGATACAATAGATGGAAAGTGAAAACACGTTGGATCCTGTATACTAAAACTCCTCAGGGGAAGTTAGCCACGGAGGTTTGAAAGCTCAGGAATGAAAATTAGAAGATCAAAAAATAGATAAATTTAAAAGAAGAAAAATTAGAAAGTATTTGAAAAGAGTGATGAGTATTCCCAGAGAACTCACCAATGAGTATAGATTTTTTTAAGCCAGATTACTAAATTAAGCATGAATGGTAGCCAAAAAAAGGATGCTAGTGTGACATATTTTCTCTGGCTGTACTCTCTCACTCATCCCTGTTGTGTTTCAACTCCCATAGTTTTTTCCAGTACCTTATCTGGGATGAGACAAGGGTGGTTAACCTGCTGCCTTGAGGTCACATGGGGCCTTCAAAGTCCTTGGGTGTGGCCTTTTGACTGAGCCCAAGTTTTACAGAACAAATTCTTTTATTAAAGGTATTTATTCTGTGAAGTTTGGTTTCAGTCAAAGGGCCACACTTGAGGACCTAGAGGGCCACTTGTGATTTCGAGGCTGCAAGGTCCCCACTCTGGGTTGGGAGAACTCTTTCCTCTGCTGTTCACTTGAAACTTAATTAGTTGTGCTCCAACTAGTTTAGTGTCCATATGAGAGAAGGCAGAGACACAAAGGAAGAACAAGACAAAGCCAGGCAGATCAAGATATACAGGAACAGACAGACCACCAAATAATAATAAAGAGGTCTATAAAGATTTGAAATGGCAGCAGTGATAGTTAATTACCAGCACTTGGTCCAGTGCCTGACATATTAAGCACTCAATAACTATGAGTTAATAAATTATCTAAATAGGTAGAAAGGAATGGTGTACATCCAGTTTACTTAGATTCAGGCAAAAAGGTGCTTTTTTATCTCATCTTATTCCTATGGACAAATTGTGTGTGTATGTGTTGGTGTGTTTGTCTTTTTGTGTATGAAGGGGTTTATTGACTATAAGAAGGTACATTGTGGGATATCCAACTGATTGAATCATTGGATTCAAGAGATTAGACTTTAAAGTCTACTAATGTTCATTCACCTTTCCATCTTCCCTGTCCCTTTTAAGAGTTTTATCATGGACTTAGCTGAGAGTATAGTTGCAAAGCTTGTCATTCATATTAATTAGACAAATTTGGAAGGGATTGATGCATACTAGATGACTAGTTAGAATAGAAAGAAATCATGAATGTCAGTATTAGTGATGTGAATCTAATAATACATCATTTAATTGGGATAGGTTTAAATAATAGCTTTAGTTTGAAAAAATACACATAGAAAAAAAGGAAGCCACTTGGAAGAAGCATTCTTAGTGGATGACAAGCTCATTGAGATTAAAATGAGACATGATCACTGAAAACCTAAAGAAAATTTGCTTTGCATTGAGGGTATAGCATACAAAAATACAATGTGATTTCATATCTCAACTAATATTTATAAATCAACCATTCTGTGCCTCATATAGTGCATTAAAAATGCAAATAATATAAAATACTTGGGACTCTACATGGCAAGACAAACCCAAGAACTATATGAGCACAATTACAAAATACTTTTCACACAAATAAAGGAAGATTCAAAGAATTGGAAATTATATATATATATATATATCTACACACATATGTGTACATATATATATATGTATATATATATATATATATATATATTTATATAGATGTTTTCTGCATAAACTTATTCAGTTCCATACCAATGAAATTACTAACAAATTATTTTGTGGAGCTGAAAAGTGTAACAACACAATTCATCTAAAAGAGTGAAAGGTCAAGAATGTCAATGGAATTAATGAAAAAATATAAAGGAAGGTGGTCCAGAAATACCAGATCTCAATCTCTATTTTAAAGCAGCAATCACCGAAACTATCTGGTACTGCTTAAGAAACAGAATGGTAGTTCATTGTAATTGGTTAGGTACACAAGACACAATAGTAAATGACCTTAATAACCTAGCATTTGATAAATGCGAAGACCCCTTTGGGATAAGAACCCAATATTTGACAAAGGCTGCTGGGAAAACTAGAAAACAATAAGACATAGACTTGGCATAGACTAACATTTCACACCATATATCAGCATAAGGTCAAAATGATAACAAGATTTATACATAAAGGGTGATGGCATAAGCAAGTTAGAAGATCAAGGACGCAACTATCTGTAACATCCAATGAGAAGGGAAGAATTAATGACCAAACAAGAGAGAGAGAGAGAATTTCAAAATATAAACTGGATACTTTTGATTATATTAAATTAAAAATCTTTTGAACAAACAAAACCAATATACCTCATATTAGAAGGAAAGCAGAAAGCTGTGAAACAATCTTTACAGCAAAAATAGAGAGAGAACTGAATCAAATTTATAACAATACAAGCCTTTCCCAAATTAACAAATGGTCAAAGGAAATGAACAGGTATTTTCCAGATGAAGACATTAAAGCTATCTATAGGCATATGAAGAAGTACTCTAAATCACTTTTGTTTAGAGAAATGTAAATTAAAGCAACTTTGAGGTACCACTTCACACCTATAAGATTGGCTAATAGGATAAAAAGAAAGGAAAATAACAAATATTGGAGAGAATGTGGGAAAATTGGGACAGTAATGCACTGGTGGTGAAATTGTAAATTGATCCAACTGTTCTAGAGAGCAATTTGGAGCTGCGTGCAAAGGGCAACCAAACTATACATGCCCTTTGATCCAGCAATATGTCTACTAGGAGTTTATCCCAAAGAAATAAAAAGGAAAAATACCTATATTTGCAAAAATGTTCATAGCAGCTCTTTTCATGCTTGCAAAACATTGGAAATTAAGGAAATGGCCATTAATTGAGGAATGGCTGAAAAATCTGTGGCATATAAATATAGTAGGATATTATTGTGGAATAAGAATTGAAAATATTTAGAGTTCAGAAAAAAATAATAAAACCTGGAAAGACTTGTATGAATTGGTACAAAGTGAAACAAGCAAAACCAGGAAACCATTGTACACAGTATCAGCAACAGTGTGTGATGATCAACTATGAATGACTGAGCTCTTCTCAGCAACACAATTATCTAAGACAAGTCATGATGGAAAATTCTATCTACATCCAGATAAAGAACTGATGGACTCTGAATGAAGATCACAGCATACTTTTTTTAACTGTATTATTTTTTGTTTTGTTTTTCTTTTAGATGTGTTTCAACTTTCACAATTGTGACATATAGAAATATGTTTAATATAATTATACATATATAACCTATATCTAGTTATCTACCATTTTAAGTAGAGGAGAAAGGAAGTAGAAAATCTGGAAATCAAAATCTCATAAAAATAAATGCTAAAAATTGTCTTGACATTTAATTGAGGAGAAATAAAAACACTATTAAAAAGAAAATGAAGTCATAATTATTATTAATGTGCAAAGGATAGTTTTTTTGGGGGGGGAGGGAATCAATTCCCTCTGAGTCATGTAATCTAAGTAAAGGTTGGATGATCACTTGTCAGAAACATTTCAAAGGGGTTCTGGTTTCAAGATAGGTTAGGCAGATGGCCTGAAAAGAAGTTTCCTTCTCTGAAGTTCTGAAATTTCAGACTGAATAAACACATGAGCCTAGGATACTCATCAGGAAGGTAGGGATTTGGTAAATGAAGTGGGTTATAAGAAAGTATATCAAGGCATCAAGTTTTCTCTTAAACAAGATTTACCAAAAAAAAAAAATCATTGAACCAAGTAGGATTTGGTAATGAAGCTATTTAATGAGCATTCACAGGCACCATCCTTTTGTTCAAAAAAAGTTAATAAATCCCTGAGTAAATGTTACTTTGAGGAGTAAAGAAGCAATGTTTTGGGAACTCCCCGCCATTATTTAACCAAATTGCTGATTATCCAGCATTTTGCCTTTGCCTCCGATGTGCACGCACACTCACGGTGTTTTTATCACCTGCATGACTTAGCAAGTTGTTCCTTAGAGAAACTTGTGAAGCAATGAAGCTTGTTTTATTATGGATTTGTGTCTTCTGCCTGATTGACTTGTTAACTTAATAAGTGACTTGGCTTAGAGCAACATGCTATTCCTTTTCTCTTGGGATGGCTTCTCTCTGTCATATCAAATGTCTCTGGCATTCTCTCAGCCATTCTATGGAGGTTATTTGTTAAGTTTTCTGTCTTAACAGGTACCAGGTAATGGACTCTGAGACAGACCCAATCAAGGCAAATGTGAAATCTGCTGATATATTTATTTATACATACACCAAAAATTTTATCCAGAGCCTAATATATATTGGGCACTGTTTATGTAGTTAGGGATACAAAGAAAAAAAAAACAACAACAAGTAAATATTCCCCATCTTCACAGAACTTCTGTTCTATTTGGTTTTCTGTTAATCATTCACGGAAAAATCATAATTGTTAATTCTTGCATCTTGGACACATTTATTTGGGAGAAGGTGAGTTTCAGATTTATAGACTCCCTGAGAAGAAAAGGGAAATCCATCCACAGATGGTGGACCCTGCATAGAGACTCAGGTAATTTCTCACCCCAACACATACAATGCAACTTCTTCCTAGAAAGGAAGTAAAAAAACATAGAAATGAAGGAATCCTGTCTCCAAGAGAAGATAACACAATATTAGGTCTCTGAGGATAATAGTCTAGGATTAGAAAAGAGACCAGAAGCAATGAGAGTGCATGACTGTCTCAGGCCCCTTAGGTAAAGAGAGAAAGCACGCCTCAAAATCATCAACACTCTTAGCCAATGAACCATAGATCACCTGCAAGTTATTACTCTGGTGTATAATACATGCCTAATACTATGTGACACATGAAGGCCTCTGTGAGACTGAGATTCCACAGACCAAGATCAGAGATGTGGTATTAGAGATTGCTGTGGAAAGGATTTTGAAAAAAAGGTTACTACTGTATGGAATGTTCAGGAGGCTTGGCACCTCTGATATGAGGGTTCCCTGAGTTCTTTTCAGAGCTTCGCATCCATCTTTGACATCTACCTAATAATGCAACTCTCTCTCACTTGAGGCTCCAAGAAGCTGTAGCATGTGTAGGGTGGTCACACCCCAGTAAGTCATCTTGACAGATGGGCTAAATCAAGTTGAGGGTAACTGACAGACCTCAGACCTTACAGCGAGTTGGGGGATGTCTACCTAAAGCATGTGAAGACTTCCCCTGGTAGAATGAGAGTATAAGAACAATTTGTTCCAATAGCCATGAAGGTGACTGAAGCAGACACCGTAGAGCCCTTAGTACTTGTTCGGATACTGAAGACACAAAGGTCATCTTCTGCATCTTGGACCATCAATAGTTGGTGAATTTTGTCTTGCCATTAGACTCCAATGACTGAGGAAGAGAGAATGAAGCTGATAATTTCATTCAACTCTTCCTAACTTAAATACAATTTATGTGGAAGTCATCATGATCCCATGATGTCATTGATTTCCTTCAAAAACAATAAACAAACAACTAAATTAGCTATAATAAATCCATGCTGCTGTGAATTTTCAAGAAATCCATGTTCAAATGATTTGCATCCTAGTATGGTAGGGAAATTAATTAATGAATTTTTGAGATTCATTGGAAATGATAGTAGTGTTTCCATTTACTAGGTGGTCATTGGTTGTTGAAGGTGGGTCAACCTATTCTACAACATTCATGAGTCTACAATTTACAGTGTGTTCGTTGAAGGAGGTTATTCTTCAGAGAGGCCTAGTATTAGGAGCTCTGGCCTATGAGTCAGACATGATTTGGTTTTAAGTCCTACCTAATGGTAGCAATATATTCACTCATAAATTAATTAACCTCTTAGAACCTCCATGTCCTTATCTAAAAAGGGGAAATTATATGATTTAGAAAATTAAGGAACCTAAGGTTATCTAGTTGAAATCACTTATTTAAAAAAAAATAGGAAAAGTGAGACTCAAAGAATTTAGTCATCAAAAGTCAGCAAGCATTTATTAAGTGTATAATATGTGTTTAGCCCTGTGCTAACCACTGGGATTATGGATAAAAGTAAAAAAAAAAAAGATGGTTCCCTTCTTTCAAGGAGGCTGATGACACAAAGGAAACATTAAAAAAAATGGGGAAGGGAAAAGGATATGGAAAGGGACAAAGGTAGACACTTCTGGGTCAGGGGAAGAGATTCCCAAGTGTAGCCTGGAAAATAAGTACACATGGGTGACCTGGGTATCTTTCTTAAATGGAGGTTTTGATTCTATTGTGTGAATTGGTGGGCTGCAGCAAGCTTCCAAAATGAAGAAGTTTCTAGGGCACAGTAGAGAAAGTCCATGGAGTAGTTCAAAGAAGAGAAAGGCTGAAGTGTCACATCCAAGACCACACAGCAATTATACGGCAAGGTTCAGTTTGGAGCTTGGGTGTATTGACTTCAAATCCATTGAAGTGTGCAAACAACAATAATATGTATCATAATGCCAACATATCCCAGAGTTGATGTGAGCTTCAATATAGATACTATATACTTTGCAAAATTTAAAGCACTATGTAAGCATCACCTCTTTTTGCCCAATTTGCATATTTTCCTGAAACCTAAAGGGGCAAATACTAATGATTAGTAATTCATAATTAGTATAGTGCAAAGATCACTAATTTTGTAGACAAAAGCCTTGTGTTCAAATTTTGCTCCTGAAATTACTATCTGTAAGACCTCGAAGGTGTAATTTCACATTCCTATGCCTCGATTTCCTCACCTGTGAAATTAGTGAGAAGAATTAGACAAGGTGAGATGATGTCCATCTCTAGATACATGATGTTGTGATGTTGACATTAAAGATTAACTTTAAGTTGACGTCTGAAATTGGTACAATATTTGCTTCAGGACCAGGGACAGTTATTACTTTATCCCAACCCAGGTTTGAACATCCTTAAGATTACACAAACACACACACACACACACACACACACACACACACACACCATGCAAATATCATCTTATATATGTATATCTAATCATATATATATATATATATATATATACATGTGTATATGTTTATGCATATGTCTATGTATATACATATGCATATGTGTGTGCATGTGTGTATATACCTATGTATGTATGTGTTACCTAAGGCTTACTGAAAGTGCTGCATATCTAAATGTTAGAGAGTTTCTAGGGGAAATTACGAAGATCCATTTGGATGGTTGTCTCAATATAAATGGTCTACAAATGTCCAATGGCCCATGAGAACACTACTTAATAAACCTCATTGAACCATCATTTTGGAAAACATGAACCATTCTACCAAAATATTAAGGAAAACAATTTCTACTTATTAAATGTTTTTCTTTTTTCCTTTAAATTAAGTCTTTGCCTATGCACTCAAAATGATGAATGTGCCACTTACCCACCTCTCTTCCTCTCTCACACAGTAATTGTTTTTGAGGTTATCATTCACATGGCAGATCATTTTTGAGTTAGATAATTGGGGCTAGAATAACATAAAAGTGATTTAAAGATGACTATTTTTAATAAATTCAAGCTGCCATTTGTGTCATTCCTGGAATAATATTTGAGCTGAGGAGTAACTTTTTTCTTCTTAACTCTAGAATCTCTTTCTTATTCAACACCCCACCCTGGAGGGTTGGGGGCGGGGTAAGTTATGTTTATTTTTCTGTGTATAGATTTATAGCTACTGAGAAGACAAAGATATGAAGCAAACTTTAATTTCCCTCAAGGACTTTGTAATCTTTCATGGAAAACCCTTCATACATATTTAAGCACAAAAATGTCTTTAGATTAATTCACTCATTCACATATTTTATATGTACAAATGATAGTATGCAAGTTACTTAAGTGCAGGAACTCTTTGATCTTTGTCTTCATATCCTTATTGTCTAGAAAAGTGTTTGGCATATAACACATATGTTAGGCACAGGGTTTGGCATATAACCCTAAAGCTACATGCCTTTTGTATTACTGATTCCTTGAACCCATATGATATGTGTAATATTCAGTTGCATTCATGCATGTTTATTACAGGTTATGGAGAAATTGCTCAAATACTCACTCATAGATTGTGTCTCTAGAACGTTACTGGAATTTAAATCCTCTGTAGCGCAGAGAAATCAAAGGTGTTGGCGGGAGGGCATTTGTTCTGATACTATTTCTCATAGTCCCCACCACAATACTTTCATCTTTCAATATCACTTATTACCAAGTAGCCAGCCTAAAAGGCTTAGCTTTCAGAAAGTAATATTCACTAAAGTAATATAGTAAAAGTTGATATTAAATAATGTTCCCCCTAAAAAAAGTGGAACACACTTCCATAAATATGTATAATGTCAGAAGGAAGGTAGATTGAGATTCAGAAATATGACAGAAAGGGTAACTCACAGCTTCTATATTGAAGTCTTTTTCTTTCCCTTTATTAGGTGGACATGAAGCTTCCTTTATTGTGTTGGAACTTTTTGCTGGGCTTCTGGTAGGATCTTGAAATTGTCTTTCCTCTGGACATTGAATATGTCTGCATTTTTCAATCTAAACATTTTTCACCTTTTTGGGAGGCACTGTTATGAAGAGTCTAATGCATACTCTGCATATGCAGAGTCTAAATTCTTTCAACTTTTTGAAGTTCATAATGTCAGATTCTGGGTCAAAGGTGAGGCCCTGGGGAGGAGAACAGGTTCTTGACCTCTCTCCCCTCCAAGTGATTGCCTTTTAAAGACTTGGATAGATTTTTTCTCTCCTTTATGGTCCACCTTTTGAACCTGGAATCCAAAAGGCCTGTTATTTTATCAAAACCCCAGAAAGTATGGCTAAGTCTCTTCAATCAACTTTGAAACACTTATGGTTTAAGATCCAATGGATCAAAACACTATTTCTTCAAAACAAATTAGTGATTAGCTAGCTTGTTTGCACCTAATTTATATTTCTGGATTCAACTGAAAATACTCACCTTTCTATCATCACCTGGAATGGAGTGGATTCCCATCCTTAGACACGGCTTTGACACTTTGGCATCAACTAAGAAACCACTGCTTTTTCTCTGAGTCTCTTGACATTAATGCTTACATCAAGAAACGTTTGTGAAACATTGCCTGGAAGGTGTAGTGCAGGCCACTTTTCACAACTTAGAGTTCACTTGTTGAGCTGTCAGAAAATTCTATAAATAGAACACCTTGTCTTTTGGAAAAAAAAATAATACATTCTGGGTATACCATGCTATTTACAGGAGTCCTGAGAGAAGACAATCCAGAGGTGGAAAATTCCCCCCCTGTGGAAAACCAGAGATCAAATGGTTTGTTCAGTGAAATCTTAACACTTTTTTTGTCATCATAACTATCTGTTATTTTATCCATATAAGAAATTCCCAAAATGGAAACTTTAAACCAAGATATAGCTCAGAATTTCATTTGTAATTTATTGTATTTGCCTGAGAAGTGAAGTGACACCCATGCTCATGGCTACAAAACTAGTATAGGTCAGAGGCAACATTAGAACCCAGGTCTTCAAGCTTCCTTATAGAATATTGGTGCCTGTTTAGGTAACTCCTTGAAAAGGTAAAAAATGGAATAGTCAAATAAAACTATACTAATGACTAATAACACGAGGTCCAGGCTGGCCTCCATCCTGGCATCACAACTCATGGATTAAGCAAAAATGAACTCTAAATACCTGTGATGCCTAAAGTAGGATGTGGGACTTCACGAAATTGCTGTAAGGGTAGGAACACTAGATGTCCACAAGCCTCCCCCAATACCGCCTCGAATACCTATAAAATATGACTGTAAACAAATTCTAGAGCTCCAGACTCCACAGAAATGACAGAGTAACAAAGCTCCAGTTGAAGTCAGTCCAGCAGGCAGTGATCATAGCACACTAGAAGCATAGCCCAGTGCCATGCGGTTTCAGCCCCAGGGCACCCAGGAGAAGGCACGGCTGTAGCTTTCAGGAGTGGGGATCATCAGCAGCTGTGGCAGCTTCCACAATCACCAACCCACAAGAGCCAAGGACAAAGGGAAAAGGTCAGTGAAACTCGGCTAAATTTGGAGAAGAGGGTCTGGCCAAACTGGCTCCAGAGCTAGCAGCAGTCTGAAGTGGTGGCCCCGCAGCCTCCACATGGCTGCTTCAGAAGCTTCTGGCCTGCAGATTGCAAGGGGACCAAGGGATCATTCAGAGGCTAAGTGCTCTTGCCTAGAGCTGCCTGGATCAGATCATGGTCTTGGAATGTGGTTGTGAGGTGTGTTTTCGGTGATCCAAAGCTGGTGGGGGCTGCAAAAAAGGGTGGCCTCCTAATAACTCCAGCAGCTGCAAAAACTCCAGCAATTTGGGACAGAGCTCTCCCCTCTGAAAGCAGAGTTTTACTACTGAGCCCAAAAGACACATAATTGACTGGCAACACGCTCAGGCAAAGGAAACAAAGCAAGCCCAGCAAACCAACTTCAGATTGCTTTTTTGGGGACAAAAAAGACCAAAGCATGGAACAGGAGGAAGACAACACAATCATAACTCCAACTCCAAAAGCTTCCAAGAAAAATACAAACTGGATAGGGGCTATAGAGGAGCTTAAAAAGAAATTTGAAAACCAAATAAGAGAAGTGGAGGAAAAATTGGGGAGAGTTATGAGAATGATGCAAGTAAATCATGATAAGAGAGTCAACAACATGACTGAAGAAAATAACACCTTAAAAAATAGATTAACTCAAATGGCAAAGGAGGCCCAAAAAGCCAATGAGGAGAAGAATGCCTTAAAAAGTTGAATTTCCCAGATGGAAAAAGAATATCAAAAGCTTGCTGAAGAGAATAATTCCTTCAGAATTAGAGTGGAGCAAAGGGAATCAAGTGACTTCATGAGAAATCAAACTACAATTAAACAGATCCAAATAAAAGAAAAAATAGAAGGCAATGTGAACCACCTTATTGAAAAAAATCACTGAGCTAGAAAATAGATCCAGGAGAGATAATTTAAAAAATTATTGGACTACCTTAAAGCCATGATCAAAAAAAAAAAACCCTTAGAAATCATCCCTCAAGAAATTCTCAAGGAAAATTGCCCAAATATTTTAGAACCAGAGGGCAAAATAGAAACTGAAAGAATTCACTAATCACCTCTTGAAAAAGATCCCCAAAAGAAAACTCCTAGGAATGTTATAGCCAGATTCTGGAAGTCCCAGATCAAGGAGAGAATATTACAAGCTGCCAAGAAAAAATGATTTGAATATTGTGGAAACAGAATCAAGATAACCCAGAATCTAGCAGCTTCTATATTAAGGGATCAAAGGGCTTGGGATATCATATTCTGGAGATCAAGGGAGCTAGGATTAAAATCAATAATCACCTACCCAGCAAAATTGGATATAATGTTCCTGGGGTAAATATGGTCATTCAGTGAGCTGGAGGACTTTCAAACATTCTTGCTGAAAAAACCAGAACTGAAAAGAAAATTTGACACTCAGATACAAGATGCATGAGAAAGTAAACATGGAAAAGAAATCATAAGGAACTTATCAAAGTTGAACTATTTACATGCCAAAGTGGAAAAATGAGAATTGTAACTTATGAAACTTTTCTCACCATGAGGATAGGTGAAGGGAATACAAATGTATATATACACGCACACACACACACACACACACACATATTCACATATGTCTATATAGGAGGGTATATATGCATGTGAATACATATCTGAGTATGTGTATATATGTGTATATAGAGGGCACAGGATCAATTGAATAGCAAGGGATGATACTTTAAAAGATGAAATTCTGAGGTGGGAGAGGAATAGAATGAGAAGAGAGAAGGAGATACAGTATAGGATTAATAATCTCATAAAGAAGAGGCCAGGGATAACTGTTACAATGGAGGGGAAGAATAGGAATGGAAAAGGGAAAGGATCAACCTTACTCTCATTGAATTTGCCTTAGGGAAGGAATGACATAAACTATAAACTGGATGTCTTGCCACATAGGAGAGCAGGGGGGATGTGGATGAGAGGGGCAATAATGGAGGGGAGGGCAGGGTGTGGGGGAAGGTTGCTGGAAGCACATACTTCTGAAAAGGGACAGGGACAGGGTGGAGAATAGAACAAGGAGGGGCAGGATAGGAAGAGGGACATATAATCAGTCCCTCACAATATGTCCATTGTAGAGGTGTTCTGCATAACTATCCACGTGCAGCCTGTATTGAATTGCTTGTCTTTCCAGTGTGTGAGGGTGACGAGCAAGGAAGGGAAAGAATCTAGAATTTAAAGTTCTATAAGCAAATGTGTTGGGAACTGGGAATTAAGATATAAAGGCACTGGGGAAGGGAGATCCATCTTGCCCTGCCAGAAAGTCAGAGGGGTGATGGGGAAGAACATAAGAGACATATAGTGGGATGGCTGTTTTGAGGTGGTGGGTGGTAGAAAAATGGGGAGAAAATTTGTAACTTTAAATCTCATGGAAATGAATGATGTAAACACGAGAAAAAAAATAAATTAAACAACAACAACAAAAAAAAAACAATTTTTGTAAGATTCCTGGAATTTCAAACCTACTGGGTCAATAAATGAGGAAACCTGTTAAGCCTGTGGTGCTTCATATTTTTCTTTCAGGAATCATTAGGTCTTTGAGTTAACTATAGAGATGAGATCAACTTACTGGCTGTAGGCTGACAGCATCTCTCCCAGAAGCAACTGTCCTATGAGTTGCAGGGGGTGTTACATGCAATTTCTGGTCCAGAAGGCCAATATATAACTGAAAAAAGAATCTGTTCTACCCTGAAACAGAAATAAGGACATAGTATTTTAAGGTTTTTCAATATTTTGCATCTATTATCTCATTTGGTCCAACCTCTATCTGAAGACATGTATGTTTGTGTGAATGTGTGTTTGTGTGTGAGAGAAAGAGAGAGAGAGAGAGAGAGAGAGAGAGAGAGAGAGAGAGAGAGAGAGAGAGA
>CM053581.1:11621665-11635816 GCA_028627135.1 Pseudochirops cupreus | reverse complement strand
CCGCAGCTGAAGTCAAGAACAAGTTCCATTAAAGTTGACCCTTGTGAACTAGAGTCTAGACTCAACTTTCATTGACTAGAATAAATTCAACAATATTCATAAATTTAGGTGAGTGTAGGACATTTGGGAAAGTTCCTTGTTGTTAATGTTCAGTCCAAATTTCAAGTGTCTTGTTGTACTTATATTGCTTAGTTATAATGTGAAAGAGTTGTTGTATAATCTCTAGATAAAATCTGAATATTTTGATGAGAGAGGGAGAGAGAGAGAGAGAGAGAGAGAGAGAGAGAGAGAGAGAGAGAGAGAGAGAAGGAAGAAGGAAGGAAAGCAGGGAAGGAGGGAGGGAGGTAAGAGTAGAGCATTTATTAAGTACTTACTCTGTGCCAGGCACTAACAGAAAAGAATAATGGAATAACAGAAAAGTTCCAATATATCTGTTCATAAAATCACAAAGATTTTAGAGTATCAACACTCTTCTAAGTCATCTTTTGCCAAATCACTGTTTCAGGAACACAGAACTCCCTGTGTTACTCTACAGCTCAGAAATCATCAGTGATTCCCAATTGCCTGCAGGAAATCCTATAAATTCCTTTCAGGCCTGGTAAGCTCATTATTATCTGGCAGCTCAAAGGCACAACAGAGCACTGTACTTCAAGATGTGAAAATCTGAGTTCAAATCCTGTCTCAGACACTAGTTTCATGACCATGAGTAAGTGATCCAATACAATTTGCCTTGTTTTATTCATCTGTTAAATGGGGTCAATAAGAATACCTCCCAATCAGGGTTGCAGATAAAATGAAATAATATTTGTACGGCACTTTGCAAACCTAAAAGTGTGTAAAGTGCTAAACCTTAAATGAATGTGTCCTATCCCTAATCTTTTATAAAGTGCAATCCATCTCATGAAGTCCATTCTTGTCAAATTGACCTACTTCTCATTTCTTCTCCCTGATAGCTCATCTTGTTTATCTTGGCCTTTGCAGAAATGGGTCCCTCAAGAATACACAAGGAAGGAGAAAGTGAATAGAGGAGGGGAAAGGGAAGGGGAACTTTGGATAGAGCACATGGCCTGAAGTCAGCAAGACCTGAATTAAAATCTAGCCTCAGACACTTACTTGATGTATGATATTGGACAAATAACTTAATCTCTGTCACCTCAGTTTCCTCACCTGTAAAATGGGAACAATGATAACACCTAGCTCCCAGGATTGTTGTAAGGAATAACTGAGATAATACTTGTAAGGCATTTGGTACAATGCCTGACACAGAATAGGCACCTCATAAATAGTATCTATCATTATGCTACCTATTGTGAATAGAATGTATTTGAGGAATAGAAGCTGTTTTTTTTTTAATTATCTCTGACATCTAGCAAAGGGTCTGGCATACAGTGGGTGTTAAATGTTTGCTGAAAGGACTTTAGAAATCCTTTGTTTTAACCTCCAAAATTCAACAGTTGGGTTCCTTGTTGTTGTGGTTGAATCGCTCAGTTGTGTCCAGATCTTCTAGACCCCCATGGACCATAGCACTTCTGGCCCTTCTGGCCTTGACTATCTTCTAAAGTCTGTCCAAGCTTATGTTCATTGCTTCCATGCTGCTGTCTCTGAATTCCTCTTCTCCTTTTGATTCAATCTTTCTAAACCTCTGGGTTTTGTTTTGTTTTGTTTTTTCCAAGGAGTCCTAAAGTTTCCCAAACAGGCGATCTCTAGTTCAGCACCTGTAGTCACAGTAGATAAGGGAACATTAGCATAGAAAAGGTCTACTCTGGGTCATTGTAGAGGGATGTACAGACCACAAGTTTATTACATTCTCTGAATCTCCCCATAGTGAATAAGAACGAGATTCAGAAATATAGTGAATTTAACACACTGCATTGACAAGAGCAAACCAAACATAGCTTCTCAGTGATAAAGACTGAATGTGGTCTCCGTTGAGGGAAGAAGGAGAGGTAAATTCACCTGTTTTACTTCTGTCGATGATTTATTCCCCAGAGGACTGATTTGAAGAAAGCTCACTTCCTTGATTAAAGCTGGTAGTAAATGAAAGTGTTTTGGATTTCAGAAGTATGTTTCAGCTTCATAAATCTTGTATTGTATATCTGAGAAACAGGTTGGGGAAATGTATTAAAAGTTTGGATCATGGTAGAAATCCTTGTTAAAATGATCATTGTCCTGGAAAGTTACATTTTGGGGAGAAGGGCTGTGGTTGGGTTGGTTTGACCTCGAGATTTCATCAGCACAGGAATTCCCTAAGTGCAAACTCTACACTGAACAGTAGAGAGAACAGGATTTTTACTGAAGGATAGCTGATTTGGAATCCTGGTCTCAGTCACTTCTTAGCTCTTTCAGTTTTTCCCGGTCACCTAATCTCCAGCCACATTTTTCTTAATGGTGTAATGAGAGAAATAACAATACCTTCCATGCAGAATCATAGTGAGGCATAAATTATCTACCTACATCATTCCATATACATGCGTGCATATATCTGAATTATGTGAATGCATTATATATGTGTATATCTATAAACACATGTACACGTGCATACACATATGCACACATGCATTACACATGTATGTGTATATACACATGTGTGCATAAGAATGTGAATATATGTATGTATGTATCCACACATGTATATGTGTGTGTATAAAATACAAGATTTCAATTCTGGTCTTCCTGACTCCAAGTACAGCATTCTGTATAATGTACCCCTTAGCATAAGGTTGTGAGTTATTGTTTTCATGCTTGAAGTCACATGGTCATGATTGGTCACATCTTCTATGTATACCCGTAATTGGTTACCCTTCTGTGCTTAACCTCCATTGAATTTTTTAATGAATTTTATAAATGTTATCTTGGTGCTTTTGATTCTTATTGATTCACAGTTCTTGAAATAGTATAACATTTCTACACGTTTTCAAATCCCTGCATCAGCTCATCCTTGACACCTCATCTATGTCATTCGTAGGATACTAGTCAGCCAGTAAATAATCACTTATGAAGTACCTACAGTGTACCAGGCATTATACTAAGCACTGATGGTATAAATTAAAGCAAAGACCATCCATTCACCTACATTCTAGTGGGGGGAAAGCAACACAAATCCACAAAAGCTGCAAATAGGGGATGGGGAAAGGAAAGGTACCCAGAGTGGGTTATGAAGGGAACATCCAAAAACAGTGTAGTTGGGGGGAACTGGGGGGAAGTCTGGGCTGCCTCCCCTCTTAGACGGAGACCCCAAAGCCCATGGCCCTGCTCTCTGGTAAGAGCGACCAGTCAGAAGAGCAGAGGGTACTAATGTGAGTGCTGATATCATTGATGATATCATCCTAGAGTTAGAACATTAGCAAGTTCCATATCTAACCCCTTCATTCAAGTTCAAACCAAAACAAACTGAGCCCAAAGTTGGGCATGGATCCCAGATCTGCTCATCCCCTAGGCAAGTTTCTCATGCATCATGCCTCCTCATTCTGAGTTGCGGCTGCTTTAACACCTGAGTCTTGTACCTGTTCTCCTTTTGATCTATCACGGAATATTGATGTTTAGAGAGTTAGCGTTCTTACTGTTTGCTCTTTGACAGCCAATTCACTGTGTAACCCATTTGTCAGAAAGTTTGGGACTGGAAATGGATACAAACTCAAGACAATATATCTAGGCTTTACATCATTCATTAAAAGCCTAAAATAATGAGTGGTGAACATTTGGGTCCTCCCAGACTTCCTTTTGAACCACAATAATCTGGTATAACAGCCAGATTCCCTTCTTAAGATTCAGGGTCAATTTATAATTTACTCTGACACATCAACAATGTAAATATGCACTTTGAAAGTGATATCGAAAAATAATTAGCACAAATTTGGTAAGCACCTACTATGTGCCAGGCACTGAGGATACAAAAAGAGGTAAAAATCAGTCTCTGCCCACAAGGAGTTTATAATCTAATGTGGAGATAAAAGGCAACAGATATGTACAAAGCAAATTATATACAGGATAAATAGGAAATAATGAAGAAAGGGAAGACACTGACATTAAGTTGGGGGAGATTTCCCTTATAATGTAGGATTTTATTCAGGACTTAAATGACTCCAGAGAGGTCAATAGTCTGAGCACAGGAATGAGAGCATTTCAGACCTGATGGAGAGTAGAAAGAATGATTGGAGCCAAAAGTTGGAATGTCTTGTTCATGGAACAGCCAAGGGGCAAATGTTGCTGGATCAAATGGTATGTGGTTACTATAGTGTTATAAGCAAGGAGGAGCAGATGGACTTCATAATAACCTGGAAAGACTTATATAAACTGATGCTGAGTGAGGAGAGAAGAACCAGGAGAACTATGTACACAATTACAGACACATGGTATGTGTGATGACTAACATTGATAGACTGGGCTCCTCTCAGTAATGCAAGGTTATAAGAAAACTCCAAAGGACTTGTGATGGAAAGGGACATCCATATTCAGAGAAAAGAACTACAGTCCAAATGCAGATGGAAGCAAATTACTTGCATTCTCTTTTTCATCTTTTGTTTTGTTCCTTCTTTCTTATTGTTCACTACATTGGTTATAACTCTTCTTTACAACTTGACTAATGTTTAATGTGAACGTATTTGTGGAACCTGTATCACAGAGCATGCCACCTTGGGGAGGGAGGGGAAAGGAGAGGGAGAGGGAGAAAAGGTGGAACCCAAGGGATTGTGGAACTGAATGTTGTAAATTAAAAGTAAATAAATATTTTTAAAAAGTTATGTGCTGGGGAATAAAGTGTAGAAGGACTAGAAAGGTAGGAAAGGGAAATGGTCTTTTAATGAAGGACTTTGAATGCCAAATAGAGCATTTTGTTTTTGCTCCTGGAGGCAATAGGGAGCCCAGGAATTTATTAAGTGGGGAAAGAGTGACATTCCTGTACATTAGAGAAATCTCTTTAGTGGATGAATGAAGGATGGATTGCATCAGGGAGAGACTTCAGGCAGGCAGAACCACCAGCAAACTATTTCAGTAATCAAGGAGTGAGGTAATGAGGGCATGTACTATTGGTAGTGTCAGAAGAGAGAGGGGGCTGTATTGCGAAGATGGAATCAGATGGTGTTTAGAATAAATTGAAAATGAGATCTGAGAGACTTTGGAATCTAGGGTGATTCCTAAGCTATGAACCTAAGAGCCTGGGAGGATGCTACTGTCCTCTACCATAACAGAGGAAGTGGGTAGGGAAGGTATAAGGAGAAAGATAATGAGTTCTGTTTTGGACATATTGAGTTTAAGATGTTTATTGAAATTCAGTTTGAGATGTCTAAAAGGTAGTTGGAGATGTTAGATTGGAGGTCAGCAGAGAGATTGGGGCATGATAAATAGATTAAAAATCATCAGTATAGAGCTGGTAATTAAGTTTAAGGGAGTTAATGAGATCAACAAATGAAATAGTATAAAGGGAGAAAAGAAGAGGGACCAGGATGTGAGCTGGAAGATTATCCAGCAAAGAAGACAGAGGATTACCAATCAGATAGGAGGGAGGAAAGCCAAGAGAGTGTAGTGTCTCAAAATCTGAAGAAGAGAGTATCAAGGAGGAGAGATTGAAAGTCCCAAAGTTTGAAGAGAAGTCAAGGAGAATTTGCACTGAGAAAAGGGATCCCATATCCACCACCTTTCATGTCTTACTCGATACAAAAGTTTATTTCATCATCATATAAATTTAGTCTCATACAATGTCATTTGGAAAAAATAGGCCATTTTGGGGGGAATAAAAAATCTGTTCTTTATACTGTTACATTAGAATGTGACAAATATAAACCTCTTCTATGCTAATTAGAAGGAAATATGAACAGTAATTTAGCTATCAATAAAAATAAAAACTGAAAAGGCCAGGGTAGACCCCCGAGAGAAGATGTCCCTTTGATTTGACATGTGGCCTCAAGAATTGTATTTCTGGTCTAATTGAACAAAACAAACTCACTTGTGATTTTTAAGGGACAAGGGTGAATTCCACCCAGGATCTACCACTGCAGCTGTTGACCCATAGCTGATCCTCAGGTCTCCTGGGTTCCTTAGACATGAAAAGCTGTCACAGTGGTAGCTATGACATACAGTCCCTACTGTAATGGAATGTCTCAAAACAAACAGCAAGTATCCTTATTTATTAAGACCAGATTTTATCCCTTGTCCCAATTAAAATTTTCTTTCTAATTTTTACACAAATACCAACTTAGTATTGCATTTTATGGTTATTCAGTGCCTGGAACTTCCACAATGTCTTCAGATCTCTCTGTCTCTCTAAAGTGCCTCTGTAAAAAAGAAATAAAAACAAAAAGCTGCCTCACTATGATTTTGTTTTCTTTTGTTTTTTGATTAATCTATCAGAATTTGGTCTCTCGTGCTTTATAGATATTTCTGCAGGAAATGTGGGCATCCTGGGCTATACTGAATATCATTCTGCCATCTTGGCTTTGCCTCCTCTCTTCTTTGTACGTTGAATTATTTTTGTTTATGAATGAATGATTACAAAATCATTTTTTGAAAGAAAAGGTTCTGAAATGATTTTTTTGTTATGTTGAAACTCTTTGATTAAAGACTTTAAAGAAAGAACTTGGTTATATTTTGTTTGTTCCAATATATTTGAAAGACAAAAGGAAATTACTGAAGGTTCTGAGTAGAGGTGTGCATTATACATCAAAGGTGTGTTTTATATAAAGATTACCTGTGCATTATTTGTGGAGGATGGATTCAAGAGAACATATCCCAGATAGGAAAAATCCATTTCTAATGTTATTACAGTGGGACAAATATCAGGCTTAAGAAACTGAAAGAGGATATTTGAAGTGAGAATAAAAAGGAGGACTTGAGTGAAATATAGTTCCAGACTTACTCCAGAGCACTTGGGAAATAATAGGATCTTGAACTGAACACAATATATTAAGGACCCTTCCTGTGTATGTTGGGTTCTTTTTTTGTTTCTCAAATTGCATCCGCATTGCCCTTGGATTTTAATTGGTGCCAGGGATAAAAGCAAGGCCTTTGATATAGTTTGCTGGTCACTCGGACATAAGCGGGAACCCGTTCCTCCCTCAGGCTTTGGACTACAGACGAGTAGCATGATGACGACTGGCTCAGAAAGGCTGCATTCAGCTGAATCAAAGCTATGTCCTCAGGGAAGTAGACCTTGCTGCTCTGACTGGCCTTCTCCTACTATGGCTAAGGGAATCTCCTTTTATTAGATTTAGAAGGACTATGAGTGTCTCATTATATCCAAGTTTCAAAGATGAAGTATCTGACTGGCTTAATTATACACATTGCCACATTGTTTAGGTACAATACAGCTGAAGATGTTGACCTGTTCTCTGGGGAATAGCTGAGAGTGAAGATATTGATTTCAGAGATAATCATATAAAAGATTATCATTGGAGCCCTGAGATAAATAAGATCACTGAATCATAGAATCACAGAAATATGAGATGTCAGAAGGAACCTCCTAATTAGTTGCACTTAAACCCCACAAAAAAATCACCTCTATTTTATACTCAACATGAGATGATTCAACATCGAGGACCTCTATGAGAAGGAGTTGGTTACTTTCTAAGGCAACCTATTTTATGTTATTGTTGGGAAGCTTTTTTTTTCTTTTTATGAAATCTAAATCTCCATCTTATGAACTTTCAACCATTCCACTTAACCCTGTGCCTGGGGAAAAGATAAACTAATATAATCTCTCTTCCTTGTGAGGAACTGAGCAAATAGGGAATATAAAAGACAGAGAATTAGTCTCTGAGGCAGGAAGACTTGAGGACAAATACAGCCTGAAATATTTCCTAACTGTGTGACCTTGGGCAAGTCACTTAATCTCTGTTTTCCTCATCTTCCTCATTGGTAAACTAGGGATAAAATAGCACTTACCTCAAAGGGTTATTGTGAAAAACAAATGTAGTAAGATTTATAAAGAGCTTAGTCCAGTGTTTGGTGCCTAATAGGCACTCTATGCATACTCACTAATATTATACTACATAATCTAATCATCTTTTAAATACTGAAAGATATTTGTTGCATATTCATGACATTGTTAGCTATAGGATAAGCATGCTCAATAACTTTACTGAAGACTCATATTCCATGATTAAAAATAAACAATAACAAAACAGATTGAAGCTTGAAGTAAAAATCTTGCCTAAAGGAAAAGATGTTTTCAGGAGAACTGTCAGTCAATATGTGTATTAACTGTGTGCTAAGTGTATTATGTGTATTATATGTACATATTAAGCACCTTTTGCTGTTGTCTAGTCTTATCAGTCTTGCCAACACTTCCTGACCAAATAGGGGTTTTCTTGGCAAAGATACTGAAATGCTTTGTCTTTTCCTTCTCCAGATCATTTTCCAGATGATTAGATAAGACAAACAGGATTAAGCTGTTTTCTCAGGATCACACGGCAGGGAAGTATGTGAGGTCAGATTTGAACTCAGATCTTCCTGATCCCAGTGCTCTAGCCACTGTACCATTCAGTTGCCATTAAGTACCTTTCACATCTTCAGGAACTTTGTTAAACAATTGGGATTCAAAGAATAACAAAAGACAGTTCCCATTCTTAAGGAGTTCATATTCTAATGGTAGAAACCACCTACAAACAAGAAACACAGATAGTATAAATTAGAGATAATCAACAGAAAGGGCTCCCTTTTCTCTGATGTCTTCAAGCAGAGATTACACCATTCCTTCTTGGCCATATCATAATAAGGATGTAAGGGTTGAACTGAATCAATCCTAGGTCCTTCTAACTCTTAAATTCTGTGATTTTGTGACCTCACTGCCTTTCAACATCCTGAAAAGGTTTCTCTTGAAGCTCCAGTTTATTAATATCTTTTAGAAAATGTGCAACTCAGAACAGAATACAAGACTCTAAGATTTAGTCTGACCTAGGCAAAGCATATCAGGAAAATCACCTGTCTAGTTGTGGAGACAGTTTGTCTCCTAATGCAGCCTTAGATTACATTAGTTTTTTGAGTTGCTGTGTCACACACACACTTGAATATTTTTGAGCTTACATTCCACTAAAATCCCAGGTTGTTTTGCTGACTAATATTTTACTGAAATGCATTCCTCCATCTTATGCTTCTGAAGGTCGGTAGGGAAATAAAATTGAGCAACTAGGCATTATTGAAGTTTCTGATCATTGACTAAAAACTGGCCAACAGAGAAATGAAGTGATAATAGAATTAAAATATTGGAAAAATAAGTAGGACTTGGATAAGTAAAGATCCTAAGAAGACTGAAGAACATGTATGAGAGGTGTAAAGTAATAGGATAGGGAAGGCAAGAAATTGTGTACAGAAGCAGGAATTTCAAAGTTCAGGGAGTGACACAGCTTTTAGTGAATGTTAATCAGAAGGGATGACCTCCCCACTAGGGTGGTAGATTGGCAAGTGATTAAAAAGTAAAATTCAAAAGACTCACTATTAAAATGTTGTCACTGTGATTAGGGCAGTCACCAAGTATCATGGTAGTTTAAGGAGTAGAAAACAATGATTCAGGAATCAATATCCTAGAGAAAGAAGAGAAACCATCTGAGAAGTAAGTCAATAATAGTGACAAGAAGAATAAGAAAGTATAATTTAATAATGTTAACTTTAAAAGAAGTATTTCTCAATTGAGAACCATAATGTAAATTTCAGGAAATGGATGTAAGGAGCAAAGAAAATAACTAATTATCTTCTCAGTCCTATAAGAGGATCGGGCAAGATAAGAGAAGAATGATTTCATCATCAACTTCGTTGAATAGAAGTGGATATGGCAAGCAGCAAATATTCCATAATTGTATTGACTTTTTCCCTGATTATGCCATTAGATATATCTCTGATCTCATGTGTCCATGTGCAACTACACGGACATATCTCACGGTTCATCCATGTCCTCCCATACTATTATTATAGTTATCAATCACTTTGTCTAGGTCTTTCAGCAGAGGACTACATCTGATCCTTCATTCTCTAGGTTGCTTGCATTGCCCTACTCCAAATGAAGTATGCCAATATGGTTCATGTTTCATGGCAATGACTATGAATGAACAAATGAATGAGTGAGGAGTCAAGAGGTTCACCACTCAAAGATCACTGATGAGAACAGTAAATGAAGGGGCACTGTATCTTCTGAAATCTCTAATCAAGACCAGTAAGGAATAAATTCAATTCCGTTAGCAAGTGCTCTCTCTCCTCTCTGTGTCTGTCTCTCTGTGTCTGTCTCTCTCTTGATCTCTCTGTTTCTGTCTCTGTCTCTCTCCTTCCCTATCACCACGTGGATACACACACATTGCATGTGTTTTGTCTTTTTTCTCTCAATTATTCATTTAGGAGTAAATTTGTCACTGAATGTGAATGGTGAGTAACATTTTCCTTTTGCAAATCTACATTGCATCTTCCAAGAATAGACACTCACAGGCTTATTCATATATTACAACAATTTGCTCCATGAGAGAAGCAACTTTGGCCATACATGCAAAAGACAGAGGGAAAGTATATTTTCTGCCAAAGTTTGTGTGAATGTTGATCCCAACATGTTGGGCCCATGAGACTTGTCTCTCACATCTAAAAATGTACAGCAAACTATTTACTCTTACTTCAAAACTTCTACTTCAAGCCTACAGTGGCTAGATAGTGAAGGAGTAGCAATGAAAATGGCCTAAATACCATTATTTGAAGACACTTGGAATTTTCCAGGTTGGTGTGTGACTATGTGTGTATGTCTATAGATGTGTGTCAGCTGTCCAGTCTTCCTGGGAGGTTTTCCTTCTTCATCTTGACCTCTCTTAATCACTTAATTTCTTTCATCCTCAAGTTCAATGCTAGTCTCTCCACAACTCATCTGTTTTCCTCCTTGGAGTTGTTGTTAGTGCTTTTTTTCTCCACCAAAATGACCTTGTGTTTTCTTTGTGATCATTTCTAGCTATTGAGATGACCCCTTTGTCACAGGAAGAAACACCAAGGCCTTATTTTGTTGATTTCTAGAATTTTTTATGAAACGATATTTACTTCTTCATCTGGAAGAAACCAGGAAACTTGTATGGCAGAAAAACAACAATAACAGTAACAACGGAAAGAACAATGAGAGGAGGAGGCAACCCGAAAAGATATTTAGGCTACTGATAGTTGTGTGTTCTCTATTTCTGGGAATAGGTTTCAACTCAGTATGTGACTGCTTCCCAACTCCATTTCTTGAAGTCTAGTATTATAGAAATTGATTTCCATTTTCTCTCTTGGATGCTATGTTTAAGCATTTTAAAAGTAAAATTAATGCCAAAGCTTGTTTTCTTTTCCCCCAGACAAAAATAAGATTAATCTTAGCTGCTTTTAGATTTCTATTTGCTAAAATCTAAATAGGTTGATTGTAAATAAAAGAGGAGTAGTACGTGTGTCCACACACAGAGAGGAAGACTTATGTATACCCTCTCTGTTAAAGTTTAAAAAAAAATCCTAATTCGGGGTTCAGAGCTTAAAAATAAAGGGTTTCTTAAGGAGTTGATTATCAATTCTTTCTTTAATAACCATTTCTCAAAAGACAGAACTAAATTGATTTTGGATTTTCCTTCTTCAATCTAAAAGGATCCAGAACACCATATATATGCATATTTAGACATAAGAAAACACGCATATACATATATGTATAATATGTGTATATATATGCATGTGTATATTGTGTGTGTGTATATATGTCTGTGTATGTATTCATATATGATATCTACACATGCACCTTGCATTCACACATGTGATATACACACCCTACATGTATAGATACATATGTATATACATATACACATAGGTATAGACACATAAAAATACATCTACTTGTATATGTGCATACACATATGCATATATATATATATATTTTTTTTGATATCAACTCTAAATCTTCCTCTTTGCCATTTTGATTTACAGTTCCTACTTCTACCTGATGGAATAAAAAGGATGAATTTAAACCTCTTCCAATTTGACAGATCTCCAGAAATTTGAGGCTTATAATCCTATTGTCCCCATCTCCCCACATCTTCTCTTTTTTAGACTAAACATCCTAAAGTCCTTTTTCTGATCTTTGTATGGGAAAGGGAAGGGAACAAGCATTTATTATGCACCTAATTTGTGCCAGGCACTCTACTGAGGGCTTTTACAAATATTCTTTTATTTGAACTTCACAAGAACCCTGGAAGGTAGGTATTATATCAGGTGTTGGAAAATTGTAGCCTCAGGGCCACATGTGGTCTTTTAGGGCCTCAAATATAGCTCTTTGACTGAATACAAACTTCTCAGAACAAATTCCCTTAATAAAAGAATTTGTTCTGTAAAACTTAGACTCACTCAAAAGCCTGTACCCAAGGACCTAGAAGGTCACATGTGACCCTGAGGCTACATTTTCCCCACCCCTGGGTTATATTATCACTTTATATTTCACTAAACTAAGGCAAACAGAAGTTAAGTGACTTAATCAGGGTTACACAGAGAGTGTGTGTCTGAGTGCAAATTTGAAATCAAGTTTCTTGACTCTGAGATCAGCATTTTATTTAGTTTACCACCTACTTGCTTAGCTAACTGAGTAGTATAATCTAAAGGCTTTTTCACAACCCTACTTTCCCTGGACCTGGATGAACCTGAAAATGCCTTGTATGTTTATTTTTTAAGAACCTACATTTGTTTTTTGTTGTTAAGTCATTTTTTAGTCATGCCTGATTCTTTGTGACCCCATTCGGGGTTTTCTTGGCAGATTCTGGAGTGTTTTGTCATTTCCTTCTGCAGCTCATTTTACAGATGAGCAACCTGAGAAAAACAGGGTTAAGTGAATTACCCTGGATCACACAGCTAGTAAGTGCCTGATGGCAGATTTGAACCCAGGAAGATGAGTCTTCCTAACTCCAGATTCAATATTGCAACCATTGCACTATCTAGTTGCCAAGAACCTGCATAATTTAATGCAGAGATACTTATCCCCAGATCTGACAAATAATGACTTGTATATTTTTTTTCACAGAAATTCTCCAAGGTCATCCATACAGACGAGTATAATGAAAATTGGACTAGTTTAGAGCATGAGGGCCTGGGCTCAAATCTTGCTCTTCCACTGACCACTGTGAACTTGAACACATGATGGAACCTCACTGCATGTAGTTTTATCACATGTAAAATGAAATAACCAATGATCCTCCAAACTTTTCTACCTCACTTCTCTCTTTCAGCTTAGTTTCTGTATATTGTCTTTTCCTATTATAACGCAATCTCCTTCAGCTTATGGACTGACCCTCTTTTTCATTCCTATGAATAAATATTCAGTGGTTAATACTGTGCTGATACATAGTAAGCATTTAATTTTTTTTTATCTTCTCTAATCTTACAGAAGTTAATGACTTTTGTTAGGATCTTCTCATACAGTAATCAATATCTGTGTTGGTTGAAAGAATATTCATTTCTTGTTGAATCAAACATATATGCACACATATATTGCTAGAGGTTACTATGTGCCAAACACTGTGTCAGGCTCTGGGTGCAAATATAGAGCTCACATTCTCATACTGTTAAAAAGCACATATAGGCAGAAGTGTGCTACTAAATGTTTAATAACTGATTCTCCCTAAAATTGCATGTAGGACACTTTCAAGTTTGATTTGTTTTATTAATAATTTCTCCATCATTTTATTCAATCTAGGCAATCATAGTACACTAAATCAAATCTTGACTTATAGTTTGTTGATTTCAGAGATATAAATGGTCACCTTGAAAATTTAGTAATCAGCCCACCTCAACTAGTTCAATCTGCCTCCAGAACACCCCTGTAAACAGGTGAGTGAAGGCTGTGGAGTGCTATGAGATTACAGAAGCTTCAAATATATCCTCACGAAAAACTAATCAGTACTACCAACAGCAAGTTAGTTCATTCTAGAAATTAATTTGCTTTCATCTATCTTGATTTCCAATAGAGTTAGAAAACAAACTGTCACAAGTCTTCACCGGATAATGTTTCTTATCATAATATTTTATAGGGCATCGGAAAATTTTAGAGGTAATTGGTACATCTTCCCTCCCTTCTTCTTCTTCTTTTTTATTTCTTGTACAGGAAACTAAAGACTCAGATTGGTGAAGTGAATTTCCCAAGGTCCCAAAGCTAGTTAATGATAGAACTTGTATATGAACCAACTTCCAGGA
>CM053581.1:11606119-11621165 GCA_028627135.1 Pseudochirops cupreus | reverse complement strand
ATTTTACATCTTGTCCAAAGTGTGTAAACTTTTTTGTGAGTATGGTTTGTTTCCTTCCTTGTAATTATACTTGTAATTAGCACAGTGCTGTGAACAGAGGAGGCATTAAATCAAATACTTTTGTGTTCTTTATTGTTTTATCCTCATTCTCACACTGCCTGTGAATAACAAACATAGCTCTTTGTTTTGCCAGCTTCTCTTTGTTGATAATAGCAGCATCTTTCTAGTCACCTTGAGGCAGGTTGACTATGTAGTAGATAGAGTGCTGAGCCTGAAATCAAGGAGACCTCAATTCTAACAGCTTCAGACACATGATAGCCATATGACCTTGAGCAAGAAGTAACTCAACCTCTGTTTGCCTTGGTTTCCTCTTTTGTAGAATGGATATAAGAGCACATACCACCTAGAAAATGATCAAATGAAATAATAATTGCTATGTGCTTAGCACAGTGCCTGGCACAAAGGAAAGCTCTATATAAATGTAAGCCACCATCATCACCATATTGTCTAATAGAATGTAAGCTCTTTGTTAATATAGTTGTTACATTCTTTATAATTATACTTTTAACTGGTACAGTACTGGGAACATAATAGGCAGTTAATTAAAGACTTTTTCCCTTTATTGTTTTATTCTACTTCTTGCACTTCCTAACTATGAATAATAGACATAGCTTTTTCCTTCACCACCTTCTCTTCTGTGTCAATTATAATAATATCTTTCTTGCCACATAGTGGCAACTAGGTGGCACAGTAGATAGAGCATTGGGTTTGGGGTCAGGAAGACGAGTTCAAATCTGACCTCAGACACTCACTGGCTGTGTGAACTGAGTCAAGGCAATTAAATGTTCCCTGACTCACTTTACCCAACTGTAAAATAATTACAATAATTCCAACTACCTTAGGGTCATTGAGAGAATCACATGTATACAAAGCTTACTGTAGCCAGGTCAGGCACTGTGCTAAATGTTTTATAATTATTATCTATTTAGATTCTTACCAGTCCCCTGACAGACAAGTGATATTATGCCCATTTTGCAGATAAGGAAATTTAGACAAATATAAGTTAAGCACAAAATATTTGCAACGAACTAAGTATAGTCCATGACACATAATAGGAGTTCAATGAATGCTTCCTTTCTTTCTTCTAGCCACACAGGTTCATAACTTCAAAGTCAATTTCATCTCCAAATTCACACACTCCACATATCTAATTCATTTCTAAGGCATGCCAGTCCTACATCCCAATCATCTCTTATATCTGTCCCCTCCTGTTCATTCACGTAGCCACCACTTTATGTTCTAAGCTGCACCTTGACAATTGGTAGTAGACTCTTACTCAGTCTCCCTAGCTCTATCTTTTTTGTTGATCAGTCTGACTCTTCATGACCTCATTTACAGTTTTCTTGGCAAAGATACTGGAGTGATTTGCCATTTCCTTCTCTGGCTCCTTGTACAAGTGAGGAAACTGAGGCAAATAGGGTTAAGTGACTTTCTTAGAGGCACACAGCTAATAAGTGTCTGAAGCTGGATATGAACACAGGAAGAAGAGTCTTCCAGACTCCAGGCTTGGTATTCTATCAACTGCACTTTTGAGCTGTCATTCTTGCTCATTTTCCAGAAAACTGCCAAAATAATACCTTTAAAGAACAAATTTGAACACACCACATGTAACATTTTAGTGGCTCTCCATAAATCCATTCTAGATTTGTTTCATGAATCTAAATCAAGTCTAATGGTCTAGAATGGGCAGACTACTCCTCCACCCACTTTTTCAAATTAGGCTAACATGTTCCTTTCTTCAGTGTACAGTAACATCTCTTTTCTCAAGGATTTTTGCCAATGACAGTGGTCTAATAAACACAACTTGAAGTTCTTTCAGAATCTGAGACTTAGTTCTCTTTGGCCATTTCACTAGAAGTTTTCAAGGGGAAATTAATTGATCCTTTATTATCTACCTGTCCTGTAAATCCACTCCCATTTCAATATTTTCATGCTGTAATTTCTAGGCCAAGTGGCATTCATCTTCATGAAGAAAAGAAAAAGAAACAGTGGAACAGCTCTGCTTTTTCTCTATTGTTAGATATCCACCCCAAGCCATGGAGCTTCTTTGATCTCTCACTTCAATAGAATATATCTTAAACCAAGAAATGAACTGTATTTATTATACTTGGTTTCCATTCCCTCACTATGAACTTCAGCACTTCTGAAAATTTTTCACAGGATTTACCCAAGTTCATACTCATCTTCTGTTCTCTGACCTCCCTTTCATTTTCTGTTCATATCCATTCTAAATCTAGGTTTTTGAAAACATACTTCTGCATTTGTATCAGCCTTTTCAAACTATTGTCATGTTTTATGCTCTTTAAAATTCATTCCTTTTTTTCTTCAGAATTTGATTTTTCAGCATTATCCCTGCTGGGATAACTTTACCTGGAGAATGTTAATTAATGGGATCCTAGCTATATCACCTTTGACCACATATATGTATATATGTGCATGTGCATATTTAAATCAGCTCTCCTAACATTTAGGCTGCATATCTAGTATTCTCCTCTTTTTCTATTACCACATCTAAGGGGGAGTGGTCACTTCATCTCAATGTTTCTATCTTTTTCATCCTAGCATATAGTTGCTTTTTAAGGAAGAATCAGTTCTACAATGGAATTTTGCATTCTTGCTTCATGCAGGTTTTGAAGGATAAAATTGTAATGATGCCAATTCAGACATTGTTAATGGCTTTGCTTTTGGAAGAAAGGAGAGCTCCAATAGATGCCTGGATTATTGAAATCCCTAACCCTTATTCTGTTATACCACTGTGATGCAATGATGATATGTTTCCTGAGCTACTCATGTATTGCTTTTTTTTTTTTGCCAATGTGGACCATAGTTTGCATCAAACATAAAATCATAATTGTTTCTCTCTCAATTATTATTAAATTATATTCTCTCTGTCATGTTTTCTCCTTCTAATTCCTTGCCTATTGGGCATGAATATTGTAATATTAATGGGATTTAAGATCTTCTCCATCCATTAATAGGTCTCACATGGAGCCCATTAAAGGAAGCTTGTTTAAAAGAGGCTTGCTTGCAGGAAGGCTTTCACACCTTTTGCTAATTTCTAATTAGGCATGAATCAAGAGGGTTGTGATACCTTCTGGTTCAGAGAAATGTATATATACTTTGAGTGGTATCTTGTTTTGGGGCCTCTATTATGAAAAGGAACCTATAATTCCCTGTTCTAGAATCTGAGTGACTGTATGTTCAAAGCTCCCTGATTGCTCAGATGTAAAGGCTCTCTCAATCCAGGGATGTATGTAAATCACATAGTTGATTCAGGCAAAGTTCTGTCTATTGGTCTTTATTTCTCCTTTTTTATTTTCTCAGTAATCTGTTTATTCTCTGAAGTTCAGGATGCTCACATTTCCCCTGAAGTAGTGAACGTAATTAAAGAAGATTTTTGAGCCTTTAAATAGTTATTTTTCCTAGTAGAGCAGAGCTAAGAACCTGTGCTAGCAGCCATCCTGGGTTTGCCAGTGTGGTTGCCTCTACAAGTATATTTCTTCAATTCATGATGCTACCCATTATTTACCATCTTGCTGTTGCATAAGGCATAAACAGAGAGAGTTGATTTTAATCACAGATTTCAGCCCAATTAATGCCAGTGATAATTGTGTAAGCAAAGTTAAATCTGTGCTTTAGGACCTCAAGCTCCTCATGATTATTGCTTAAATTCTGGATATTTTCAAAGACACGTATGAAGAATTTTTCTCTAACTATAAGTCCTTTCTTTTGAGTTTTGTCTCCTGTGAAGTATAGGGTGGATATTTCATTCTTTCTTCAGTAGTTACTCACTGTGGCATCTAGCTTGGAGATGAGAAAAAGGCATTTTTTTCTGTCTCTTCCATCTTTGGGTTTTAAGTCTGTTTGATTACTTTTAAAGGAAACTAGGAAAATTCTTCTTGCCTTTTCTACTGTCATTCCAGTATGTCGGAACTGCCAATCTCATTCTCAAGGTGAGAGACTCACCCAGACAAAGATATTAGCCATCTGTATCTATTTATTAATCTATTCCAAATTCATCTGGTTACTTTTTGCACTTCATGGGTCTTAAAAATGGTAATTAATAACTAATATGATTTTCCTTTGCATATGGGATTTTCCAAATCTCTTAGGTGTTGACTTCTACAATGAATTTAAATAGTTTAAAATTCATTATGATTCTGCTGGTAGAAAAACCAATCTCAATATTGCAAGTCCTATTGCTAAAGCCATTATTTCCAAGGAATTAATGTATTTACATTATGTATGTGTGTGTGTGTATAGGTTCATGTATACATATTTAATACATACATATACATATAGAGAAAGCTGAATATACATATGAGCACATGTGTAGCTATATACACTTTGTATTTTGTGTGGGCATCAGAATTCTAGGCAAATACTTAAAAATTGTGATGGATGTTCTTCTGGGTAGGAATTATTGAGGATGTTTATTGTTCCACTTGAAAACATGCATTCTTCCTTGTGTTTTTGGAATCTAGAATGTTCTTATAGGTATGTCTTATGTGACAAAAAGGTAACTCGTAACCCCCCCGTAATCTGTAAAATGGGCTTTCTGAGCAATCTTATTCACTGAGTTATTGTTAGATTCAACTGAGATGACTTCTTTTTTATTATTTAATTTTTTAAAAAAATTTTCCCAGTTATACATAAAAACAATTTTAAAATTCTTTTTTTTTCAAATTTTTGAATTTCAAATTTTCTCCCTCCTTCTCTCCTTCCCCTCCTCTCCTCATTGAAAAGGCCAGCAAATTTTTGAAGGTTATACCTGTATGGTCATGCAAGACACACTTACATGTAAGTTATTCTATGAAAGAAAACAGAGACAAAAGAAGAAAAAAAAAAAGTAATGAAAAGGTGTCTTTCTTCTACATCCATGCTCTACTGGTTCTTTCTCTGAAGATGGACAGCACCTTCCATCATAAGTCCTACAGAATTGTCTTGGATCATTGTGTTACTGAATATAGCTAACTTATTCAGAGTAGATTATCATATAATACTGGTGTTACTGTAACACCTGACTTCTGCTGTATAAAGTCACATGTAATAAGGCTTATCCCTCATTAACTATTAAAAAGAACAAAAACACTCATTTAATAGTTATTTATGTATTTATATGTAAATACTCCAGCTAAACATGATGGAAAGTTAATATGTTTATGGGTGTAAGTATACGTAAATACATAATACATATACGTGTATATGTGTTTGTACCACACACACACACACACACACACACACACACACACATATATATATATTCCATATTTCATATATATGTGTACATATAATACCAAGGTGAATCATACAGAATTTTATTAAAATTCCAAAAATTATCTTTAGTTCAATATTACCTAAATTTATTTTATTCATTATGACATGTAGATTTGTACAATTTTTTTGAACCTAGGAATAATAAAAAAACATATTATAATACCTCCATAATATTTTGTAAATTAGCATTTCATTCCCTGCTTCCAACTGGCACAGTTCTAGTACTGGTATTTATTCCTGCTCTTCGCATTCCCTATCCTGAACCCTCTAGAAATCATTCTGCCCACTAATAGTGCACATATACTGTTGAATGTCCTAAAAATTCCTTACAGATTAGGAGACACTATTTCTGATAAACCTCTTTTGTTGATAGTCTCTCCTCTCTAGGTTTCCATGATATATTTTTCTCCTGGTTTTCTTCCTACCAACCAGCCATCCTCAATTGCCTTTGCTGGATCTTTATCCAGGGCATGGACAAGGTGGGTGTCCTCTAAGGCACTCTCCTGTATGCTCTTCCTTTCTCCCTCCCTCCTGCCTCTTGAAATCACTGTTCTCTCTAGCTCCCATGGATTCACTCATCATGTTTATGCTGATAATTCTCAGATAGATTTATGAAGCCCTAATTTTTTTTCATAATACCCAGTCTCACACATTTGATTGCTTTTAGACTTCTCAAACTGGATGTCCTGTAAATGTACTAAACTTAATATGTTGAAAACACAACTTATTATCTCTCCTTTCCCCACCAAAATAAATGGATAAATAACTACTGAATTTCCTTATTACCATGTTGTATACCATCATCCTCCCATTCACCCAGACTCACACCCTTTTATATTCAACTCCACATTTTCTCTATCAGCTCCTCCTCAAATCCTATCTGTTGACAGGTCCTATTGATTTTACCTTAATAACATGCTGTGAAGGGAATGCTTTCCCTCTTCATTTCTAGATTTTCTTCAAGTGTCAGCTAAAATTCCACCTTCTATGGTTTTTTTTTTTCCCATCCACCTTAATGCTAGTGCCTTCCCTCTCTTGATTATCTCCAATTTAGTTGCCTTTCAGAATGAAATGATTGGCTTAAATGTTTTGTGACTGTTTCTTTGAACTGCAAAACACCTTATTTTATGATTATTCTCTGAATGCGTGCTGGTGAGATGTGGTACTTGGAAAATTTTGATTTGAAATGTGTCTTATCAAAATATATAGCAGGTTTCAGGAAGAAATTTGAAGACTTAAGCATTCAAACTGAGATGACCAGAGTTCATATTTTGTTTTTGGCATTTTTTGGTTTTGGATAAATAGGTATTTTTCCCCTTGTCAGTTCATGTTTCCTTAACTGTCAAATGGCTATAAAAGAGGAATAAAACTTATCTTACAGGATTTTCAAGAGCAAATGAGATAATATTCAAAAACACTTTGAGAATCTTAACTATATAATCTAATTACTGTCTGTACAAAACAATTTATTATATTTATATGTGGGCATAACATTTCCACGTATTATACTGTGAATGTGTATAAACACATAATACATGTACATATAAGTGTGAAAGTATATTTCCATATATTTGCACATGCATATATATACAGACATGTACATACACACCACACATATGTACATAAGATATACTGTTATGTTTAATTTTTATTATTAACATTTTCTATATTATTTTCTTGGGCAACTTGGTTGCACAGTGGATAAAACACTGAGACTGGACTTAGGAAGACCTCAGTTCAAAAATGACTTTAGTCATTCATTAACTGTGTGACCCTGAGCAAGTCACTTAACCCTGTTTGCCTTAGTTTCCTTATCTATAAAATGAGTTGCAGAAGGAAATGACAAACCATTCCTGGTTCTTTGCCAAGAAAACCCAAATAATATCACAAAGAGTGCACTAAAAATGATTTAAAATATCACTTTCTTAAATTTAGAAAACCACAACAATAAATAACACCCTTATTTATGGCATTTATTTCTGAAGTATATCTTTTGATGCCTACTGAAAGCTTAACAACTGGTTCTCTGGTATCATCCACCAACCAAAGCTGCAAATCTTGCAAAGTATATATATTATGTTTATTTTCTGAGGAAAAGTCTATCATGACAATCATTTATTGAATAAATGAATGGAAGGATGGGTAGATGGATGGATGGATGGATTGGATGGATGGATGGATGGATGGGTATGACTTTGAGCAAGTATTGTAAACACCCTTTGGTGTCTTCTGGTATAAAATTAGGAGGATAGGACTGGACTAGAGAGTCACTGGTCCTCCTTCTAGCTCTAGATAAACAATCCTCTGGATCATCTATAAACCTGATTTCATAGTGGCTAAAGGATGAGCCTTGGAAACAGATGAACCTACATTTATTTCCTGATTCTCATTGAAGCTGTCTCTGTTGTCCTGGGCGGGGTTCCCAAAAATCAAAGGGCTTTAGACAGTTCTTTTGGATTCAAATTTGCATTAGAAAGAGAAGTTTCTTCTACTAGGAGGTAAAGAATTTTATACTCCATGTACAGATGAAATGAGAGATAAAGTCCCAATCTCTATGAAATGGTCAGTGAAGGAATCATATGCTTACCAAGTGAAGATCCTGTACTGCCTTCCCTCCTGATCCCCTTAGTGGCTTATGCCCTTTGCACTCCCTATTAGATTAACACATTTGTGTTATTTTTATTCCTGTTGTGGTGCATCTCCTTATTAGATTGTGAACAGAGATTATATATATATATATTTAATGTCCTCAGCACCAATCACTTTGTCTGACACAAAATACATATTTACTAAATGTTTATTCATTGAATGAACAAGTCATTTATATTCACTTGTTAATATGTGACATTCATTGAGTACTTATTTGCTCTATAAAGATAAAATCTATGCTATCATTGGTCTGTATTCCCTCTTGGGGAGAAGTGAGACACCCAAATCTAAAAGCATTTAGTAAGAGTTTATTACTTCCTGCCAAGACAAACTCAGGAACTTCACCACCATAATTCTAATATATTCATGGAAATAAAGTCAAATTTAAATAATCAGAGAAATATTAATTTTTCATTGGTGATCAGGGTAAGTATAAAAAAAAAGCAATTTTACCTAAACTAATCTACTTATTCAATGCTATCCAATTACATAAAAATATATATTGAGCTAGGAAAAAATAATAACAAAATTCATTTGGAAATAAAAACACTGAAGAATATCAAAAGGAATTAATGCAAAAAATGTAAAGGAAGGAGGTTTAGCAATATCAGATCTAAAAGCATGTTATAAGAAAGTAATAATTGAAACAATCTCGTACTGGCTAATAAAAAGGTGGATCATTGGAAGAAAGTAGACATACAATACACAGTAGTGAATGATTACAGTAACCTAATGTCTGACAAATGTATAGATTCAAGCACCATTTGGCAAAAATTTTTGGGAGAACTAGGAAGAAGTCTAGCAGAAATTGGGTTTAGAACAATATCTTACGCCATTTACTAAGATAAAATCAAAATGGATTAAATGACCTAGATATAAAGGGAGACATCATAAGAAAATTAGAATATGAAGATATTAGCTATCAGACTTATAGACAGGATAAGAATTTATGAATAAATGATAAACACTATTGTGAGGTGTACAATAGAAAATTTTGATATCTATGTATATATCTTTCTATCTATCTATCCATCTATCTGTCTATCTATACACAGACAAAATCAAATGTAGGAAAGATTAGAAGGAAAGTAGAAAATTAGGAAACATTTTATAGACAGTTTCTCAAAGTTCTCATATTTCAAATATAGAGAGATATCTCTCAAATTTATAAGATAATTAGTCATTCACAATTATAAGTGATCAAACAATATGAACAGCCAGTTTTTTATAGAGATATCAAAACTATGTATAGTTATATAAAAAAGCTTTAAATCATTGTTGAATAGAGAAATGCAAATTAAAACAACTTTGAGATATAGCCTATATCCATCAGATTGGCTAAAATAAGAGAAAGTGAAAAGGACAAATGTTGAAGGGGATGTGGGAAAAAAATGAGATATTAATACACTTTTGGGGTAACTGTGAACAGATTCAACCATTATGGAGAATAATCCAGAATTACTCCCACATATATACATACATATATACATACATACACACATACATATACATACATACACACATGCATATATATATATATATACATACACATATGCATATATGTGTGTGTTCATCAGCTTTTTGTGGTGGCAAAAACACAGATGTTGGGATGTTGGGATGCCAATTATTTGGGGAATGACTAAAAAAACTGTGGTATATGATTGCGATAAAATACTACTGAATTTTAAGAAATGGCAAAATGGTTGATTTTAGGGGAAAAAAAACTCATGAAAAGAATTGCATGAGATAATTAAAAGTGAAATAAACTGAACCAACAGAATATTGCAAAAAATAACAGCAATATTGTTCAACAATTGTGAATGGCTAAGTTATTCTAATTATTATAAAACCTCAAATCACCTACAAAGGACCCATGAAGGAAGATGTTATCCACCTCCAGAGAAAGAATTGAAAAATAAAAATATCCAAAGTGTGTGTGTATGTGTTTCTCTGTGTGTGGAGGGGGTGGGGGTGTGTACACGTGTGTGTGTGTGGATGTGTGTGTGGATGAAATCATAGCATTCTCTAGTGGTGTTGGGAAGGGAGGCAAAGAGACAGTTGAGAAATTAAAATGTAACAAAAATAAATTAATTTTGAAAGAGCTTATTATATACTGGGTCTGTGCTAAGCACTGGTGATAAAATGTAAAATTGAAACACTTTCTGCCCTCAGACAGCTCATAATCTAATAGAAGAAACACCATACAAATGACTGTACCCAGACAAGATATGTGTGGATGGGGCAGGAAATATAGTGTCCTTATCTAGTGGATACAAAAGATTACAAGTGATTGTTCTTATGTTGAAGAATTTATCAGTCAAAGAAAAATATGTAAGAGAGGAGAGAGGATTTTTTATTTTTTTTTGCAATCCACTACAGGGTATATCAAAAGAAGGGTGCTGACTTTTTTTTTTTTTTATCAGAGAAGTGACTTGAAGGGAGAGATCAGATGAGCCTTTAGATTACAGAAAGAGACTCAATAAGAAAGCTCCACTTTTAGCTCAGCTTCACAGAAAGGGTAAAATTTCCATGACCAGAATAGCAATAATGGCCAAGAATGCTGTAAGCCCTTTCTTCTTCCAGTGTTTAGCAATGACATGAAAAATATGCTATGCCTCTCTTAGATTACTCATCACAACCCACCTTGTGTTCCTATTATTCATGAACATGTCTGCTGTCCCACAGCAGCTCCTTCAGACGAGGGACCATGTCTTACATAGCTTGGTATACCTTAGTGCTCTGTGGTAATCAACAAAAATCTGCTGACTGAATATAGAATGAGATTCAGAAGGTGTGACTACAACCATACTAAGAATTTTAAGAAACATACAAATGCTCCTTTCAGAAAGCAGAGATACAGACAGTGGATAGAGTACAGCAACTGGAATTAATAAGAATCATCCTCAAGAGTTCAAATCTGGCCTCAGATACTTTCTACCTATGTTACCATGAACAAGTCACTTAATTCTGTTTGTCAGATAAGCATCTATAAAATGACCTCGAGGAGAACGTGGCGAATCACTCTAGTATCTCTGCCAAGAAAACATCAAATGGTGTCAGGAAGAGCTGGACACACCTGAAACAATTCAACAACAAAACTTTTATCTAGAGATTATCATTCATGTAGAATCACATGGTTTCATATATGAGTCAGAATTTGAATACAGGTATTCCTGACTTGAAACATCACAGACCTAACCATTGGACATGTGGCCCCTGATAAGTCAAGGGGATGGTTTTATAATGGAACATAAAAATGAACTGCTTAGAGGGGAGATGAAAGGCAGCTGGGGAGGATTTTTACTCAAAAAACAAGACTCAGAGGAGAGACAATAATTTTCTTTTGGTACTGGAAGATTATTTTTTCTTAATTCAGAAGGATTGAGATTTTTCTGTTTGGTCCTAGAAGCTGGAGCTAGATACAGTGGATTGAAGAGGCAGCACGGTAATTTTAATCTTCATGTAAGGAACCACTTTTGAACAATTAGCTTTATTACAAGGTGGGTTGCTTCAGGATGTCATTAGATGCCCTTCTGTGAATGAATTCAAGAAAAATTTGAATTAGGTGTTAGGTTTAATGTATAGAATTTTCTTTTTGTCCATGTGGAGTTAGATACTCTGCAAAGTAACTTTGAATTTTTTGACGTCCAATGATGCTGTGGATGAGAAGATAATTCAAAGAAAATAGTAACAGGAAGAATTTGCATATTTGATTGGTTAGACAATCAGCTTTGGAGTCAGAAGGACCTGAGTTCAAGTAGTACTTCTGATGAATACTGGCAATGTGAACTGAGGTACATCATTTAATTCCTTCTGATCTCAGTTTCATCCCTTGTAAAATGTTTTTGGGGTAGATGACTTTGAGATCATACTCAGTTCTAGATTTATGACAGCATGTTCTTAGCATTTCTAAACAATGGTCTAGAAAATATGCGTATAAACATTCTTTCTGGTCATGAAGCTTTGGGTAAGCAATTTAATCCATTGGACCTTAGTTTCTTAATTTGCAAACTCTTTTGACTATGGATTACAGAAAATTCTCTTGACTGAAATGATTATAGAACCTTCTCACTGAGACTTCACATCAACAAAATAAAGTCTTAAAAACAAAATTCTTAAAATACTAATTCTTATTGGTCTGTTTGTTCAGTGATCATACATTTTAGAAACAAAAGCTGAAGTAATATTAATATTGGTCTTCAGCTGTTGTAAGATACTTGGGGAAGAAAAATCTTAGACAATATTTTCCCTTAATTTTTCATCAGAACCAGGGACTCATTTAGAAGGAGAGGAAGTGAAATTTTCCCAGTGGGGGGGGGGGGGAGGAGGAAACAAAACAAAATGTCCTTGTTGTCTCTAACCCCTTTCATTTTTCATGACAGCAAGTTCATTTTTCCCCTTAAATGCAAACAAGTCATACTAAGCCTTACTGGCAGGCAAAAATGATTATGGGATCATTTGTGTTTGCAGGACACAGAAGAATCAATCATAGATGTTTAGGGACTAACCACAGGAAATGTCTGAGAAGGGATACAGGTGGACTTGGGCAGAACAGGTTTTTTGCCGTTCAGATAAGCTGAGAACTGACTGAATGAATGCCCTCAGGTAGAATTTGTAATTTTCAAGTTCACACAACTGTTATGAACATTTATTACCAGGGGAATGTAGCAAGACAAATTCATCAATTTAAGAAAAGGAAAACAAACAAACAAAATCTCCAAACTCCTAAAAAACAAATGTTTCTTCTTTTCATTAAAAGGGATTATTTGGGGAAAGGATGATGTACTCTAGGGGTTCTTAAATGTTTTGTGTGCCATGGATTCTTTGTTCAATATGCTTTAGCCCAAAGGCTATTTAGAAATGTGCATTTTTTGTTAAAGAATTGAAGGAAATAATAGAATTTAGTTAGAAGTTAGTGGAAAAAAAAGATGCATTTTCACGTCCCCATCCTCCCAAAGTTCATGGACCTCCTGAAATATTTCCACGAACCCTCTAGGAAGTACATGAAACTAAGTTTTCAAATGTCTGACCAAGAAATCATTTCAGCTTTTTTGAAAATAAAAACTGACCTTTGTTATCTTTTATTCACTATGCATAGCTCCATAGACTTTTATTTAATTTTATTGGGGTTTTTTTGGAGGGGAATAAATATAATTTTATTTTTTTCTAATTACATGTAAAATAGTTTTCAAAATTCATTTTTATAAGATTGAGAGTTTCATTTCTTCCTTCTCTCTCTTTCATCCTCAAAACATCAAGCATCAAACAAACTGACATAGAATATATATGAGAGATCATGTAAACATTTTCTCACATTAGTGACATTTTGGAGAAAACAGAACAAAAGTGAAAAGTCACAAAAGAACATGGAAATGATATGTTTGTTTTGCATTCAGAATCCATATTCTTTCTTTGGATGGAAATGGCCTTTGTCTTCATAAGTCTTTTTAAAAAATGTAATGGATCATTATATTGTTGAGAAGAGCAAAGTCAATCATAACTGATCATCACATAATGTTGTTATTACTATATACAATGTTTTCCAGGGTCTGCTTACTTCACTAGGCATTAGTTCATTTAAATCTTTACAGGTTGTTCTGATATCACTCTGCTTTTCATTTCTTTTATCACAATAATATTCCATTACATTTATATGCCACAACTTTTTTAGCCACTCCCCAATTCATGGGTATTCCCTCAATTTCCAATTCCTTCCCACCACAAAAAGAAATGCTAGAAATATTTATTTTTTGTACATTTGGGTTCTTTACCCTTATTTTATAATCTCTTTTTGATACAGACCTAGTAGTGGTATTGCTGTTTCATATTATTCAATGCCATTTTCATAGTCCTTTGGACGTAGTTCCAATTTGTCTTCCAGAATGGTTGGATCAGTTCACAACTCAACCAAAAATGTCATACTATTCCAATTTTACCATATCTTCTCCAGCATTCATCACTTTCTTTTTCTTTCATATTAACCAATTCAATAGGTATGAGGAAGTGTCTCAAAGTTGTTTTAATTTACATTTCTCAAATCAACTCTGATTTAGAACATTTTTAATTGGATTATAGATAGCTTTAATTTCATCACATGAAAACTGCCTGTTCATATCCTTTGATCATTTATCAATTGGAGAAGAATTTGTGTTTTTACAAATTTTACTCAGTTGTCTATATAGTTTAGAAATGAGGCCTTTATAAGAAACTCAGAAACATTGCTTCCCAGCTTTTTTGTTTTCATTGTAATCTTGATTACACTGGCTTTGCTTGTGCAAAATCTTTTCAATTTAGTGTATTTAAAATTACTCATTTGGGGAGGCTAGGTGACACAGTGAATAGAGTCACTTAACCCAAACTGCCCTGCCCTCCCCCCTGCAAAAAGGAAAAAAAAAATATATTCATTTTACATTTCATAATGTTTTCTATCTCCTGTTTGGTCATAAATTCTCCCTTCTCATTTTCCAAAGATCTGACATGCTAACTCTTCCATGATCTCCTAATTTGCTTATGGTATTACATTTTATGTCTAAATCATGAGCCTATTTTGATCTTATCTTAGTATATGCTGTGAGATATTGTTCTATGCCTAGTTTCTACTGTACAATTTTCCAGTTTTCCCTGTAGTTTTTGTCAAATAGTAACTTCTTATCCCAGAAGTCATTTACTGCTCTGTTGGATACCTAAACTATTTCACTTATCCACCACTCTGTTTCTTAGCCAGTACCAAATAGTTTTTGTGATTGCTACCTTATGATATAGTATTAGTTTTGATATGGCTATGCCATCATCCTTTGTTTTTTTTAAATTTTATTTTAGTTTGCATCATTAATTTCCACAAGATTTTGAGTTATATATTTTCTCCCCCTTTTCCCCCCACCCACCGCCCCAAAACAGCAATCCCAGTGTGTCCCCGCTCCCGAGTCTATTCTCTCCTATGTTACTTTTCAGTAGGGCAGGATAGATCTGCCAACAACAATGCCTGTGTATCTCAAGTTCCAGTTGGATGTAGTCAATAATAATAATAATAATTGCATATAGATAGATAGATAGATAGATA
>CM053581.1:11594673-11605619 GCA_028627135.1 Pseudochirops cupreus | reverse complement strand
GCAACCGCAGCCACTGCCTCTGCCGCCGCTTCCAGTCAGCACCGCACAGCGACTAGCTTGGTTCCGGCGTTCTCTTGCTCCACCCCTTCCTGCTACATCAGCAAGCTCAAGGGGCGTGGAAGATCTTCAAATCCCAGTATCGTTACAATAAGCTCTTGAAAAAGATCCCATAAAGAAAACTCGTAGGAATATTGCAGTCAGGTTCCAGAGTTCCTAGATCAAAGAGAAAGCAGCCAAGCAGAAAGAATTTGAATATTGTGAAAACACAATCAGGATAGCACAAGATCTGGCAGCTTCTACACGAAGGGATCAAAAGGTTTGGAATATGATGTTCTGGAGGTCAAAGGATCTACGATTAAAACCAAGAATCACCTACCCAGCAAAATTGAGTATAATATTTCAAGGGAAAATATGGTCATTCAATGAAATAGAGGAGGTTCAAGCATTATTGATGTAAAAAAACGGAGGAGAACAGAAAATTTGACATTCAAATAGAAGAAGGAAAAGATGCATGAGAAGGTAAACAGGATGGAGAGAAATATAGTCAGTCTTTCACAATATATTCACCATTTAAATGTCTTGTGTAACTACACATGTACACATGTATATTGAATTGGGTATCTTTCCAGTAGGCATGGTTGATAAGGGAAGAAGGGAAAGAATCTTGAATTAAGTGTTTTAAAATCAAATTATCATCATCATCATCATCATCATCACCATCATCATTATTTACACGCAACTGGGAAATTAGATATACAGGCACTGGCATATCGAGATCCATCTTGCCCTACTGGAAAGCTGGAGGGAGAAAGGGAGAAGATAAAGGACAGAGCAGATTGGGGGAGGTATATTCAATGGGATCTCTGTTTTGGGGTGGTGGATAGGGTACAGAGAGGGAGAAAATTTGTAACTCAAAATCTTGTGGAAATGAATGTTGTAAATTAAAAGTAAACATAAAATTTATTTTAAAAAAAGAAATGAACATGATCCCTCGCAAGAACATGAGACACACTCTGACTGGCAGAAGATGTGGGCCTTAACCTTTTGTTCAGAGAGAACAGACTGAAGTTAAAGTGAATTTTTTCTATAGCTCTCAAGATCTCCTGGGAGCCTTCCTTACTTCTAAGGACAGGATAAAAGCAATGCTGTGATGTGATTTCAGACTTTAAGTATTTGATAATAAGTGCTTATGTGTCTTCTGTGCTTTGAGAATTTCATTTGTTGTGAAGAAAAGAAAAAGCTTCCCTATACCTGTGGTCTGCTACTTTGTTTATTGAACAACCTGCCTCTCTTTTCACTGATCAATTACCACTTTCCATATGGGTGGATGCATGTCAATATAGTGAATCATAACAGATCACAGGGCATTCTGATTGGAGGAGAAAATTTCCCAGGTCCATTTATCCATCTGGGGCAGCTGTAGCAGGATTAATATCACTCTCATTATGTTGTTTTAAGATGCACAGGGCATGGTCTTTACATGAAATATTGCTATGATAATGTAGTAGGATATAGCCGCATATCATATCCCTTAATTAGGCCATCCAAACATGAATCAGGAGAAGGAAGGTCAGCTGGGTTTGTAGTTTTATTTATTTTTAAAACACATTAATGAAAGGCCTTGGTATTTATTCCTATGAAAGGGAACCCTGAAGTACATATTGAGGCAGGTTCAGCTTTGGAACAATCCACTTGGTTTAGACATTTGCCTTCATCTTCTCCATCTTTCTAGAATCTTTCCCTCCTCCGTTTTTGACTATTCAATTCCTGCTCATCATTTAAAACCTGGTTCGTATGCCACATCTTCTCTAAAGGCTTCTTCATTCATAAGACAAAATGTACTAGCCCTCCATTAGACATCATGTGACACTTTGTTTAGCATCTCCTTTGGGTGCTTCCCTTGATCTATTTCTAATCTATTTCTTTTTGTCAATGTCTTTCCCCCCTCTCCTAATTTGTAATCCCCAAAGAGTTAGAGACTGAGTTTGCTCATATTTGTATTTCTTCCAAGACTAGGAGAAAGTGCTACAGAAAGGTTTATGAAATTGATATTGCATTTTTTTATAAGTTGTTACTTTAATGTAGAAGATCTCAAAGTCTGGCAGAAACTAATACACAATAAAATAAGAAACACATAGTAGGAGGATTAAAAACAATTTCTTTGCCTCCTTCACTTAATTTATGTGTAAATTAAGATTCATTTGACTGGCAAGACTCAAAGGATCTTCTGTGGCTCTTGTTGTTCAGTCATTTTTTGGTCATGGCTGACTTTTCATGGCTCAATTTAGGGTTTTCTTGATAAAGATACAAGAAGTGATTTGCTATTTTCTTCTCCTGCTCATTTTAGAGTTGAGGAAACTGAGACAAACAGAATCAAGTGACTTTCCCACAGTTATACAGCTAATACATGACTGAGCCCCGAATTGAACTGAGAAAGAGTAATCTTTCTGGCTCCAGGCTTGGAACTCTACCCACTATGACATCCAGCTGCCCAATAAAGGATTTTAGAAACCTGAATAAATGGAGGATGCCTCAGAGCATAACATGGATTCAAATAGCTCTCTATGAAGATAATCACTGAATCTACATACATTCAGCCCTCATATGTCTCCTGAGTTCCAATCTCACCTTATCAACTATCTTTAGCACATTGCAAATCAGATGTCCCATAATGCCTCAAAAGTAACATCCTAAGAAGAACCTGTTCATAATTCCTCTTCTTCCTCCAATTCTACAACTCTGTACTTTGCCATCATGCCTCAGCTGTCTTTTCATATAGGAAAACCCACCATGCCTTATGACCTTCTTACTCTTGAACATCCATTTAGTCAAGGATTCCATTTTCCTAATGGTGCATTTTTTGCATCATGGCCATTTTGAGGAAGGGCACTTGACAGTCATTTTACATTCATCTCCTGACTCTACTTCTGAATCTCTAGTTTATATCACAGAAAAAATATTACTATGTCAACCTTTCTTTTTTCTGTACTTCAGTAGTTATGTGAACTTTTTTTTTTATTGTCTTGTAAGTTATTTAATTCTACAAAATATGGAAAGTGTCTAAGAGTTCAGGAGTCTTGTAATAACAGAATTTTAGAGTGGGAGGGGACCTCAGAAGACTTCCAGTTCAACTGATTTCCTTTTGCTGGATGAGTTCCAGTAATACAGAAAGTTTCTCTTCTGAAGCAGCTCATTCTATGTCTGTACAGATCTCCTTGAAAGCAAAAGTTTTGTTTCTTTTTTTTCCTTTTCCTTTCATAAAGCCTAAATTTGATTTTTGAAAAAAGGCCACTCATTGTTCTATATCTAGAGACTCAATGATGAATCTAACTCTCTGACACCAAGAAGCCCTTCAAATAATCTATAGCTATAATCACGCTCCACCCATCCCCCAGTTTTTCTTCTCCAGACTCATCTTCCTCAGTTCCTTTATGTTTTTTAGGTTTTTATAAAGTCTGAACTTAAGAATTTCTACTCTCTTCCTTGTCATACTCTCCATTTTATCATTTATTTCTTAGACTGTGGTGTTCAGCATTGAACATCTGACTCCAGATGTGATCAGAACAAGGCAGAGTAAATTGGGACTCTCTTGTGCTGTATTTCTAGTGTTACTTACTACATGTTTTTATCCGACCTATTCAAAATCCTTTTCCCCCTCTTTTCTACAACTTAGAAAATTCTTCCTCAATCTTGGAAAGGAGATATCTACTTTTCTTCAATAGCCATGAAAGCATTCGTTCTTCTGTCAGAACACCTTCATCTTTCTTACTTCCCAAAGATTACTTCAAATTATGAAAAAAGGTGGTTCTGGAGGCTATGTCATAGAATTCCATGTTTTTTGTTTTTTGTTTTTTTTGTTTTTTTTTCCCCTCCAGAGAATGATAACCCTGTAGTAAAAAGATCTATCAAGTTTCCATTTCATTTAAGGTTTATTGGATTGGGAGAAATTCAAATTTTTCAGCACTGTGACCTTAGCATGACTGTGTGTGCAAAATTTAACTATAAAATTTAAAACATGCATAAACATAATCTTCACAGAAATTCTCTTCTTTATCTTAGTGCCAGGACAAATTGCCTTCTAAGTCAATGAGAGCGTATATGAGTTTAAATTCAGTAACTATCATTTCATTTAAAAATAGAAATACCCAAAGCAGAGATTTGTCCTATTTTAACTTCTTCTGTCTACATTTGGTTACTTGGTTCAAGCCACATTCCTCACCCAACTGCTGAAGAAAATCATTATTTACCACTAGTGAAACATTCTCACAGTGATCTAGGATAAATCTCAATAAAGGACCAGACAAAATAAAGAAGGAACGATGGAAATTCAGACTGGATAACAGAGATATGTAGGTGCTGAGTATAACCCTGAGAGGAACAACAGTGATCATGATTTGAAAGCAAAGGCTCTAGGAAGGAAACTAAAGAAATTGGATTTATTTAGTCCCTTGAAGACTCATTGGCAGGAGAGAGATGTGTACCTGGAGGAAGTACTTTCTAATATGAAGGATTGCTGTTTGAACAGAATTCATTTGGCCTGTTCCACAATGAAAGAGAGAGAGAGAGAGAGAGAGAGAGAGAGACAGAGAGAGAGAGAGAGAGAGACAGAGAGAGAGACAGAGACAGAGACAGAGACAGAGACAGAGACAGAGAGACAGAGAGACAGAGAGAGAGAGACAGAGACAGAAAAAGAGAGAGAGAGAGAGGGAGAAAGAGAGAGAAACTGGACCCAGATATAGGGGCATCATGTATAATAAGCCTAAATCACAAAATTATTGACTTTGTGACCATGGTCAGATGACCACTTGACTCTGGGCTTTAATTCTCCTCATTTACAAAAGAGAGATAAGAATTAGAAGTAATATCTATTTGAGTTGTTTGCTGTGGATCTTTAAAATTTAAGTTATTGATTTATTTACTTTTAGTTTACAACATTCAGTTCCACAAGCTTTTGAGTTCCAAATCCCACCCCTACCTCCCCTCCTCCTTTCTCACCCCTCCATGGTGACATGCAATCCAGTATAGCTTCTACAAATACCTTCATATTAAACATTAGTCAAGTTGTAAAGAAGGATTATAACCACTGGGATGAACAATGAGAAAGAAGGAACAAAACAAAATTAAAAATGAGAAAGAACAAGTAGTTTGCTTCATTCTTCATTCAGACTCTATAGATCTTTTTTTTCTGGATGTGGATAACCCTTTCCACTGTGAGTCTTTTGGAGTTGTCTTATAACTTTGCATTGCTGCAGGGAGGCCAGGCTATCAGTTAGTCATCACAGATGTTTCTGTAATTGCATACAACTTTCTCCTGGTTCTGCTCTCCTCACTCAGCATCAGTTTATATGTCTCTCCAGGTTACTACTAAGTCCATCTACTCCTCATTTCTTATAGCACAATAGTATTCCATTACATTCATATACCACAACTTATTTAGCCATTCCCCAATTGATGGGAATCCCCTTGATTTTCAATTCTTTGCCACCACAAATAGAGCTGTAAATATGTTTATACATATGTCTTTTCCCCACTTGTATGATATCTTTGTACTATAGCCCTATAAGTGGTATTGCTTGGGTTAAAGAGTATGCACATTTTTATAGTCCTTTGGGCATAGTTCCAAATTTCTCTCCAGAATGGTTGGATCAGTTCACTACTCCACCAATAATACATTAGTGCTCCAATTTTTCACATCTTCTCCAGCATTTATACTTTTCCTGGTTTGTCATATTAGAAAATCTGACCATTGAGATGTGGTACCTCAGAGCTGTTTTGATTTGCATTTCTCTAATCAATGGTGATTTTAAAATGTCTTCATATGCTTAGAGATATCTTTAACTTCTTCCTCTGAAAACTGCCTGTTCATAACCTTTGCTCATTCAGCAATTGGGTAATGATTTGCATTCCTATATACTTGTCTCAGTTCTCTGTATGTTTTAGAAATGAGGCCTTTTTTATCAGAGAGACTGGTTATAAAACAATTTTCCCAATTTTCTTCTTCCCTCCTAATCTTGGTTAAATTGACTTTCTACAAAAACATTTCAATTTAACGTAATCAAACTTATCCTTTTTTTTTTCATTTTGTAAAATTCTCTATTGCTTTTTTGGTCATAAATTCTTCCCTTCTCCACAAATCTGACAGATAACCTATTCCTTGCTCTCCCAGATTGCTCACAATACCAACCTTTATATCTAGATTGTGAATCCATTTAGACTTTATTTTGCTGTGTGGTGTAAGATATTGTCCTATGCCCAGTTTCTGCCATACTATTTTCCAATTTTCCCAGCAGTTTTTGGCAAATACTTAGTTCTTTTCATGGAAACTGGGGTCTTTGTGTTTATCAAACAGTAGATTACTATAGTCATTGACGGCTGTGTCTTATGTACCTAATCTATTCCACTGATTCACTACTCTGTTCTTCATTCAGTACCAAGTAGTTTTGATGACTGTTATTTTATAATACAGTTTAAAATCTTGTATGACTAGGCCACCTTTCCTAGCATTTCTTTTTATTAATTCCCTTGATATTCTGAGTCTTTTGCTCTTCCGGATGAATTTTGTTACTATTTTTTCTAGCTCTATAAAATATTTTTGGAGAGATTGATTGATATGGCACTAAATAGGTTAATTAATTTAAGTAAAATTTGCCATGGATGTTGACAATGTAAGGAAAGCTCTTTTCAAAACTCCATATGTTATAAAAAGCCACTTAGTAGAACTACTGAGGATGATATGAAATTATAGATTTTTTAAAATAAGCAAGTGAAAGTGAACCCTGAATCCCAGGTCCTTTTGTGATTAATAATGTAATCAATAATTGTGTGTACCCATGCAATAGATCCCTTGCATTAAAACTAAAAGAACAATAATAGTATAGACCCCACTTAGAAGGGAATCCAGTAAGCACAACCAACATTTAGGGCCTTCTGCTGGCAGGAGAAACTAGGCTGCACTGCCATACTTCCACTGAGCCAATCCCAGAGAATGATCAGGCACATCAAACAAGACACTAACCCACTGCCCTTTGCACAGTAACAATACCCTTGAGTAACTTTCAGTGTTTATATATATGTGTATATATATATGTATATATATATATATATATATATGTGTGTGTGTGTGTGTGTGTGTGTGTGTGTGTGTGTGTGTGTGTGTGTGTGTGTGTGTGTATATATATATATATATATATATATATATACACATATATATGTCACCTTGCCCCATGCATCTGGCTAAACTTCCACCACCTACTTCTTTCTCTCTGTCCCTATGATATGCAATCACTGACCAGAAATTGTAAGATCAAACTAAAATTGGTATTCAGTTCTGATTCTTTCATGCCATCCTACTTAATGCTACTGCATTCTTGTCCTACTGCAAGCATGCCCACTCTTTTCTCTTCGTGTTCTGCAATCCCCTTTTATATTGAAGAAACTTCCCTTTGTTTTCAACCTCTTTTCCTCATACTCCTCTATCTATTTTCCCTCCTTGAATCATGGCTTCCTCAAGATGATATTATATCTCTGGTCACCTTCCTAGTACAGATTGTGCCTTCACTCAAGCCTCTCTGGTACAATGGTTTGCAATCAGGAGTCAGAATTCTCCAGATTCCAGAATACCCTTTTGCTTTCATCATTTGCCAATGTTTCCTCATTTTAAGTTCACAGTATCATATATTACCACCTTACTCAAACCACGGTGGCTAATATCATCCCCTCCTTACTCAAGAAGTTACCACCTAGATAAACTCCTCTCTTCCTGAATTCTGGAATTTATGTTCTATCAATATCCTTATTAATATTCCTTCCAGCTTATTGATCTTCTGATTTCTAAATATACTTAAAATATGTAACCTATTCCTACACTCCACATCATCCTACATAAAGAAAGTGATACTCTGAAGCTCACTCCTATGCACATTTCTTAAAGTGTCTAATTAAAAAAAAAACACCCTGATAATCCCCTATTCGAACATAACCCCCTATCATTCCAACTGTACTTCACTACTCTAAAACCAATGGTCTTTCATCTCAATTTGCATTCCTTCTACCTGTTAGTTCTTTCTCAAAAGCTCTTTTCTCTAGGTTTTTGGGACCCCAGTATTTCCTAGATCCCTTCTTACTTCTCATACCATTCCTCTTTCCTTTGCCAAATCTTCATTCAGTTCAAACCTTCTAAATGTGGAAGTCTGGCAGGTCTCTGTTCTGAGACTACTTAAGTTTTTATTCTATATGCTACTACCTTTGGTGATCCCATCAGCTCCCATGGATTTAATTATCATGTCTTTACTGAAGATTGTAAAATCTATCTATTTTTTCATATTTTTATATTTCACTTGGGGGCAGTAGCAGCCTCTTGTGATTAAAGATGTTGGGGCTGGCATCTTGTTTTTATGAAAACAACATAGGAGGGCAACTTAGTCCACCCCTGTGGGCATAACCTGGCATAGTGGCATTGCCCCCTCCCCCATTAATGTGGCAATAGTGTATTAGCATTCTATTATGTCACCTGATCCTCATAAAAATCAAGGGAAATTAAATATATGTCATTTAATTTGTCTAAGAATTCTCTTAAATTCTATAAAGTATAACATATCCTAGTCTGCCTGGGTTACATGGTTCTACATATTTTCTCTAAAGGTCACCACTAGGTGTCCACACAATGTGCTGGAGTATTTCTCGGTTTTCTCTAGGCATTATGAAGTTACCATTGAAGTACTCTGACTGTCAACCTGCTACCTTTTCTTATGGACAAATTACCAACCCCTCTTTTCTTCCCAACATGCAATTCTTGGGTGATGCCTTTTACTCCTATTTTTCTTCAGAGTTTCTCCTTTGTTATATTTTGTACTATCTCCCTCTTACCTATTATACACTTTCCATTTACTCTTGGTGATAATGATGTTTAATTCTTCAGAAGCTATGCTATTCCACACTCAGTACCACAAAACAAAACTGGCAGAAAAGTGAAAATTGAAAAAAAAATTGGCTGTTACATTAATGGAATGTTTTGAGTCAGTGCATTGCAACTTCTTAAAAGCAATTCATCCTGATCTCCCTCCTTCTATTCTTCAGCTGAGAACAAATCCTAATAAGCTCAATAGAGTGTTCACCTAAGTGCATGTTCAATTTGAGCAATAAATATTTTTCATCCAATTGGTCAGTCCTGCAGGGATTGTCAAATCAAAATGTTTTGAGTGATTCCAAATTTCTGCAGAAGCTCTTTCAATATATACACCAGAAGACTCTCTATCATCATTCTTTTGATCATTCCATGACTTGAAACAATAAAATGGAACAAAAAGATATTTGATACTAAAATATTTGCCCCTGTTTTAGGAATAAGATCTGTTCCACCAAGAACACTAGACAATTTCCAAAGAAGTCTGGTCTACTTTATTCCCCAGGGTCAATTCTGTATTCAACTCAATGTCCATCTCCAATGTCTGTATAGATTCACAAGATGTTGACAGAACCCTAAAAGTTTTAAATCCATTTGGATAAATTAGTCTTAATAATTAGCATTCATTTTCTACTTGGATAATGTATGGATATTTGGATTATATGCTATGGAGTAATAATGGATTTCATTCAATAGTTTCTGTAGTATCCCAGATTTTGATGCAAACCACACAATGTTGTGTACCAAATAGAGCCAAGGAGGACTCCATAATTTTCCAGGGAAACTCCATTTTATTTCATCATTGCTTTGTTTCTGTTCCATAAAAATGAGAAAAAACTTTAGCCATGATAAGTCATTCTGATTTATGATAGCTGAACATGTTTCCCACTATTATGTGGTTCATCTAATGGAATACTGAAGTAAAATAGAGATTTACAAGAATAATCACTGTGTTATGTGTTTCTAGTTATCTGCAAGGGCAGCTAGTTGACACAGTGAATAGAGTGCTAGACTTGGAATCCAATCGACTCATCTTCCTGAGTTCAAATATGGCCACAGACACTTACTAGCTCTATGACCCTGGGCAAGTCACTAAACCCTGTTTGCCTTAGTTTCCTCATTTATAAAATGACATGGAGATGGAAATGGCAAGGCAGTGCAGTATCTTTGCCAAAGGAATCCAAAATGGGCTTATAAAGAGTTAGACGTGACTGAAAAATGATGAAAAAAACAAGTTATTTGTATGGTTCTGGATATGGAGAAGCATTTTTTGGAAAAGAAACTTTTAATGTAGCATTTTTTCTACCAAATTAAATGTCCTTTATATTTGAAAAAAAAAATACAACTCCTCAAACAACACCATCCTGTTTCTTGACATTTTCCTGTCAAGTGTGTGATTGTAATGTGGCTTTTGGTGACATGTTGATTAATCAAATGGCAGACATTTAAAATGTGATCATAGTGTGACAGTCACCTGCTAGGTGCTGGGGATAAAAAAAACACAAAAATAAAAGAGTTTTTTTCCCTCCAGGAGCCATATTATATCATTGGACATTGCTTGTAAAAGCATGATCATTTTCTTCTTAAAAATATTTTTGCAATTAATACAACTTATTTTTTTCTCCCTCACAACAGTCTATGGATAAGAAAAGGAAAGTGAGAGAGAAATATATGTATAGATAGATAGATAGATAGATACATAGATGATAGACAGACAGATAAATGATAGATAGACAGACAGATAGATGATAGACAGACAGAGATAGATGATAGACAGACAGAGAGATAGATAGATGATAGACAGACAGATAGCTAGCTAGCTAGATGATAGATAGACACAGAGAAAGATAGATAGATAGATAGATAGATAGATAGACAGACACACAGACACACAGACAGATACACAGGCAGGCAGATAGATAGACAGACAGACAGATAGATAAATGATAGATAGATAGATGATAGACAGACAGACAGAGATAGATGATAGACAGATAGCTAGCTAGATAGATGATAGACAGATACAGAAAAAGATAGATACATA
>CM053581.1:11583149-11594573 GCA_028627135.1 Pseudochirops cupreus | reverse complement strand
AGTTATGAAGTATTTCATTGTTTTTATATTTCATAAATCATTTTCTTATCCCATTCACTTCATTTTTCTTAATTCACATAAAGCTCCCCCTCTTCCACTAAAACAATCTTTTTTAAAAAAAAATTTCTCATGGCACAATAGCATCTCATTATATAACAACTTTTTGGCCATCTTTCAAATTCACAAGAGGCACCGTTCAAAAAGAGATGCTATAAATATTTTAATATATATAATATGGGTCCTTTTTCTTTTGTTCATCTCTTTGGTTTCATCCATACACATATATACATGCACACATGTATATATGCACACACACATATATGTGTGTATGTATTCATATGTATTTATATATAGATCTATCTATCTATCTATCTATCTGTCTGTCTGTCTATCTGTCTATCTATCAATCTACACCAGCAGTGCATCAGTGTGTCTGTTTTCCCATGACCCATCCAACAATTTTCAATGTTCTATATTGCCAAATGGTCCAATCATATGAATCTGCGATATTAGTTCAGAGTTCCTTTAATTTGAATAAATTTAATTATTAGTAATTTATTAAAATGCATATTCTTGATTGTTTGGTTTTCTTTCAAAACTTGTTTATTTTATTTTACCATATCTAAATTGAGGAATGACAGTTATACATATGCATTTGGATTAATTACTTAGACATCTCAAAAATAAAATTTTAGTCAAAGAAACATATAAAGACATTTTCCTCCTTCTAGTTTTGACTGCAATAATTTCCTCAGTACAAAATTTTTTTGACTTTATGTAATCAGAATTTTCCATTTTGTCTTTTATGGTCTTCTCTTGTCATCATTTGCATGAAAATTCTTCCTCTGTTTGTAGATTAGAAGAGCAGTTTCTTCCTTGATCCTCAAATTTGTTTATATTATCACTCTTTATGTTTAAATCATGTACCAATTTGGAGTTTCTCTTAATGATGCATGAGTGGCCATTTATTTTCCCGTTTTTTTTTTCTTCTAAACTGGTTTTGATTTTTCCTTCAGCATTTTATTTTCGTAAACAATAAATAATTACATGCCATATTCATTCCTTATATTAATTATGACTAAAATCAACTACACCAGTTTGTGGTACTTTATAGAACAGTTTAAGATCTGATAATTCCACTAGCCCCCTCAGATACTACTAGCCAAGGGTGTACTCAAAAGACATTTACCATTTGAGAGTCTCATGATCTTCATCTGTGCAATGGGGATAATTAACTGCATTTTCTTCACTGGGCAGGTTCGAAATAGCATAAAATCGTTTATACACAAATACATATATGTGTATGTACATACATATACACATACACATATATGTACCATGTAGGTGTAGGTATAGACATGTATATATCTACATGTATGCACACATATATACAAACTATTTTTATCATTTTGTCATTATTGTTACATATTTGCAATGAGAAGGAATGTACTAGGTAGAGCAATAGTCATTGAAAAATTCATAAATGCGTGAGATATTCTGGAGACATGATGATCAGAATAATACATTCTGACTTGGATGAAACCTTCAAGACTCTCTTATCCAACTCTACTATTTTTATAGAGGAGGCAATGTTACAATATTTGTGAGAACTATGGTCACAAAGGTAGTAAGAGGCAAAAGTAAAATTTGAACCCAGGTCAACGTCAGATCCAGTGCACATTCTCCGGCACTAAAATGTAAGTATATTTGAGAGCCAATGAGAAGCTTTCAAACAAAATGTACTTCCTTCTCCTCGTAGAGCTCTCATAAGTGTCTGAAAAGTCAAACATCATCCAGTGTGTTTGTTAAGTAGAAATATGGAGCCCAATTTTAGCAGGGTAAGTCCCTATACACAAGTTCAAAATGCTTAGAGACTTAACTCTCCTAAAATTAGGCTCCATAGCTCTACTTAACAAACACACTGAACTTGGTTTCATTATTATTAAATTTGTAAAAATTCTGTTTAAATCTCTCATCTACACTGAAAGCAGAAGCTCCTTTTCCACAAAATCTCTTGGGAATGTCTATGTTTTGCATCAGCAGTAAAGTTCTCAACACCATAGTGAGGCATCAAGATAACTAGATCCTCCAAGCTCTAAAGATTGTCCTGGTTCCAAACTACAAATGCAACTACTGAAGTTTTCAGGATTCAATCATGCTAATTCTTCTCTTGAGCTGTCCTTATGTCTATGGTTAATTGGGAGAATTCTACCTGAAGTAAGTCTGCCTAAGGGATGGCATGGAAGAATGGAACTAGCATTGAATGGTGGGCATAGGGCCTGAACCTGAAAATCAGTTACCCTTCTTAAAAGCTGTATTACCTTGGTCATGTGACAACATCCTATCAGACCTCAGATTTAGGATCTTGAAAGGAAAGGATTTAAATGAGACTCTATAGAAGGATCCTTCAAGTTCTTAAATCGTTTTGTTGTTGTTTAGTCATTTCAGTCTTGTCTGAATCTTCATGACTCCATTTCTTCATTCATTAATTCATTCGCTCATCCTTTCATTTGTTTTCTTATTTGTTTATTCATTCATTCATTCATTTGTGGCATTGATACTAGAGTGACTTTTTATTTCCTTCTCCAGGTCATTTTACATATGAGGAACTGAGGCAAACAGAATTAAGTGAGTTTAACAGGGTCACACTGCTAGTAACCATCTTAGACAAAATATGAACTCACAAAGATGAATCTTCCTGATGCCAAGCCCAGTGCCCAATCCACTGCCCCACCCAGGCGAATGCTTAAATTCTATCACACAGTAAAATGTAGAAAAGAAGCATTGGTCAAACAAGATATTTACTCATTCATTAGTTCATTCATCCTATTCCTTATTTACTCATTTATTTATATATTTATCTGATTGCTTACATATGTATTCATCCATTTGTTAATTTCTTCATTCATCAATTTACTTGTTTATTTGTTTGTTTTGGTCTTGATGTTATTTCTTAGGAACAGGTAATTCCAAATAAGAAACTCCATTTATCAGTGTAAACTGGGATATGTTCCATGATATAGTCTGAGTTTCCTTGTCCTGAGAAGTTAAGTGACTGGCCTACAGCTATGCAGTGACAATGTGACATAGGTAAGACTGGAGCTTACATGTTTCTGACTCCAAAGTTGCCTTTCTATCCATTGAGTCATATTTCTCTTCAGCCTGAGCCATTGACCTAGGAATATGGAATCTCTTCTGATCATTATCATTATTGTTGTTGTTGTTACAACAATGATATGATGGGAAGATTAATATATAACCTCATCCTGAATTTTGAATGAGAATTATTTTTTTTAATTTGCGTATATAAAGTAAAGTCATATTGTGCTAAAGTAACATCTAATCCCAACCTCCATATTGCTATGGGGATATTATGAGAGTTAAAATTTTAATCCTGATCAGTTTTGTTACCAACCAACTGAACAAGGAGAAAATAAACCAGATCTCTGCAGTATTCTCTCCTTCCTTTGGCCTGAAGTATTTATTGAATTTAGACTGGATTAGTACTTTGAAAGATCCTCCCCACCATCTGCAGCCATGGAACTACAATCTGCTCCCAGTCTTTCTCTTGATGAACTTGGGCTGGGTCCTTTATGAACTTCTATTTCTGCATTACCCCTGGCACTTGATCTACTGTTATTAAATCTACTGTATCTAATGAGACAGAATCCACTTTGAAAAGTAAAGATTGAAGAAGGCATTTACTTAACCAAGTCCATAAGAAACACCACTTCATTCTTGCTTATTTTTAATCTTTTTTTATTGTATGTGTGTGTGTATGTATACATATAGATATAGATATAGATAGGTAGATATGGGCACATACATATACATATATAGATATAGAGATACATAAATAGATATAGAAACATGGATAGATAGATAGATAGATAGATAGATAGATAGATAGATAGTGTATCAGCAAGCACCCTAGCATACCCAGGGTGGCTGCTAGCACAGATTCCTAGATCTGCTTTTCTAAAGGAAAGCAACTCAAAATAGGTTAACAGTCTCACTTTAATCAATCAAACATATTATCATTTAACTAGTTCAGGGGAAAAAAAGTCAGGCTGTGAACTTCAGAGAACACAAACAGAATACAAAACACAAGTTACAAGCAAATAGAGAAACAGATCAGCAGATGGGCTTCCAACCTCTGGCCATTACATCCATACCTATTCAGTTACCAGAGAGGGAAGCACCAACATCTGGGTTTTTCAAAGCCGGGGGGCTCAACAGCTTTCCAGAGTCTCATCTAGCCAAATCACACAGCTCTTCTCAAAATGAGCCCCAAAGCAAAACCTCACATCAGGACGTATATACAGCCTTCTTCCGGATCAGAGGATGTCACAGCCCTCTTAACCTACTGCCCAATCACAAAGCAACAAGGCGTGCTCATTCCTGAAAAACAAACCTCTTGCCACAGGCTCCACGTGACCACATTAAACCTATTAGGGGGCAGAGTATACTTTCAAATCAAGGAGTGTTCTCAGAGCCCCTTAACCATATCAAATGGCCTAGGACAGGGAAGATCTTCAGATTTCCATAACAGATAGATAGATAGATAGATAGATAGATAGATAGATAGATAGATAGATTTAAATCTATAGCTATATGGATCAGGAGATAATTAAACAAATTGTGATATATAGATGTCATCACATTGTTACTGTGCCATAAGAAATCGTGAATAAGAGGCATTTAGAATATCTATATCTATATATCTATGTCTATTTTCTAAATGCCTCTTATTTATGATTTCTTAAGACAAAATAACAATGCATGACAGCCACACACACACATCATAACTTGTTTAGCTGCCTCCTGATTAGTGCACATCAGATGCACATGCATTGCTTTCCCTAGTCTTTTTTCATTAATGGTCATTCATTTTGGCCCATATAGATTTTTCTTTCTGTCAGTGGCCTTTTGGTTAAATGTTCAATAGAGAGGTTAAAAAGGCATGAACTGTTCATTGCCTTGTTTTGAGTAATCACAAATCAATTTATCCAACTCTTGGCCAAATCTATAGCACTTTCTATAGTAAACCAGGGTTCCATTTTTTTTTTCACAGCTCATTTTTGGTTCTTTTCCAATTATGACTTGTAATATACAATGTCCACTGGTATAACCAAAATCCATCCTTTTCTGTTCCTTGTTATGTACATCTGAATTCTGGTCTTTGCACTTCAATTCAATTTTGATATATTAATAATATACAGATTGAAATGAAGAAGCAAGATGATTCAAAGATCATAAGACATTCTGGAATGGGAAAAACACAAACACCTGGGGCAATCAGAGAATGAGCCCCACCCAAATGTCCCTGAGCTGAAAATTGAAAGGATAGATGAATTCTCCACAACGGAGATGAGAATTGAGTAGATCCCATTGCAAATTGGCAAATCACTGAGGCAGGAGATGAAATTTTGAGTCGAAACCGAAACTCTTTCTGATCAAGAATCCCTTCATACTCTCTCATTGTTTGACATCATCCCATCACTGGATTGCTGGACCTGGAGCAAGGGGAGAAACAGAAATACTGATTCAGACACTTCAGAATTGCATGATCCGAGCAAATCACTTAATCTTTCTCAACCTCATTGGCCTCATCTGTTAAATGTAGTAATAACAGCACCTGCCTCTCAGAGTTCTTGTGAGGTTCTAATGAGGAAATATGTAGAAAATGCTTTCGTAACTAATAATGATAATAATAGCTTTCATCATCTTAATCATCATAAACAATTGTTGGCCTTATTCTATTTGGACACAAAACAGCTGTCATTTTAATTTAACCCATTAGACATATAATTTCTATTCCAAGGAAACTGAGGTTGGGGAGGATTATGATATCCCCAGGTACACACTGTCAATAGGTAGCAGAGGCACAATTTAGACCTTTTTTTCTGGGTTCCAAGTCCAGTATGTTTTCCATTATGCCAGACTGTCTCTGAATTATTATGTGAACGAGCTATTAATGATTATCTCTATGACTTCTTTCTCGAAACCCTGCCTTTAGGGGCCTGTGCTTAAGCCAACTGTCACACTCTGTGGAAATGCCCTTGTTCAAACCTTCTTTTGATTCCTTCCCCTGATTATTAGGCTATGAATGAAAATGTCCCCATTTAAAAACTGAGGTCAGGTCCAGGACTCACTTAAAGGTACCAAGAGGTATTGTTTGTTTGAATTCAAAATTTCCTTGCCTCCTTTGTCTCAGGAATGAAAAAGGAATGTTAAATAATCAATCAATTTGGCCATATGGCATCATTGTATGTTTGTTCTTTATCACATTCTCTTTTCCTATGATAAATTGTACTGTCCAGGAGATTCATTTATGTTTCCTACAATGATAACTGGCATTTATAAAGGGTTTTAATTGTTATAAAATATTTTCCATGCTTTGCATACTTGCCTCTTGGTCTTTAATAAATATTGGTTGATCCCATTGGCTCTCCTCATCATTCACATAAGTTAGTGCAGATGTGAAGATCATCCCAATTTTACAGATGAGAAAGGCAGGATTTAGTAGCTTTTTTTGTCACACAGATGATGTCAGAGAGAGGATTTGAACCCATGGCCTTTTGACCTCAAGAGCAACAATCATGCTATAAAACCACACTGCCACTCAAAAAAATAATTATTCTAAATTTCAAGCAAAAGTAATTTTTCATTTTGGGGGGTAAAAGCTTTCTATTTTCTTCCTTAATGAGTATATTCTTATTTGACTGGAGCATCTTATTAGGGCAGATATGTGGGGCAGTGGATAGAGTGTTGGACCTGGAGTCAGGCAGACCTGACTTCAAGTCTAACCTCAGACACTGACTAGCTCTGTAAACCTATGTGAGTCACTTAACTCTGTTTGACTCAGAATCCTCATCTATATAATGAGCTGGAGAAGGAAATGTGAAATCTTCTAGTGTTTTTGCCAAGAAAATTTCCAAAAAAGTGTCACAAAGAGTTCAACAACTGAAAAAAATGTGAACAAATCATATGTTAATTCATTTAAATTTTTAAAGAAATGGATGGGGAAAGGGAAGAAGAAGGGAGGAAACTGAGATTTTTGGTAAATGTTATCAGACCAATCACTCGTAATCTTTTATATATATGGAATGAACAGCTTCAGAAATATAGAGAAAGCTGAAGAAAGCAAAGGCATATTGTTACAGGAAATAAAGTCATTGTAATAAGAAGGAAGGAAAGAAGGAAGGAAAGAAGAAAGGAAAGAGTGAAGGAAGGAAGGAAGGAAGCAAATAAATAACAAGGGAAGTATGGAAAGAAGGAAGAAAGGAAAGAAAGAAGGAAGTAGGGAGGGAGGGAAGATAGCAGAGAGAAAGAAAGAACAGAAGGAAAGATGGAGGTAGAAAGCAAGGAAAAGAGGGAGGAAGAATGAGAGGAAAAGAAAGAGAAAGAATTAAAGGAAAAGGAAAGAAATGAAATGAATCACTAAATGTTCTCCTAGAGATCTGGCCATGGAAGAATATCACTGCTCAGATAGAAATTGTTCTGCTTGCAGTTCTTAAATCCTATGTAATGATGATATAATCTTATAGCTGTATGGCTGATACAGAGCTTACAAAGCTTTAAGAGCATTCTGTGGGCTTTGGATTTCACATAACTTTCTGATATTTTTAGATAACTTTTTTCCCCTTTTATATCCAAGGAAAATTTAAAATGTGAAAGATATTTCCCAATGCAAAGCAAGAACATGCTAGATATTCACCTGTCTGCATCAATGCCCAAAGAGTGAATTGATTGAGAGAAAAGACAGCCAATTGACTGAAGCCAGCTTGTGTTTCTATCCCTGTGGACACAGTCTTATGCATTTCAGTGTCATCCAAAGTAGAAAAATGAGAACACACATAGCAAAATAGGACAAAGGACAATTTCAACTTTATTTTTTTCAAGGAGAATGTATTCCTTACAACTTCCTGAGTTCAGTTATCAGAATTTGGTCCTTGGGAATTCATGATTATTTACTGGTTTCTGATACACATAATAGTTATCTTATTACAATAAAGCATTTCAAGGTGGTAAGGTTCTTATTGAACAACTCATCAAATCTCATCATATTATGTAGAAGGGAACTGAGGCCCAGGGAGAGAACATGTGTTCCCTGAAGTCACAAATGCACACAGTAATTAATAAGATCCCAGATTTGAACTAATGTCCTCTGAAGTTCACATGCAGTACTCTTTTCTACACTTAAGACAGGTCACTCTTGAAAGGAGTGATCAAAAACAGCAAAGGTTCCAAGACTCAAAATAAGGAATGTTAGACACAAGTACTCTTTGTTTGGAGCACAATTCATCTTGTCCAGAAGCCCTCATTAAAATCCTCTTGGTTGGTTTTTCATGTGCTAATTCTACTTTAGTTAATAGGATTAATTATAAGAGCCTCAGCTGAGCATTGAATTTATTTGTGTAGATATGGGAATTGGCTTTCAGGACTGAAGAGAGTGGCAGAGGGAAGTACAGTTTTCAAATAAAATACGGGTGGAACATATTTCTTAGAAATTATCCCAGAGCAATCTGGGTCCTGTGACTTTGCATAATAGAGAAGGCAAGCTCTTCTGATGGCAGACACATCAGGAGCCTCCATGGTCCTGGGAAAGTACAAAGTGATAAATATAAAATGAGATGCTGTCAAAAGGAGAATTATTATGTTTTTTGTTTGTTTCATTGATGTTTGATTTTTTTGCATGAATTCCACTCCCAAGGCCTTGATGTCACTACCAACATTCCTTGTTACTGACGTTGAACTAATGAACTAAGGTTAAGCAAAACAGTTACCCAGATTGTTCACATCTGAAAATAGATGCCTCATCACAAATCTGTATTCTACCACCTCAGTGCTGAGATATTGGAGGTTGGCATCACCGTCAGACCCCAAAGTCACGACTGGTCACTGCATTTTTTTGAATTTTGAGCTTATTCAGTGTTATTTGTCTTTGTGTTACTATAGAATCCAAACTATTTAATGCCCTTTAAGATAAAGTGAAAATTAACTTTATCTTACTTAGGCCGGTCAATTAAAATCAATTTTATTTTAAATTCTTTCATTTGGTCACTAATTTTATCAATGTGTACAGAGATGGCACTTCCTAATATCATACATGCTGAAAGTAAACTCCACATCCACCTGATTTGATCCCCTTATAGTAGAGGAGAGGCAAATGAGACTCAGTAAAGTCAAGTTAGTCAGTTACATAGTATTTATCAAGTTCCTGTTCTGTGCCAGGTCCTGAGCTTGGTTCTGGGAATAGAAATGGAAGTGGAAAGATACCTATACCCCTCAAGCACATTTGAGAAAGCACTACATTAAATGAAACTGCAACAGGAAGGCAGAATGGGAGGGGGAGAGAGAATGTAAATGGCATGGGGACATGGTAGAGGAAGGCTTCTGGAGAAGGGTCACCAAGGCTTCACTAAGAGGGATGAGGACATGTTTGTTCTTTGCCTCTGTCTTAAATTAAAGGTTATATGGAGAGGTAGTCCCTCAGAAGTTAAGGGCCATCAGCACATGCTAGACACAATAAAAAATTTTTTGCTTGCTTGCTTGATCTGAATACAGTACCAACCCATTTCTTTTTTCTTTCCTTTTCTTTTTTTTTAAATTAATTTGCTTATTTACTTTTAGTTTACAAGATTCACTTCCACAATCCCTTGAGTTTCAAATTCCTGCTCTCCCTCCCCCCGCCATGGCAGAATGCAGTCTAGTATAGGATCTGCAAATCCTTTCACATGGGACATTAGTCTGCCAACCCATTTCTTTTTCTCTGAATCCTCCTCTACAATATATGATGTTGAAAACTTCTAGCCGCACTGATTTCCTCACTGTTGCTTTTGGGTGTCTTATGTTTTTCCACCTATTTGAAAGTCCTCCTTGTTCCTACTTACCTAGAATGCCCTTGCCCATTCCTTCTGCAAATCCAAATTCCACCCAACTTTAAAAATGTTTCTCAAGTTGGACTTCTTTCATAGATATTCCTAACACATCTTTCCACCCTCTGATCCCTATTTGATCCCCTATTCTCCATCATTCCTTTGATAGTCCTTTTCTCTGCACCACCCTGAGACACCTTTGCTATTGTTGTCTTGTTAATGATGGAATTATTGTTGACAAAAATCTCACTATTTGGAAACATGCTGAGGAATTTTCAGCTTATACTCAGAATACTAACAGGTCCCTGACAATGACTTATACAAACGTTTTCTCTAAAGATTTATGGAAGGGATCTTTAAGGACATCTAGCCCTTCTCCATTTTTTGAGAGAAGAACTTGAGGCTGTGACACTAACTGAGAAGTTTAAGTAGCAGACCCACAATTTGAATCCCGATCATCTTGCTCCAAAACAAGCATTTCTTCAGTTTTGTCAGGGCCAAGCATGCATTTAGCCTAATAAAGGGAGTTCTTCATTTGCATGATTTTTTGAAATGCAATAGGACGCTCATGACCTTTAACATCCAATGAGAACTACTTCAATCATTGAAATTTTAAAAATTTATATATGTAGTGTGTGGGGTATGGGGACCCCCAAAATCCCCCACCCAAGAAAGATAAAAAGCCAGAGGTAGCTTGAGGAAGGAACAGGAAGTTTTATTCTCTTCCCCCACAGGAAGAGGGCAATCCTCTCCACGGTGGCGATCAAGGAGAGGAGGCTTCTTACAAAAGACAGAACAATATTTTATATGATACTGCTGTCAAACCCCCTTCCCCTGGCTGTCCCTTCTCCTGCTGGATAGGAGGTGGGCTCTTAGTCTTGGCATGAAATCTAATCCAGTGGTACATAATAAAGAAGCCCTCCACTGTCTCCTATTGACTGGGAGGTGGGACAAGGAGCCAAGGTATTATCCATGTCCTTATTTGGTAAACACCAAAGTGAGTGAGGAAAAAGGTCACAAGCAAGAGTGGAGGTCAAAAAAATCCTGCAAAAGGGCCTATTGCTTTTAAGGATGTAGCTTATAAGGGTAGAGGTCTAAAACTCCTGAAAGAGGCCTAATACTGATGGCAACAAGGCAAGGGGGGAAGGGTCCTATGTTGTGTAAACCCAGGATTCAGGTCTGTCCAGTTTAACAAAAGTCTACCTCTGGTTTCCAGATAGTTTCGCTCCATTCTCATTCTGAGGAGTCTTCACAGAGGGTACAGAGAGTGTACCCCACTCAATAGGAATAAAGCATATATAAAACAGAATTTCTTCTATAGATAGGAAATAAAGAAAGCACCCTAAAACCACTTGTGGCCGTGAAAATGTCATTGACAATTTTGTCTGCCCACAAGTCAATGACTTTAGAATTCAAACTATGCAGGTTTGCAAAGCAAATGCTGGGACAGAAGACAGGCTGTGAAAGGAGTTTGCATAGGTCCCACCACATCTAAATACTTGGTGATAAGGTTGCATATTGCTTTTTTTCTTTCTTTTTTTGT
>CM053581.1:11564030-11582649 GCA_028627135.1 Pseudochirops cupreus | reverse complement strand
TATACATACACACATCTATGTAGGAGGGTGTGTATATATATCTATATCTATATCTATATCTATCTATCTATATATATATATACATATATATGTATATATGTGCATACAAACACATATCTGAGTATGTGTATATATTTGTACATAGAGGGCACAGGATCAATTGAATAAAAGGGATGATACTTTAAAAGGTGAAATTCTCAGGTGTGAGAGGATTAGAATGAGAGGAGACAGGGAGGGACAGAATGGGTTTAATCATCTCATATAGAAGAGGCTAGGAATAATTGTTACAATGGAGGGGAAGAACAGGAAGGCAAAAGGGAAAGGGTCAACCTTACTCTCATTAAATTTGGCTTAGGGAAGGAATGATATAAATTCTAAACTGGGTATCTTGCCACACAGGAGAGTAGGGGGGATGGGGATGAGAGGTGATATTATGGAGGGGAGGGCAATATGGGTGGGGGGATTGCTGGAAGTACACACTTCTGTAAAGGGACAGGGACAGTGTAGAGAATAGTACAAAGGGGGACCAGGATAGGAAGGAGGGACATATAATCAGTCTCTCACAATATGTCCACTGTGGAGATGTTCTGCATAGTTACACATGTGTAGCCTATATTGAATTGCTTTTGCTTCCAGTATGGGTGAGTGTTGAGAGAAGAAGGGAAAGAATCTAGAATTTAAAGTTCTATAATCAAATGTTAAAAAATATATTTATATAAATGTTTTATTATTATTAAATAAATGCAACTGGGAATTAAGCTGTATAGGCACTGTGGTAGGGAGACCCATCCTGCCCTATTGGAAAGTCAGAGGGGCGATGGTGGAGGACATAGGAGAGAGAAGATTGGGGGAGGGGCTGTGCAGTGGTATCACAGTTTTGGTGTGGTAGGTAGGGGAAAGGTGGGGAGAAAATTTGTAGCTCAAAATCTCGTGGAAATGAGTAATGTAAACAAGAAAATAAATAAATTAATTTTAAAAAAAGACAAGGAAAGGAAAAAGATAGAAAATAATTTTATAGTAAGTGTCTAATAATTTCTTCCTTTCTTAAACCTATTGAAAACTGAATCATATTTATAAGAATACAAATCATTCTCCAATTGATAAATGATCAAATCATATGAACAGACAGTTTTCAGATGAAGAAATCAAAGTTACTCATTAGAGAAACAATCAAAACAACTCTAAGTAACCACCTCACACTTATCATACTGGCTAATCTGACAGAGCAGGAAAATGAAAAATATTGGAAGGGATGGGGGAAAATTGAGACACTAATCACTATTGCTGAAATTGTAAACTGATCCAACTATCCTCGAGAACAATTTGGAACTATTTTCAGAGAGCAATAAAACTTTGCTGACCCTTTGTTCCAGCAAGACCACTACTAGGTTTTTATCCTAAAAAGATTTAAAAATAAAAGTGGAGTGAATGAATTTGGACTTGTTTGTACGAAAATATTTGTGGTAGTCCACTTTGTGGTAGCAAAGAATTACAAATTGAGAAGATGTCCATCAACTGAAAAATGACTCAACTCATTGTGCATTATGAATGGAATGGAATGCTATTGTGCTATAGGAGATGATGAACAGGTGGATTTCAGAAAAACTTGGAAAGGCTTTTATGAACCAATGCAAACTGAAGAGAGCAGAGATAGAATAATATCATACAGCAGAAGCAATTTTGTACAGTGATCAATTTTGAATGACTTAGCTATTCTCAGCAATACAATTAGTTCTGACAATTATGCAAGATTCATCATGAAAAAAAAAATAATACCCCCATCTAGAGAAAGAACTGATGGAGTCTAAATGCAGCTCAAAGCATACTGTTTTCCCTTTATTTGTTTTTTTTCTTTTGTTCTGTTCTTTCTTTCACAATGTGACTAATATGAAATGTGTTTTACATGATTGCACATATATAATCTATATCAAATTGCTTACCATGTTATGGAAGTGGGAGGAAAGAGAATAAGGAAGGACATTTGGAACTCAAAATTTTAAAGAAGTGAATGATAAAAATTTTTATATGTAATTAGAGAAAAAACTATAGTACTATACAAAATACACAGAAAATAGATAGAAGATAATATGAGATGGAAGTAGTGGAGAGGATATTGGTTAATCAGAGAAGAGACTCTAAAAGCGATCCTTAAGTTGGTGATGTTTGAATCAAATAATAAATGAAGCCAAGAAAATCAATAAGCAGAGGCAATGAGGGGGAGTATTGCAGGCAAGGAGATCATTCAATGGAAAGACTTGGAGTTAAGTACATGAGAGTTGTATGGGTTTAGTAGCAAGAATCAGTCTACTGGGTCAAAAGAGAGTCTGAAGGAACTAAGTGTAAGAGGACCAGAGACCCTTGATTAGCTATCTCTCTCTCATGCGCAGAATGAAAGAGAAGATAGACACATATCTAAGAAAGGGTTTTCTGCCTTGGTATTTATTTAATCACTCTTGTATTTGTCAAGTGTTTTCTATGTGTCTTGCACTGTGCTAAGTATGGGGGAGACAGAGAAAGGCTCTTTGATAGAGAAGAATAAGAAAACATGGAAAGACAAGGAGATCTGAGACTATAAGGAGCTTTAAAGACCAAATAAATTATTTTATATCTGACCCTGGATGTAGGAACAGAAGAAACATTGCTCATTGCACAGCATGGGGGGCATTGTCAAATTTGAGGTAAAGATGGCTTTCATTGGACTTGAAGCAAGGAGAACATTTAGAAGATTATGGCAATGAGCCGGGTAAGAAGTGAAAAAGAATCAAATTCAAGTATTTCCTGACTCAGTGGAGAGCTGGAGATAAATCCCATGTATCTCATCTGTTGATCAACAAGATTTTCAACAGATGTGATACATGGAGAAGGTACAAGTGAGCTATTGAGGAAGGCGAAGGGTTGAAAAGCTTGGTTGTAAAGGCTGAGTCTGGGGAATAGAGAAAATTCAGGGTATGTCACATGTGACTATTTTTACATTTTCCTGTGTTTGTATTAATCTAAACAGTATTTAAATTCTGCTTTTAAGTTAAAAGTAGACAAATGAATCAGCACAAGGCAAAGTGAGCCATGGTCGAGAAGATGTGATCTGTGATAGAGATTGAAGGAGCCCTATTTGGGGTTTTCTTGACAAAGGTACCGGAATGGCTTACCATTACCTTTATACATGATGAGAAAAAGAAGATAAAGAAAGAGATTGTGCAAAGAAATCTCTGAGAACCATTTCAGCCACAAAATTTTTTGCATTTTCTCTCTAAACCTGCCAAGGCCTGAAACATTTCAACAACCAGTTTGCTTCACAATTTGATTCTAGACTACTTTTACTCAATGAAGTAAAGCATAAGGTTTTATAACTGATAAGAATGTATTATCAGATTTAGAATGAAATCCATCCCTAAAAATCATCTAGTCCCACCCCAACATGTTGTAGATAAGTCAAACTGAGGGAGAGGGAGGTGAAGTCTATCCAAAATTTATTATTTTTCATGTACTCAATGACTTACAATGACCTACTTTCTATTTGTTGCATAAAGTATTCGATTTCCTGTATTTTATTTTGAAATGAGTGTCCTTCATGCCTAAAATACTCTCAGTTCTCACCTCTGTCTCTTAGTTTGCTTGGTATTCTTCAAGAGTGAGTTCACATCCCACCTTCTGCTTAAGACATTTAATGGTTCTCTCTGCTCATGACTCCCCTCTGTGATTACTTGTGATCTACTCTGTAAATATCTTTTATATGCTTAATTCTTTTTTGTTGCCTCCCCTTTAGAATGTGAACTTTGTGAGGATTGCTACAGTATTTTTATATTTCTTTGTATCTCTGATGCATAGCATCTTGGACAGAACTTATTATACACTTAATACATTGATCTATTGAGTGAATGAATGACTGATTTATTGAAATAACTTGCTAAATGCATATTACAAATGGAGAAGCTAAGATTTGGACTCAGCACCTCCTAGGTTAAGCTCAGTGTTCTTTCAGGTACACCCCATACACTGATTGTATTCAAACAAAGTCATCTCTCTACATTCCACAAATGCACATACTTGTCTCCGATCTTCATCCTTCTTAAAATCTTGGCTTTTAGATTGTGTTTTCATTTTCAGTAAATCCACATCATCTGCTTCTTTTTGGCTGTCTTTGATGAGCTTCTCCTTCACCCTTACTTGTTACCATACACCTACAGAATTTGCCCTGAGATCCTCAATTACTCCCCCCAGCATTATCTTTGTTGGCCTTCAGCCCATCTTTTTGGCACGTTGCTTTGGCATTTTATTGTAGGCACTGACAGTGCCCCAGAACTGTCCAAAGCGTCGATCAAAAGGAGGCAGGGTAGATTGTGACTCAGACAAATTCCTTCATTTGTGCAACATGAAATCAAGACAACAGTTACCTATTATGTGCCACACCTTGTACTGAGAACTATAGAGAAGGGCAAAACATAGTCCCTGCCATCATTGAACTCCTGATATAATGTAAGAGACCACAAGAAAATAAGTACAGTCAATCCTCAACTATTCCTAGAATACATTCCTAGAAAACAGAACTAAAGTAAAAAAAAAAATATGAACATTGATACATTTAACTTATGGGAAATAAGGGCTAAGTAACCATGACCAATGAAAGTGTAATTTTTCACTAGAGATTACTGAAAACATACTTTTTCTCCATATAATTCTTTATAACAAAACATTAATCCTGATAGTATGAACTTTCCCTAATGCAGTAATCATTAAATAACTCGTAAAATGAAGTACATAAAATAAAATTTTTAATATGCAAAACATTTTTCTTACTAGTAACTTTCTAGAATTCTTTGACCGTTTGTCCTAACTCCTAAATGGAAAAATTGAAAAAAACACATATGTGTACATGTATGTATATACAGACATATATTTGACAATATTAACTTTTTATGATGCTCAAAATCTACAGAACCACAAAAAATATATGACAAATAAACTTCTTAAAACTAAACCATTTTTAACCTGAATCTTACCTCTCACTGTGTCAGATGGTGGTGTGAGGGCATTATGCTATGCTGCTTTAAACATTTCTTCCTTGCTGTCTTGTGGAAACCAAAGGAGATGTTACTGGGATTTTAGTCACAGCTGTCAGATTACACTGAGACTGGGGAGATTTCTACCTCACCTCCAAAACTCTGTCCTTCACAGCTGGTGGGTGGTACTGGAGATCATACAGGATGTGCCAGGATGAAATAATCTATAAATGATAAGAGATTTTAATGGTCTTGGTTTATGGTAGCATACACATAGCAGAGGTGAGTTGCATTTAACCTTGTGATGAAAATCTATAATGGAATTGACAGTCTTCATCTCTCTAGCCAGCTGGTCAATTATACCAAACCACTCTGGTAGAATAACAGTCACTCCACAAACTTGCCTGCATTGTTCCTCTCGTTTCTTTTTCTTTATACTGCATAGCCACAAATGTGCAAGTTTGCCAAAATAAAAGAAAATGAGGCTATTAATAAAATCTCATGAACACGAGAAGTCACAATAGTTAAACACGAGAACATTAAGCATTGACTGTATTTACAAATAAGTTATAAATGGGAGAAATCAGATATGATTAGTATAGGTAAGATACTAGTATTGAAGGGGGCGCATTTGGGAAAGCCAAGAAATCCAGGATTCAGAGATGAGGAAGGAGAGAATTCTGGGTGTGGGCGACAGCCATTGAAAATGTTTGAAGTTAGGACATGGAATGTGTTTTTCTTTTTTTTTGAGGAGCAATAAATGTACCATTGTTGCTGCATCATGGATGAAGGTGGGTAACTTGTAAGAAGACAAGAAAGGTAATAAAACTTTGAATGCCAAAAAAGATTTATTTGAGTAGGTGTTGAAGTCAATAAGCAGGGACTGGAATTTATTGAATAAGTGGGTGATATTGTCAGACCTATGTTTTAGGAACGTAACTTTGACAGCTGAGTGGAGGAATGACTGGAGTAGGAAAAGATGAGACAGGGAGAACAACCAATAAGTTTAGCGCAGGGTTAAGGTATTGGGGTCCTGAAACTAGGTGAAGATGATGATGCAGAGGAAGGGGGGTGTCTATACAGGGATGTTACAAAGGTAGAAAGGACAGGACTTGGTGACTGACTGGATATAAGAGGATGAGATCAGAAGGAATTGAGGATTCCAACTAATTTGCAAACCTGGATGACTGTGATAATTGTATGATCTTTATGCAGGGTTTTTTTTTTCTTTCCAAGCTATTCTGTTCACCTTCATAAGTAAGTTTCCCTCATCTCCTTTTAAAAATCCCCCATGTATAATCATGGAATTAATTTAAGAAAAGAACTTTCTCTTAGGAATATCAATATAGGATCTTTGAAATCAGTCACAGAAAGAAGCACAAATATATTAAATTTTAATTTCATAAATGAGAGTTGGGGGGGAACCTCTGAGAGTAAGGAAGTCTATGGCTAATCCCTGCACAATCTTTCTCATGGGGTTGTCGCAGGGAAAAAGCAGATAATTTGTGACAAAGAATCTCCCAAAGCATCTAATACACTACCTTTGCAAGGGTATATCTAATGCTGTTTTGATTATTAATAATTAAATTCTCTAAAGTGAAAAGAAAAAAAAATCATTTAACTCATGACTTTCGGATGGTTTTTCAGCCCTAAGAACCCCTTCTTTTCTTCTCTACTAAGGGAGGGTAAAATAAAGAATGTATTTCACATAAATAATAGAACACATATTTCCTGGTGTTTGTGTACATTTTAACCTTTCAAGAATTCTACTTTATCTATGCAGTATTTAGCCTGGCCCACCTTTTCTCAGCAATCTGGGCCATGGGGACTCCAGTGTCATCCCTTCTAGCAACATAAATCATTTATATGGTTCAGTTTCTTCCAGAGAGAGGAAGAGTCTGACTGATTTTTCTTCAGTAATAGTGAATCTCTAGGGAAACAGAAAAGGAAGACAAAATAAAATCACTATATTATGTTGTAGTTACTTAGAATCTCATGTTCATCAGTTTCTTTTTTTTTTTTGGAGGGGGCAAAGGCAGGGCAATTTGGGTTAAGTGACTTGTCCAAGGTCACACAGCTAATAAGTGTTATGTGTCTGAGGCCAGATTTCAACTGAGGTCTTCCTGACGCCAGGGCCAATGCTCTATTCGCTGCACCACCCAGCCACCCCTTGTGTCTATCAGTTTCAAGAGTCACTGATACTCTTTCAATATGGTGGAGACATTTTCTCCTGTTTGGATGGCCTCAAGGATGGCCAGGAAGTAAACTACCATCTTTCCTATGGTCAGTTAAGTGTCAAAGTGTATTTTGGATCTGGACTCAGGAAGATGTGAGTTCAAATCTGACCTTAGATGTCCAATAGCTGTGTCACCCTTACCATTTCACTTAACCTCTCTGTGCTTTGGTTTCCTAATCTCCAAAATGGGGGATAATAATATTACTAGCTTCCTCAGGTTGTTAGGAAGGTCTAAAGACATAACATTTGTAAAGAACTTTGGAAACCTGAAAGCACCATATAAATGCTACCATCATCATCATCATCTTCATCAGCAAATTGTGTGGATAAATGAAGAATGCCAATGACTCCTATGAATTATTATTATTTTTATGGGTCCCAATGAGCAGAGTTAGGAGCATTGCAAAGAAATGAAAGAGAGATTTAGATCTTACGCCAAATAAAGTTATTTTTTTTTCCAAAAATGTAAGGTAGATGGAATAAAATATTTGGATTTTTTAAGTTTCACAGCAACTGCTGGAAACTGGAAAAGCAATCCTTGCTATGCCACAGAAGTTGTCATTCAAATCGAGTGTAAATACCTCCAGTGAGGAGCTACTCAGGACTTTCTACAAGAGTCCATTCCACTATCCCAATTATAGACAGCAATAATTGTTTGGAAGGTTTTTTCTTGTTGTTTACTTTTCTTCTGTGCTTCTTTGTAACTTCTACACATTATTCCTGGTTCTACCTTCTGAAGGGCCAAGAAGAGAAGTCTGGAATTACTTTTCAAATAATTTTCATAAGATCAAATCAAATCTAGTAAACACTTATTAAGAATGAATTATGAAACAGGCTTAGTGCTAAGTACTCAGGATATAATTAATAAAAAATAAGATGGTGTGCATCTTCAAAAAGCCTACACTCTAATGGAGGGAGATGACATAACAAAGGAGTCCAGACAATATGCGTGGGGGAGGGTGAAACCAGGGTGTACCCAGCTTGGGTATCTTGGTGCATGTACTTGAAAGTAGATAGAGCAACAGATGTAGAATAATAGGAGCCCCAAAGTCTTGTTTCAGCCCTCTATAAAAGCAAACATTTGGAGGAGGTTGGTGCTCTTTGCTCTAGTCCTTCAATGCATGGGGAAAGGAGACTGAGGGCAGTGGGACCAGTCAATGTTGGAGTTAGCAGCATGGTGATGAGATTAGAGATGATGAACTTAAGCTGGGACCTGCATTTTTTCCCAACACAGTTAAAACCAGAGCAACAGGTCCAGAAGTGGAAACCACCTTAGAGTTCATCTGGGCCAGGATTTCTTTAATTTTTTCTACTCAGGATCTCTTTGCATATTTCAGCAGCATTTGCTGGCATTACATGGCTTGAGGACACACTCAGTGCAAAGTGTGCATGCTGTATATTGAGAACCAAGGTTGCAGTGAAGTTCCAGAAGGCAGCTCTAGCACTGCCAGAAGCACCTCTGATTTGTTATGCATTTTCAATTAATTTTGGTTGTGGCACTTTGCAAAACCTCATACTATTGCCATATGGGGTCATGACACACAGTTTAAGAAGTGCTACAATAATTTTCTCCAGTTGAACCAGTTTGGGCTTTACCATGAGTAGGGGAGAGTAAACTTCCTGCCAGAACTGCCCCAGCTTGGATTACTGTGGCACGTGTTTCCTTCCCTCTCTTATGCCCCCATTTTCTCAAGGTCAAGAAAAACTTAATGTCAGGTATAACATAAAGGGATTAAGATAAAAAGCAACTATACATTGAACTATGGTAGATGAGATATTGTGCAGACATAAGATTTTGTGATTCTGTTAGGCTGAATTGTTAGGTTGAGCCCACTGTTCTTTTTAGATCTCCATATGGAGTATTTTGGGAGCACTCTATGGAATACTACTACTACTACTACTACTACTACTACTACTACTACTACTACTACTGCTACTACTACTACTACTACTACTATTACTACTACTCCTACTCCTACTCCTACTCCTACTACTAATAATAATATACAAAAATGGTAACAATAGCTTTTTAACTTCATTTTTTCTGTTGTCTCCCTCTATTAGTTTGTAATCTAATTGGTGATAAGGGTTTTCTTTTTTCTTATCTGTGTCCCCAAAGCTTAGAACAGTTCTTGACATATAGTAATAACTAAAAATAAGGTTAATAATACTTAGCATTCATATAATGCTTACCATGTGTCAAGCACTATGCTATGCCCTGTACAACTACTATTTAATTTGATGCTCAAAACAATTCTGGGAATAAGTGTCATTATTATCTTTATTTTCCAGATGGTGAAACCGAGATAAAGAATATTTAAATACTCAAATAATAAATATCTGTTTCTGTATTTACATTCATGTCTTTCTGATCCCAGGACCAGCACTCTATCCATTGTGATAATAAATATTGATTGATTGACAATAGTAACTGGCTTTTAGATTGGACAGTAAATCTTTTTATTTTTCAATTTCATGTAAAATATGTTTTTTTTCATATTTCTCCTTTAAAACTTTGAGTTTCAAAGTTTCTTCCTTCATCCTTTTGTTCCCCATCATTAAGATTAGCAATTGATTATAGGTTATACGTGGGCAGTCACAAGTAACGTAGTTCCAATTAATCATGTTGTAAAAGAAAATTTAGAACAAAAACAAAAGAAAACAAAAGAACACTAAAAAAAAATGGTATGCTTCAATCTTCATTCAGACTCCATTAGTTCTTCCTCTGGAGTTGGGTAGAATTATTTCTTCTATGTCCTTCAGAATTAACTGGGATCTTTGTATTGTTGAGAATAACTAAATTATTCACAGCTGACAATCATATAATATTGCTGTTACTGTGTACACTGTTCTCTTGGTTCTGCTCATTTCACTTTGCATCAGTCCATATAAGGCTTTTCATTTTTTTTTTCCTGAAAGTTTTCTTCTTGTCATTTCTTAAAACACAGTAATGGTACTCCATCACAATCATATATCTCAACTTGTTCAACCATTTCCCAAATGATGGAGAGTCCTTCCATTTCCAATTCTTTGCCAACACAAAAAGAGCTACTGTAAATATTTTTGTATATATAAACTGTTTTACTTTTTTAAAAATTTATTTTGTGTACAGACCTAGAAGATATAGTGTTGGATCAGGGGGGATAAAATGTTTTTATTTTTATTTTTTTTGGGGGGGGAATGGAAGGGCAATTGGGGTTAAGTGACTTGCCCAAGGTCACATGACTAGTTAGTGTTAAGTTTCTGAGTCCTGATTTGAACTCAGGTCCTGACTCCAGGGCTAGTGTTCTATTCACTATGCCACCTACATGCTTCCAGGGATAAAAAAAAGTTTTATATTAGCCCCATAATTCTTGTGAAGTCATCATAGGAATATTAAAATACAACACTCACAAAAACTTTGTGAGGAAGGGGCTCTGCTATTATACCAATTTTTATAGATGAGGAAATTAAGGATCAAGGAGATTGTGATTATTGAAGGGTCACCCAACTAGGGAAAGTGCTCTGAGGTAGTCTTTGAATTGAGGCCTTCCTGACTCTTAAGACAGAAAGAAGACCTTATTTACAGTTCCTGTTACAAAGAGTTTATAATCCATCAAAAGACTGAAAACTGATAGATAATAAATGGAGAAGAAAAAAAATTTAGTCCCTGTCCTTAGAATTAAACACATAACTGTGACAAAAACAAAAAAAAATGCAAGAGTATATGATAATACTCATAGCTACTATTCATATATTGCTTTTAGGATTGCACAGAATTTTACAGGTAGTAATCCCTTTTATCCTCACAAGAATCCTAGAAGGCAGGAGTTATTATAATTCTCATTTTATAGATGAGGAAACTAAGAAATACAAAGCTCAGTATCCAAGGAAGGATTTGAATTCAGATCTTCCTGCCTCAAGTCCAACATTCTATCTAATGTACTACCTAGCTATCTCTTCAATCTATTTTAGAAGAGTATGAAGAATCAGGTATAAACTGAACTACAAAGCAGAGAGCTCTTTTAATAACTCGATGAAAATTTCCAGGACCTTATTCATACACTCTGAAGATATCTAGGCATCCCTAGTAAGCTTGATGTAGGAGACATTTCAAGATATTCAGGTAGTTTTATTCTAGTGGGAGAAGACATTAAGGAAAATGAGCAGTAAAATAAAGATAATGGAACTATTAGCACCATAAAAGGAGATTATTTAAAGGGTGCCTACAGAGTCTCATCATCATATCATGGCATAGCAGGAGGGAAATAAGACAGAATGGCTGGCTTGGGTTTGAACCCTGTATACGACAATCATTGTGTGGCACAGTAGATAAAAGTTTTAGGATGCATTTCACTACCCTAATTAGACATTACTAATTTTTCAAGCAACATTTTAAATTTATTTATATTTTCATAGCATTGACTTTACCCCATGAACCCTTCTTCATTAAAAAAAAAAGAGTGATTATAGGTATATGTGTATATGCATATATGTGCATATCTATGTGTATGTGTGTGTGCATGTTTGTGTGCGCATGCACATGAGACAGCACATACAACATTCTTACTTGGTAGTCTTCGAGCACTCTATGAGGAAATAAAAATACATTGTCTATGTTTTGTGTAAATTGTTCTATGCTTTTGTTTATTTCAATTTGCATAAATCCATTAATTTCTTCATACTTTTTTCTTAATTCCTTATATTCCTAATTTTTTTGCACAATAATATTGCCTTACATTCCTGTTCCTTATTTTAAAAGCATATCACTGCACACGGTTTTGAAAATTAGGCACAACTTGGGGAATATACAGGATTTCTGTCATAATGTTTACGTTGAACTATTTATACTTATTTTTCTCTTTTAGATTTGAGAAGATAAGGAAAGCATGTAACTTTGTGTATACTGTGGCATCGAATGTATCTCAGTTTTCTTTTTTCTCTTTTTGGCATTGGAGAACTGGAGCATAAGAAAACACAACAAAATCCAATCCAATATAGAATGGAACATAACAGAATGGAATATAATACAATACATGACATGTGTGTGTTTTGCCTAGTCTATGTTGACAACTGTGTGGGACTGACTTTAATACCCAGAGAACCATTCATAGCAACAACAGCAAGCAATTTCTTCAAATGTTCAGGTCTACTGCTAGGCACTGGGAACTTTTTTTAAAGAGCATTTGTCCTCAAAGACTTACATGAGGGGAAAAGTTGTAGGATGATATAAATTTTTGAAATAAATAAAATAGTTATTAAATTTAGATTAAATTATATTAAAGCAATTGAATTAAAACTTTGATTTAAACAGATATTTATAAAAATTATTTGTGAGATTTTGATTAATCCATTAATTAATTAATCCATTAATTTAATATACCCACATTTACACACTCTAGATTGTTAACCTGGGTCTCATGGATGGATTTCATAGCATCAGTGAATCTGGATGGGAAAACTATATATTAATTTTTCATTGTAATAAAATTCCTTTTTTATATGTATTCTATTTTATACACTTACACACATTATTCTGAGAAAGAGTCCATAGGTTTCTTCAGAGGGGTACATGATAATAGATTTTTTTAAAGGACTAAAAAAGAATTAAGACACCTTAAACTAGTCTAACCCCCTTCCTTTTACTGGTGGAGATACTGAGTGCCAGAGAGGTCGATTGAATAGTCCAATGCTAAATCAGGAAGAAGTATCAGAACTGGCATTCAAAACCCAAAATTCCAACTCCAAAATGCATCTCTCCCTCCATTTCACCTTACTGCTTCTGTATGTGCCTATATCTGTGTCTGTTTCTCCTTCCCTCCCTCTCCCTCCCTTTATCTCCCTCCCTTTCTCTCTCTTCACCCTCCCTCCCCCATCTCTCTGAATATTGACATTTTGATTGAGGGACAATTTGAAAGATATTTTCAAACTCCAGGACCTAACACAAGTAAAATAATAGATTTTAGGATCTGTCAGCAAATCACTTTCTGTGTGGGACTAGGAAATGTTTCCAGGAGAAAGGCTAGTGGATCTCTTGGCTCTCCTTTTCCGCCCCCATCCAATGCAATTAACTGCATATCAACTCAGAGTCTTAGGGTGTCCCAATTTTTCTATGCTGTTTTCAGGAAATCTTAGGGGGAGAAAGATTAATGGCTATATTAGAGATATTGGCAGCAATAAATGCTACCTTCCTGCTCCCACAATTCTATCTCCCTGTCTCCCGGACTGAGGTAACAGTTTATAAAAATCCTTAATCAAATTTTACTGACTATGACTGAGTGAATGAGTTTGTCCCAATACATACATGTTTAATTTCCAAAAATATTTAGGGGTGAAAATATAAATTTGAAAATGAATCAAGAGTTTTAGATTCTTACTTTAAGAAGTCTACAAAATGCATATTTGATTCTAATTTTAAAAGATTTTTAGAAGAAGATCCAAGCTGTTTCCATATTAGATTGTTGTTTTTTTTTCCCCAGGGTCCAATAACCCCATGGTAATGTTATCAATTCCTTGATCTATGTAGAAAAAAATCAAAACGACTGTATTTTCATATAAGGGAGAACCATTCAAAGGTCATTAGGAATGTCAAAAGGATCTTTTTGTAATCTGGTTTCAATGAAGTTCCTACTGACACAGTAAAGTCATTTGCAATAATACGTGTTTGATTTTTTCTACATCATACTACATTGATTTTTCTCATCAAATTGGAATTTTTATAAAATCTTTGAGAATTGGAAGTTTCAATACTTTTAATGGTTTACACTGATTGTATTTTCAGTTTCCCTAGTTTTCATCCAGGATTTAATGATCAGAGCCAGATTTGCATGCAGCTAATTGACTAATGAGGTGTGTGTGTTGTTATTTTAATTAATCATCCTTCTGTTTGATAGTTTTTTTAAACTGACAATTTAATGACAGTGACTTTACTTGGAAATAGAGAGGAGAGAAATGTAGAAAACTACCCAGAATGGTATGAAAATAATTTATCCCTCATTTACTATGTGCCAAGCCCTGCCCTAAGTACTAGGAAGACAAACAGATAATTAAGGCAGTCTTGGCTTCCTAGGAGCTCATGTTCTACTTGCAGCAGATATCCTATAAAGGGAAGCTCTTGGTCCTGTTTATTACAAGATAGACGAAGACGACAGATGGCACTCATACAGCTCATTTGGCAAGCTAGACATCAATGTCCTGAGAACCTACAGAGCAAGGGAAGGAAGATAATAAGCAACCAAGAAGGTAGAGGGATTCAAGGACCAGAACTGACTATGGCTTGGGTGACCTCCAGCAGAAGTTGTGGCTTTGTGTCTCCATTTTGCTTTTGCTGCCCTTCCTCATCTATGGAACAAGGCTCTTGGAGGATAAGCTTGTCACTTATAAACTCTCTACCGCAATCCCTTGATTTGACATCCCTTGGCCTCCTCTTCATTTTAATTAGAACATTGGAATACCAAACTCCTCCAATGTATTTCTTAATAGAAATAAAAACAAAAGGACTTTTAATGTACAGTGTTTTGCATCTGCTGCTCTGCCTGGATTCAGCTCCATGGAAAAAAGATGCCCTCCCCCCTCCCTGTACCCCCTGTTGCTCTCTATTTCCTGCTTCTTTCCTGCCTCTTTTTGTATATCATCTCCACCTTTAGATTATAAATTCATTGAAAGCAGGGACTGTCTTTATTTTTTTTAAATTAATTGTGTCCCCTAGCATTTAACACAATGCCTTGCACATAATAGGTGTTTAACATTTTTTAATTGGATTGGATTAGAGATTTGTTTTGGCACCTGGCTGACAATGTGTGTATTTCATTTTGTAGGAACTGGGAAACAGGAGAAGGATGCTTGGACTTCTAAAAGAGAGATACTATGGCTTCCAGAAGGGGTAGTAGGTGGTTTCTGGTCAATCTTCTGATCATTCACTGGCAGATTGGGGGAGAGTAGAATGTCCTAGGTACCTATTTTGGAAGCTGATGATGACAGCTCTCTCTTCTTGTTCTCTTTGACAGCCATTAATATCATAAGGTAATAGATGTTCTTCTAATAAAAGCACTACTATTTTGTTGCATTGTGATATATTTTGTTTATAGGTCTTACTGATAACTTTTTATGAGTTGATCCAATCATTCTTTATTTTTTTAAATTGACTTTTGTGTTTACTTTTAGTTCACATCATTCATTTCCACAAGATTTTGAGTTACAAATTTTCTCCCTCTCTTTCCGCTACCCACCACCCCAAAGCAGTGATCCCACTGAATACCCCTTCCCCCAATCTGCTGTCTCACATATCCTCCCTCACCCCCCATAGTGAAACCTTTTTAATAATTGTTTTTGCATCACTGGAATTTTTTAGAGATAATTCATTTCCTAACATCTGCAACAGCTGGTGATTGAGTGTTTGATTAAAGGTTTTCTGTTAAAGGGAGCGTCCTCCCTCAGAAGGCTTCATATCCAAAATTCCAGTAACCTATTTTGTTAGGAAGATTTTGTTTGAATCTGTTTTGTTTTGTTTTATTTTGCTTTGCCCTTTGACCACATCATACCTATTAGTCCCAGCTCTGCCTTCTCTACAAAGGAAGGCATTAGAGGGGTTTGGTCCTCCAGTTTTCCAATAAAAATGGAGAAGAGGCTGGGGGATGTCAATCAAGGCTTGAATTGGAGCACGGTTGTAAGTTTCGAAGCAATGAGTTTATCCGTGAAGAGCCATCTTGTTGGGTAGAGTCAAAACTTTGAAAGGCAGCAAATACACAATAAAGACCCCCAAGTGTCTCCTTATGCTGGAAATAAGGCAAGCCATGTAGAGAACAAGCTGAATCATTCTTCCAAAGGACACCTAATATGAAACCCCCAAAGAACAGCAGCAATGGCATCTCAAGATTGTTTTTGGTTTTCTTTTTTGTCTTTTCTTTGTTTGTTTATTTTTAGGAAACTTCTAGGTATAACCAAGTAGGGCAATTGGCCCCTACCCTATTCTGCTGATGGCAGCGAAAGCAATTTTAGCCAATATTTATCTAGTATATATCTTTTCTTATGTGCATGTTGTCTTCCCAAATAGAATATGAATCCCTTGAAGGTACTTTTTTTTTGTCTTATCCCAAAAACAAGATTGTGTAGCACAAAGTGCTTAAAAATTCTTATTGACAGATTGAATGAGAGATAAATTTAGGCTTCATTTTAAGTGAAAGCAAAGGAATAAACTGCCAAACAGTTCCAACCATTGAGAAATGGAATTCACTAATACAGGAGGTAGTGGTTTCCTCCTGCTTAGATATATTTCAGCAAAGAATAGATGTCCATCTCTGAGAGATGCAGGGTTCCACAGGTGGAGCTATAGGTTTAACTGAGGTCCTTTCAAACACTAAGATTCTTTGATGCCATGATTTGCCAATTATATTAAGAAAGTCCTTTATCTCTTCTCTCTGAGCTCTTAACCATCAAAAAAATTAATCCTTTGATCAGTTTAAACAATTTATTAAATACCATGGCAGTGTAAGGGGAAAGTATGATGGTCCTTTACAAAGGAAAGGGCATAATTTCTGTGGGAGCTTGACTAGATTTTGCAGCTTTCCTTAAAAGAGAGGATTAACCTCAGGCTGCTTCCTATAGTTAGGACACAAAGGAAGCAATATAATGCCACAGAGCATGCTTTCCTTTTTCTGGAAATGACAGTGCCCAAGCACATATCTTTGCATAGAGTTAGGCACAATTTTTTTTTTTAAATGCCTATCTAGCATTATACTGCAGCAAAAGTAGAAACACTATATTAATTCCTTAATGTGTCCTTCATACTTAATTTGGGTATTTATAATAGTCAAAGTAATGTATTTGCACAGTCTTAAAACAACATTTCTGTTACTTTATACAATGTCCTCTTGGATCTGCTCACTTCATTCTTCATTATTTCATGCAAGTCTTTCCATAATTTTTTTTCCTAAAATCATTACACTCATGATTTATTAATAACACCTGGTCATTTCCTACCTTTACAATCCTCTTTCTTTTTAATACATTTCATGGATTTTATACCATGACCATACTGACCAACTTGCTCGACTCCAAACATTTCATCTCTCACCTGGCTGCTCTCCTGGACTTCATCAGCTCCAGAAACAGAGCATTCTGCAAAATGAAATTTGCTCTGAAATTCACACTGCCTCAACACCCTCTGTTCCTGGAGCCCCTTCCTTCCACTAGTTAGAGCAAGTGGAGTATGGCTACCTGTAAAGTCCTGCATGCTTGATTCTCAGTTTGATTTAAGGGACCCAGAAAATGCCTTCATCATGTCCCCCCTGGCTATTTTCCTGTACTTCATCATCTCCATAAATGCATCATTCTGCAAGTTTAAATCGCCTCTGAAACTCACACCTCATCAGATTATTTCCAGCCCTGTCTAGCTGTAGAAAGATATCATCCTCCTAATATGGTACCCACCTGCCTTTATTTAGTTTATTAGATCGATGTAGTATACAGTATATACATACATACATATATATATATATATATATGTATGTGTGTATGTAAGTATATCATATACACATATGTGTATATACATTAATATATAAACACATATATACATATATACATATATATATATATATGTGTGTGTATGTGTGTGTGTGTGTGTACACACACTGAGTTATAGACAATATTAACTTAATTTAGCCTATCATCACCATTTGCCAGTACATGGAAACAGTCTTAGATTTTGACTCCTAGTTTCAAGTTTCTTCCCTGTTGAATCCATTTTATGCACAGATCATCCTACTTCTGCCAATTAATAAACCTTTATTAAGTGCCTACTATGTTCCATGCACTGTGACAAGAGCTGAAGATAAAAACACAAAGTGATAAAGACAGTCCCTGTCTGCAAGGAGGTCACAATCTAATGGGAGGGACAACACGTAAACAAAGATATGTAAACAAGCTATATTACAGGAGAAATAGGCAATAATTAAGAGAGAGAAACCACTAGAACTAAGATGAGAAAGCAAAGAAATGTATCATTCTGTGTTTTTGGATATGTATAAAGTAGCTTTGATTTTTTTTTAATTCCTCTCCTTTATATTTAAAATTATTTTTTCCTGGTTTGTAGAATTTGTTTTCCATTGGAATAATTAAATTTAACTTCCAGGTATTTTGAAGTCTGCTGCAGAACTTTCATTGACCATGAACATTTTATTATTTTTTTTTAATTTCATTTTTCAATGAATAGGAAGAAATGGTGAAAAGAGAGAAAAGATATGCAGACTCATTATTTTTTAGGTTCTTAAATGATCACACCATGCTCATTCTTTCCCTTCTGCTCTCACTCTTTACACCATTCCAATCAAATTATCATATAGCCACAATTGCCTACTGGCTCTTCCTCCCCCTCCATCTCCAGTTTCAGTAACCTGATATCAGTCATTCA
>CM053581.1:11548183-11563530 GCA_028627135.1 Pseudochirops cupreus | reverse complement strand
ACAAACACATATACATATACGTATGTATATATGTATGCATGTGTGTATGTATATATCCTAGGATAGACAAAACACTCCTATCTAATGACCAAAGGATCAAAGTTTGATCATTTTATTTGTTGTTATTGCTTTACATAGTAACTATCAAGGGCAATTGTGGTGTAGAAGACTCACAGTTTTCAACCCTAGAGGGCATGTTCACACCACCAAAAGAGGGGATACTTGAAACATGTTAAATCGTTTAATATTTTTTTTTAACTAAATGAGATTTCATTGGTGTGTGAAGTGCCCTTTGGGGAAACTGTACTGATGAAATGGTGATTTTGCAATCTGATAGGCTTGGAGAGTTACCTGGACAGCTGAGAAGCTGAGGGGCTTGCCTAGGATCACCCAGTAAGAATTTGTCTGAGATAGATTTCAACAACAGTCTTCTTGACTGTTAGGTTAAAGCTCTGTGCTCTGTGTCACTCTGGCACAACTTAATATTTTTTAATTAAATTACTTTGTCCAAATAAACTGCATTCCAAAGAAACTGAGAAAAAAATACTCTACTCTTGTAGACCTTTAAATTGCACAAAATGACACATGAGAACTGATGACATGTGTAGAAACATTCATGACCAAACTTTTGTTTTGTTATGCAGATGAGAAACTGTATTAGAAGACCTAGTTTCCCCTTTTGAAGAATTGTCTCATTAAAACAAATAAATGAGCAAGCAAAAAAGCTTCAGGTGCCTAGAAACCTTTTAGGAAGAGTCAGCTGGAGCTTTAACTAGGGCAGGGTGACTGGGGCTTTGCCCAAAGGCAACACAACTAAGAGGGAACTGACAGCATATAATCCTTACTCAAGCTACATAGAAAATAAACTGAGCTACACACATAGTTAGCAAGAAAAATTAGAAAAAAACATAAATCAAGCAGAAGCTATTATTCTCTTACCATATTTATTTTTTACCACCAGCTCTCCCCAGATTTATCTTCAGTATATAGGCACTTATATCTCAGGATCTCCCTCACCCCCAAAGGTCATTGAGTTTTATGCTCTGTCTCTGAATCCCAAGGACATTTCTCTTGGAATTTAAATTGGCAGTTATATTTCATGATACTTACCTTGACAAGAGGGGAGAAAATATTTTTCCCCTGACTTCAATTGTCAGTCCATTCTCCCTAGTGAGCTGGTGTACAGAGAGGAAGATGACTCCTTCCCATGTGAAGGTTGTATTTAACTAAATGCTCTTTTGCAACAGATAAGTGCTATCAATTAAAGTGGTGGATTGATTTAGGAGGGATCTTAAAAGGTTAATTGAACACCCTGGATAGGGGCTCCTGAACAGCAGCTCTCTCTGTCTCTGTCTCTGTCTCTGTCTCTCTCTGTCTCTCTCTGTCTCTCTCTGTCTCTTTCTCTCTCTCTCTGTGTCTCTCTCTCTCTCTCTCACACACACACACACACACACAAATATATATACACAGAAAAAACAAACCAAAAGATCTCACAATTATTACAGATCTCTAATAAAAGAAATAGATGCCATGGGAGAACATAATCAACCTATGGGAATGATGATTTGGAAGGTGAGTCCAGAGGGTGCACCTCATTTGTCCTGAGATGTCAACTTCTTTCTGAAGAAACTTCCTTTTGCAAAATCCGATAGAGTGAAACAAAGCTTCCTGGGAAGTGTAAAATGGCATGACCAATAAATGCGTTGAAGAGCATGAAACAAAAATAAAAATGAATTTCTCTGAGGGAAATTCAGTCATATTTAAAAAGCTGTGTATACAACAACAACAAAAAGAACAAAATGGCGCAACATTCAGCCTTCTCTCCAATCCTTCCTGACTCTCTTAATTCATAATTCCTGCCAATTCACAAGGAAATTATAGTGAAGATTAATTTAGAGGAGAAAATGAACAGATACATTTAGGAGAAAATTACCTTATGAAGAACTTCCCTCTTCCACAGTTTCTTTAGTGAAAGTCCATTGGTGACTAGTCCGCTGTACTAGAACAGGGGAAAGGAATAGACATTTAATAATGTTTAAGCACCAGGAACTACACTCACAGCTGTCCAAACATCTCATGTTGTCCTTCACAATAACCCTGGGAGGTAGGAGCTCCTAGCATCTCCATTTTACATATGAGGAAGGTGATGCAGCAGAGGTGGTGATTTCCTCATTGTCACACAGCCACTAAGTATGTGAGAATGGATTTTAACTCACATCTCCACGACTCCAAGTGCAGTGCTTTATCCTCTTCACCATTTAACTGTATAACATAACAAAATAAGAGCAAAATTGCTTTAGCGTAAATAATAGAGATCATAACTAACCATAATTTTCATAATGCACTTAAAGTTTGGAAATTATCCTAATGTTAAGATGACCTGGTCCCTTTCTGCCTTTCTAATCTTACATCTTACTCCCATTCACATATTCTATGATCAAATGCTACTGATCCCCTTGCTATTCCTTGCACATCACATTGCATCTCCCTCTACTTATTAGTTTCATTGACTGTTCCCTATTCCTTGAATTTTCTCCTTCCTCGCCTATGTCTCTTGGCTTCCCTGACTTCCTTAAAGTCTCAACCAAAATATTACCTCCTGAAAGCAACCTTTCCCCTTCAATGTTTGCCTCTTCATTCAATTAGTTATCTCCATTTATTCAGTATGTATTTGTTTGTAGGCAGCTTTTAAGTGTGATCTTCTTCTTTAGATTTTGAGCTCCTTTGAAGACATGCATTGTTTTTGCCTTTCTTTAAACCTTCAAGAGTACCTGTCATATTAAGAGCTTTTTATTAAATCCTTCTTGACTTACCTTGCCTCGACTTACTTCACTTGATCTTCATAACAACCCTTTAAGCTATATGCTACTATAACCTCTATTTTACAATTAAAGTATTTGGGAATGAAAGAAGTTGATTGACTTGTTGGAGGTCATGAAGCTACTGAAATGTCTGAGGCAGGATTTGAATTCACATCTTTAGAGAGGGATTGAGTTCATTCGAGTAGAGTCGAAGTGGGCAGGGATTATAACTGACTTCAAGTCCATGAAAAGTTGTCATATGGAAAAGGAGTATGTGTTCTACTTGGTGTTAGAACAGAAATTCTGAAACGTGTGAGGGAGGGGGAGGGAGAAAGAGAGAGAGAAAGGAGAGAGACAGAGACAGAGACAAAGAGACAGAGACAGAGGCAGAGAGAGGCAGACAGAGAGACAGAGAGACAGAGACAGAGAGAAAACTTGTGTTTGTGTATATGTGTAATGGACCCCTTTGGCAATCTTTTGAAGACTACGGGATGATGTGATGATGATGATGATGATGATGATGATGATGATGATGATGATGATGATGACGATATGGATGATGATAAACTAGTATATTTATATCGCTTCCTATGTGTTTGGCACTATGCTACATTCTTTATAAATATAATATTATTTAATATTCAACAATCCTTGGCTATAAATACTATTATTTTACACATTTTAAATTTGAGGAAATTGAGGCAAACAGAGTGAGTGATTTGTCTAATGTCGTACAGTGAATACGAATCTGAAGTTAAATTTTAAGTCAGGTCTTCCTTACTACAAGGTCAACACTATTCATTCTACTAAGCAGCTGTGTATGAGAGACTGTTATGAATTACATAATAAAGACTATTACAATTACAAAGGAAATTAATTACATTGAAATACAGCTATAAAATAGTTATAAATAAATAAAGGAATAGAGAGAGAGAGAGAGAGAGAGAGAGAGAGAGGCAGATAGAGAGGTAGATAGATTAGATAGATAGATGATAGATTGATAGATAGATAGATAGATAGATAGATAGATAGATAGATAGATAGAAGATAAGTTTGTGGGCCAATGTTGCAAACTCCTGCTAGATATTAGACTAGAAATAATACAGAATGTTGTAAGGAAGTAAAGTAATTCTTAATAAAAAATATAGGGAGGTAAACCTTCCTAACAATTAGTGTTATCTTAGGATAGAATAGTCTGTGTCTGACTGCTACCCTTATCCCCTCATCCTTTATCACTTAATTCCATGACAAATTCCAAGTCCAACTTTCTTTCACTATTAGACTCTTCTACTCAGGGATTGAGTGTAAGTGGTGTCATTAATATTAATGTACAAACTCACACAGTGAATCTATCCTGTTACATTCTTCATATGCAAAACTTATCCCAGTCAATTATCCAGCTTAATTATGTATCAAAGAAATGTTAACTCGTGAACCAGATCTCTGGGCTGTCCATCCTACTGCATATTATAATATGGGCAATGACATTCTGCATTGCCTAGATTTTCCTTGTGTGTGTACTTCATCTGAACTCTTTGTTTTGATTTTAAATCCTTTTTTAGAAGGATTTTTAATATTCTGAGTTTTGATGTTCAAAATGTCTCTAGTAAACAAAGAATTGAATGAACCTTACCTTGCATGATGGGTAATCCTCTTCCATTTAGACTCTGAGCTTGGGATCCTACATGACAGTAACAAAGACATTGGGCACGCATATGGCTCATTCTTTGTTCTTTGCTTGATATTTATGATCTTAAAATTGTAGAATAAATTTATTGCCATTTACATTGGAGAGTACCTTATGTCACCTAGAATATTTAGGTAATTGCAGTCATGCATCACTTTATAACCTACCATCTCATCAGTCACCATGATAACCAAATCAGAGACAAGAATATGGATATAACATAATATAATGTGATATGAAGTGACATGATGAAATGTGATGCAATAGAAAATAATATACTTCTATGCTGTTATTTTATGATATAATGTAATATGATGTGATGCAATGTAATAGAATATGATACAATACAATCCATTACAGGATAGCACAGTACAACACAATCTAATGATTTAATAAGACACAGCATAGTATAATATGATATGGTATATAGTATGGTTGAGTCCATTTTCATCACTGGGATTCCCACTTTGGCATCCCTGATGTCATGACCAAGATTGTCTTGTGCGTCCCATTACATTTTAGTCACCTCTGTCATACTTCTATTTCTTAACCCCAGCATCTTCTTGCCAATTACTTGTTTTTTTGTAATGTACCATTCTGTCCCCATCCCACTTTACAGATTGTGAAATCTATAGTGCCATTGTTAATATGAAATGGAGACTCAGTCAGCTCCTCTACTGATCCACTCACACACCTTGTAAATTTCCATCCTGTAATGTACCTCAAGGGTCACCGTTCCCCTTTATCCATTTTCTCCAGCATTTGAATGTAAAGTTCTCATTGCCATTTTGTTTTGTCTATAGTATAGTAACATTGTATTATATGATGATTAAAATGATGGTGATGATGACGACAATGACAGTGACAGTGATTATGATGGAATTTACATAGCATTTTAAGGTTTTGAATGTGCTTTACATATATTGTCTCCTTTGATCTTCACTATAATCCTGGGAGGTAGGTGCAGAAACTGTACTCATTTGATAGATAAGAAAACAAAGGCAGACAGATGTAAAGGGACTTGCTGAGGGTCGCATAGTAAGTGTCTGAGGTCAGATTTGTACAGTCAGCTGTTCCCTTATTGACTATTTAAACCTTTGGCCATCTTTTGCAATTTAATGTCAATGAAATTAAACCTTAGAGGTAATAATAATTTGGATTATATGATCATTAAATTTTTTCTATTTTTCTTTTGAGAACTGTTTGTTCATATCCTCTGAACACTCACCAAAAAATTACCTACACAAGTTCCCTCATTCTCTGAAAAGAAATATTAGTAATCAATCAATGAACAAATCAGTGTTTGTTAAATACTTACTATGTGGAAAGGCTTGTGCTAAGTACAAGAGAAATAAAGAAACAAACAAACAATCAAAAAGAGACAGTACTTGCTTTCAGTGAATTCATAATTTAATGAAGGAAACATCTCCCTCATTCAATATGCAAACATATTAAGGACAATTATATTTTTCTCAAATCCTTATCTCAGTTGTATTGATTTTTGTTGGCATGTATTTCAATTTCACATATCAGAAATTATTTAATTTTTCATAATCAGTTGGTTCTCTTTTTTGTTAAGAAAACAAAATCCTATAGGCATAGCAGTACTTTGTCTGCTTTTCTTTTCTTTTGCTTTTTTTTTTTTCTTATTTTTACTTGTGTGGATTCTAGTATTCAGTTCAAAATACGCTTTTTTTGAGACCCATCTTTTTCTTAGGTAGATTTTAAAGTTATTACTCATTTTCTTTTCATAAATTCCTGTATAATGGCTACTTGTTATAAATTAATGTGACAAATGTTAAAGCAGAATCTTGGGAAATATATATGAAATTAGCACTCAAAATATAGATGACCTAACATGGAAGAAAGATAAACTTATTAGTGCAGATCTAAAAGCCTCCTAAAATTTTCAGGAACAGATTGATAAAACATTACAGTATAAGTATAAAATAAAAGGATTCAGAGGATACAATCATATAACATCTGTTTTTTTCCCCTCAATATACACCTCCCACCTAACTTAGGGTTTCCTTAAATGCCCTGTTGTTGGGAGAGAACAATGACCATCAGTTTGTAAACCAGTTTGTTCTCTCAGTGGACTTAAGAAACATTCTGCAGAAATCAGTAACTACTTAAAACTGTTTCTTTTTTTTTTCTCTCTCTTGGAATTTGGCCTTCATTTATTTCAAGTCCAGCGAAAATCCTAGGATAATAAAGTAGCTTCAGTAGGCATGTTAAAGTCATAGGCATTCTGTGTGCAAAGACTTCAGAAAGACAGGTTGTTTTCTGGAATCAGTAAGGATTTTAGAACTCTCACACACACATATGTATGTATATGTATGTATACATGTATGTACACATATATACATATGTATAGTCATGCATGTGTATATGTGTGTGTTGTGTATGTGTGTATACACACATATATTTATACATACATACATACACACAAATATATATATATATTTGTTGTTGTTGGTTTGTTTTAACATGAGCAAACATTCTTCGCCATGAACAAGAATCTGCTGACAAAAATTAGGTCCAAACATTTACTTCTTTTGAATTACTTTATTTCACTCACAAGAGTCTCTCTCAAATGTTCTCATCTCTTGTCAAATCTCCCATGTATTCATCTCTAACTATACTCTCACCTTTGAATGTTGCTTTATATTTTAATGAAAAAAAATAAAACCCTTTGCCAAAAGTTCTCTCTTCTTCCTTCTTCCTCATCTCAAACACTCTATTGCTTTTCCCCATGATCTCACTCTTAATTCCTGTATCATCTGAAGAGGTGATCTTTTTTTTTTTAAGGTAAACTCCTCTACATACACAAATAATCTCATTCCATCCCATACTCTCTGGCAGTTTGCCCTAATTTTCCCATAAATTTATTTATTTTAAATCCCTCCCTCAATTATGGATGCCTCATTGTTGCCTAAAAACATGTCCCTGTCTCTACTATCCTTAGGAAATCTTCACTTGATCCATTAATATCTGCTAACTATCTGTGATAGCTAATCATCAACTCAAAGCTCTCTACAATTTAATAGCTAAGTTCTTTGAAAAAGCTTTTTAAAGCAGATGCCTCCACTTCTTTGTATCTCACTCTCCTTAATCCTTTCTAGTTTTGTTTACAACCTTGTCATCCAACTGAAACTCCTCTCTCCAAAGTAATAATAGTTACTAATAATATTTGATGAAGATGATACTAAGCACTTATTTAAGTATTTATTATATGCCAGGCACTGTACTAAACAGTTTACAGATATTATCTCATTTACTCCTCATAATAACATTTTCTGTTAGCTGCTACCATTATCCTCATATCATAATTGAGAAATTGAAAACAATAGAAGTGACATGTCCAAGGTGACATACCTGGAAAGTGTTTGAAGTTAGATTTGAACTCAGATTTTCCTCACTCAAGTAAGACCTGGTACTCTCTTCACTGTTCCCCTTGTGCTGCATAGTCACCAATGGTCATTGACTTTCCAAATTGAGTGACCCATTTGCATGTTTCACATTTCTTGACTTCTGCAGCAGAGGACACTGTCAAATATCTTCTTTTCCTTGATATTCTCTTCTCTCTAGATTTTTGTGACACTATGCTCCTTCTCCTCCTCCCTATCTGACTGCTCTTTTCCAGTCTCCTTGGCTACATTTTCACACAAGTTATTCCTGCTAACCATGAGTGTACCACAGAGCACAGCTCTAAGCACTTTTTTTCTTCTCCCTTTATATTATTCACTTGATGACATTAAAGTTTATGGATTTAATTATTATCTCTTTGTTGTTGATTGCCGTATCTAAATATCTGTCCATAACTTTTCTTCTGACTTCAGTTTCACATCTCTCACTGCCTATTAAAGACAACTCCATGGCACAGTGAAGATAGTGCCATTTCTGGAGTCAGTAAGACTCATCTTCCTGAATTCAAATCTGGCCTCAGACACTGACTAGTTTTGTAACCCTGGGCAACTCACTTAACTCTGTATGCCTCAGTTCCTAATCTGTAAAATGAGCTGGAGAATACAATGACAAACCACTTCCACAGCTTTGCCAAGAAAACCACAAATGGAGTCACAAATTGCAAATGACTGAAAAAATAGCCAAAGGATAACAACAAAAGTGCCTATTGGACATCTTGACCTGGGTGTCCCATACACATCTTAAATTAAATGTGTCCAAAATGGAGCCATTCCACAACTCCTTTCTGAACTTCTTTTCTTTACCTGAGGCTCCCATTAGCCTCCTGATCACCCACATTCACATATTGCCTGTCATCCTTCCACATTGTCTGTCATACTGTCTCTGTTGCCTTATATTCAGTCTGTTGCCAAGACTTATCAATATTACTTTTATACGGTCTCTCATCTAAATCACCTTCTCTTCTGACATTGGTACAGTCTTGGTATGGGGCCTTATCATCTCATTCCTGGACTATTGGAATGACAGTTTGGTCAGTCTACCAGCTACATTTCTTTGTTGTTTTTTTTCCATATTCCAGTCAATTTTCCACTCATCTGTTAGAGTGATCTTCCTAAAGCACAAGTCAGACCATGTAAACCTATTACTCAATAATCTCCAGTTGCTTCCCACCATCTCCAGGGTCAAATTTAACACCATTGGTTTGGCAGGAAAAGTCCTTAATTTCCTATTCCTCCAACCTTTCTAGTCTTCTTACACCTTCCAGAATCAATTAGAATGCAGTCTGAAATCCACAGAAACTGATTTCCTTGTTCCTAGAGCAAGACATTTCATCTCCTGACTGGGCATTTTCGATACCTGTCCTCCAGGTCAAGAATATTTTCCCTCCCCATTACTACCTTATGGGCTTCATGGCTCCCTTCAAGTGCCAGATAAAATCCCATTTTCCACAGGAAGGTGTTTTTTTTTTTCCCAAAATTGCCATTAGTTCTATGGCATGGCCTCAGTTGTTTATTTTTCATTTATCCTTTATTCATCTTCTTTGTATATATTCGCTTGGGAGTTATTTTTCCCATTAGAATGAGGGATCCTTGAGAGTAGAGGCTGCTTTTAACTTTCCCCATATCCCTAGTTCTTAGCACAGTTGTTGTTACATAGCAGGTGTTTATTATTTTTAATTAACTGACTAAACTTGAAGGATTAATTACTTTTCCTTTGACTTTGTGCTACCACTTGGATTAATCAGGGAAAAACTCATAAAAAACAAACAGGTTTAACATCTAAGATGTTTCAAGTACTAATGGCTGTTTCTACACATCTTACAGACACTCAATATTTTTATTGGTTATAAAAAAAACATTTATGTTAGCTTAAAGGAACTGCACAATATGTCAAGAACTTACCTGATTCTGTAAACACTAAAATAATTCATTAACACATTAATGACAAGTTTGCCCTCCTGAAATATGTAAACAGTACCTTGAATTTACATGGATAGAAAATCATATACGTTCTAAGAAATATATCTGTCCCATAAAATCCTTCCCAATCTCCTTATCCTTTAGAATTCCTGAATGATAAACATATTTCAGAGCTAAGTGAAGAAGTAAATGCTTCCCTATCAAATCTTCAGTACACATCTCACTTGTAGGGAAAATTTGACATGTGTAAATATCAGAATATTAGAATTGCGTTAATTTGCATTCCTCTATATAGTTGCAGTGGTGGTGGTGGTGGTGGTAGTAGTAGTAGTAGTAATGGTAGTAGTAGTAGTACTAGTAGTAGTAGTAGTGGTCATCATAGTAGTACTAGTAGTAGTAGTAATAATAGTAGTAGTAGTGCTACTAGTAGTAGTGGTGGTGGTAGTAGTAGAGATACTAGTAGTAGTGGTAGTGGTGGTAGTAGTAGTAGTAGTAGTAGTAGTAGTAGTAGTAGTGGTAGTCATCGTCATGGTGGTAACAGCAGCAGCAATAAAAATCATTAAATTTCATACACTGTCAGGCACAACGTTTAGCATTTTCTAACTATTGTCTCACTTAATAAAACAATCGTAAGAGCTATGTGCTATTATTATCTTTATTTTAGACATGAGAAAATAGAGACAAATTCTTTTTCATATTGTTGTAGATAGCCTGCATTCCTTTCCTTGAAAACTGTCTATATAACTGAATAATTTACCAATTAGAAATGGCATTCATCCTTAGAAAATTGAATCACTTCCTTATATATTTTTGTTGAGGCACTTATCAGAAACTTGCTACATTTTTTAAAATCAATTTATTTTTTTTCTCATGAAATCTAAGATTTATTGTATTTTATGCAATTTAAAATATATAATCAATATGTGTTCCATTTTATCCCTTGTTTGGTCTTGAACATTTAATATATTTATACATCTGATAGACATATTTTCCCTGTGTCTTTAATTTTCTAATGATGTGATGTTTCTATCTTGGTAAAATTTAATTTGGAGGTTATGTTTGTTTGTTTGTTTGTTTTTTTTAAGTATGAGGTTTTAAGTTGAATTGACTTTTTCCGCCTACATTGCTATCAATTTTCCCAAACCTTTTTTTTTTTTTACCAAATAAAAAGTCTTTATCAGAATATCTGGGGTCTTTCTCTTTATTTAATGCTAGTGTCACATACACATATACATGTACATATACATACTTATATGCATATATACACATACACAGACTTTTTAATTCATGGCATAAGGCAAGCATCTCTATAACATAGCACAGTAAACAAGAAGATTGCATATGAAACTGTAAATCTACTATGTACAAACTGATATTCCTTTCCAATGTACAAAAAATTTCATGTAAATTTCTTTTTATTCTTCCCTCCCTCTTTACCCTAGAGATGGTGAGCATTACACACACATACACACGCACACAGAGTTGACTTTCTGGAGATTCCTGATGTTTCATGTGTATTTCTTATAAATAGAATATTATTTGATTTTTCTTTATAATGCAGTCTGCTAACTTCTTTTACTTTATGGGTGTTTCTCCATTTATCCTCATGATTATATTAGGTAATTATTGATTTTCCCAATTCTAGACTTTTATTTCTTTTTTCTTCTTTTCTACACTCCTTTGTCCCTATTTATTTAAAATTGTCAATTTTTCTTTTTTCCCAATCTTTCCATTTTTCTCTCTTTGAGTTTGACATCTGTTCTATATATTTCAAATCCCTTAATCTACCCATTTTTTCTCTTCTTCTTACCTGTGTTCTACCTGATTTGAGTATTATTCTGAAACAAATGCGTGTGTGTGTGTGTGTGTGTGTGTGTGTGTGTGTGTGTGTGTGAGAGAGAGAGAGAGAGAGAGAGAGAGAGAGAGAGAGAGAGAGAGACAGAGGGAGAGAGAATAGGTATGTGTGTATGTGTGTGTGTGCCTTCTGGTATCTTTTGATCAGTTTATATTAAATCTCCAAAGGACTTTATCCTCCACACCACATTAACTTATTCACCCTCGAAACTTACTCCATTCCTGAACTACTTTTCACATGCATCTCCTGCTTCTGCAGTCTCTATCTCTTTTTTAACGTGTTCCTCCCAGAACCATTATTTAAAATGCCCCAGGTCTGATCTGTCTTCATTTATTCCCAAGCTGCATCTGTGACTCTCCATAGGACTTTTTCTATGATGGCCTGGAAGCAGACATCTACATCTACTCCATGAAGACTTTCTGCTTCTTGTTATGCAGTCTTTCCCCATTAAACTGTAAATTCCAAGGATAATATTTCTTTCTGTTTGCATTTGAATTTAAGGTCTTTCACACTGGGTTTGTATATAATCATTATTTCATAAATGTTGGTTTACTACTAAGTGTGTTTCAATTACACTTGGTCCTTCCTGTTGTTTCCATGTTTACAAATTACTTTACTTGTGTTTAACCAGGTCCCTGCAAAGCTAAACATAAGCAGCTCTCTGAGGCCTGCTGCTATGAATAACTTTAAGGTTCTGATCCAGTAGTATAGAGAAATCTCTATTTATTCAGCGATAAACTAAAGCAAAACATTCACAAAATTCAAGTACAGTATTCACAGAAATATCACATAGCAACTTATTACTTGGGTAGCCACATAGTCTTAAACAAAACTTATCATTCAGTAAGTCACAATCTCCTCAATCAATATAAAGCACCCATCTAAAGTCTTTATTCATCTTGAGTAGAGATTTACTTCCAGGCATCCTTAAATCAATCATCCTTAAGGGTAGAAAGTACAAACTACAAACATCTACCCCAGGTCACACAGTCTTATTCTTGTCAGTCAGCAGTAAGTACCAAAGTAAAGGTCCTTCCATTCTGAATCAGGGCTGACTTCCAAACTCCATAGCTCCTCTTCTACACTCTCAGCTCTTTCCTGAATTCACTGACTGCCACCTGGATTTATAGGTAGGCAGCTCTCAGCTCCTGTTCCATATGTTGTTCCAGTTCCTGTTTCAGCTTCTGTTAGAGTTCAAAGATCACAGTGTCTAGTCTACTCCACATCCTTTAGCAGTTTCTGTTTCTGGGAAGACAAAGCTTAAGAGAGCCACAACAATATTTACACACATTAAGCTTACCAAAGCTACAACAATATTCACACACATTGCTGACACTGTCATCTCAATTCACTATCTGTAATGTGAAATCAACACAAGTCAATATATAGAGTACTTCTTTCAGACCAAGAAACACAATTCAATAGACAGAATTACTATTTGACAGAATAACTCGATCAACAGACAGAACACTTCTATCTGACAATATAACACAAACACAAGTTAACAGAGTTGTTTATGTCTGACAAAGTATACAAATCAACAGACAGAATGCTTCTGTCAGACAAAGTAACACAATCCCAAATCAACATAGACAGAACAGATGGACAAAGTACTGAAACTACAAATGTTCTCCCTCTCAGTTCTGTTTGATTCCAGCTTGTGCTCATGTTTTTATATGCTCTTTTCCTCCTGTTCCACCCTTCCTCCTACATCCTTCTTGTTGTTCCTCCTCCTACTTTGTGCTTCACAGTTTATATTTCTAACAAAGACTTGATATAATCAAAGGGGAGGCTCAAAGACCCTTGAATAGCAGAAATAAGGAGCTAAGCACTTGAATAACTGAAACAAGGAGCTAAGTACTCCTTTGCTTGCCATTACAACCCCTCACCTTCCCTCTGATTTTGCCATAATGCATCCTTTAATCCCTTTCTTTTTTGTATGTTTACATTCATTTTTGTTACTGACCACTAGGGAATTGAGTTTTAGTTCTCCACTGCTCTCAGGATCAAATTAAATTGAAGATTTGTTCTTTACCTAGTGGTCTTTTTGTTTTATGATTCTTTGTAATGAGGTAGTTATAACCAGGATGAATCAGTGACTGTTGGTGTCAGTGACCAGTCAACCAGGACTAAGAATGCTAGATCCATGGGGATTTTTTTCTTGCCTCATTCTCCTGAGTTCTTCAAGATTCTGACTAGCATACCCAGAGTATTAGACTAAGGTGTCCCCATCCAAAGACTGGTCTTACTGAACGAATAAGTTTAGACCAGGGGTGGGGAACCTGGGCTTTCAAGGCCACATGTTGCCCTCTAGGTCCTCAACTGAGGCACTTTGACTTAACACAAACTTTGCAGAACACATCTCCTTAAAAAAAAAAAAGGTCATTTGTTTGTTTTCTGTAAAATTTGGACTCAGGCAAGAGGTCAAACCTAAGGACCTAGAAGGCCACATGTGGCCTTGAGGCTGCAGATAGCTGTAATGGTAATTGGCATTTGAAGATATTTCCTGCCCCTTAATAGGCTTAAGGGAATTTGAAGATATTCCTTGTCTTTAACAGGATAAATGACATCACATGAATCCCACTGTGCAAGGAGCTTGCTGGAAGAGTGGAAAAGGAAGGGTGGAGCAGGAAGGAGCAGGGGAGAACAAGAGCAGAGCTGGGAGGAAGCAGCATGGAGGCAGAGCAGCTAGTGAGAGAGGGGAATTTTTCTTAAGGGAGCCCATTTTGTTTTGAAGGCCCGGTATAGGGAAAGCTTGGGGATGTTGGTGCTTGCTGCATTGGTACTGTGTATGACATCTTGGTTGCTATGCTGGATTTGACTTTCTGATGTTGGTATTTGGCTTTCTACTGTTTGAATAAATGTTTTAGTTCTGTCTTCCATATGGAGAGTCTGTTACATTTTGTGATTCAGAACTACTCTGACATATTCATAGCTGCCATGGGCACTGTGAATATCACATTGGTTTTATAGTACCCCACCCTGATTTAGACTCAATATCTATCCTTTGTCTTCTCATCAGGGGTCTATCTAGGGATAACGAAACAAACTTAAACTGTGTATTTCTTAGAACTCCTCAGTTAAAGTATTTTATATAATTCCTAGGAGACAAATGGGCTCTGATAGTGGTCTAATCCAGATGTTTTTTGTATATATTTTAATGTTTTATTATGCCTTCTATTAGATATTATGTGTTAGGGGGTCAGAGCCAAGCTGGCGGCGTAGCAGCAGCAACATATCACAGCTCTCACATAGCCACCCCAAAATACCCATAAAATAGGACTCTAAACCAATCCTAGAACTCCAAAACGCACACAAAGATACTTTCCACTAAAGTCAGCTCGGCTACAAGGAACCATATCAGCACTGCGAACCGAAACCAGCCTGGCCTAAAGCTGCGGCTGTGCCCCGGGGGCGGCTGGACAGGAGGAATGGAGGAGCCTCAGGTGAACGGAGTAGCAGCAGCTGCCAGCAGCGTTCAGAACTAGCTCAGTGGGAATTGCCAATCTAGGAGAGTTAAACAGTCTGGCCAGAAGGCCTCCAGACCAGAAAAGCGAAAGGCAGAGGTTTTGCACCCGCCTCCATGTTGCAGCTTCCTGCCCGTGGCCTGTAGACAGCAGGGGGACTAAGCAATTTTTCTGAGGTCAGTGCTCTTG
>CM053581.1:11517041-11547683 GCA_028627135.1 Pseudochirops cupreus | reverse complement strand
CAGAAATCCTGGAAGAGGGCCTTGCTGATGTTTTCAGGGGTTCTGGTACTGTTCTATAGACAGAGAGTGACTTAATGAGAGCAGGCTATGGCTTTGTTGAACCTTGTCTCCCCAGGAACTGAGATTGCTGAGGCTTGCCTCCAGTGAAGATGAAAGAAGGCCCTTTCCTTGAGTATTCAATGCGGAGATGATATCTTAACTTGTTGTAACTTAAGGGTGGATGGCCTTTTGTGCTCTCCTGTCCCTTTTGAGATTCAGAGGTAGGAAGCCTTTAAGTTTTTTTGTGCTCTGTGATTGACCGAATGAATGTACTTTGTTTAAGACTGGAGACTAATCTCCATATGAGAAGAGACTTTGACTGACTAAATGAATGTACTGTCTAGGGGTGGAGTAGTACCTGGGTTGAATTGAGAACTGACTTGCTAAAGGAACAAGTTACAATGTATTTTGACTATCTCTGTTCTATGAAGGTTTCCTTAATAAATGGAGTTTACTATGCTGGTAATCTAAACCTTGGAAGTTGCCTTTGCTTGGCATTACAATAGATCAATATCTTACAACATATACCAAAATCATGTCTAAATGTGTGCATGATCTGGTATCAAGCCTGATACTGTGAGCACTCTGGGAGAGCAAGGAATAATTTACCTTTTAGATTTATGGAGAAGGGAACATTTTATAATCAAACAAGGGTTGGCAAGTATTATGAAATGCAAAATGGATAATTTTGATTACATTAAATTAAAGGTTTTTGTACAAAAAAAGTCAATGTAGCCAAGATTAGGTTTGAAGTGGGAAATTGGGGAAAAAAAGCATTTTACAATCAGTGTTTCCAGTCAAGGCCTAATTTTCTGAAACATAGAGAATTGAGTAAAACCTATAAGAATACAAGTCATTCAGGGTAGCTAGGTGGCACAGTGAATAGAGCACCAGCCCTGGACTCAGGAGGATTTGAGTTCAAATCTGGCCTCAGACACTTAACCCAAAAAACTAGCCATGTGACCTTGGGCAAGTCACTTAAATACAATTGCCTTACCTTACCCCCCTGCTAAAACAAAACAAAACAAAATAACAAAAAAAGAATACAAGTCATTCTCCAATTGATAAAGGGCCAAGGATATGAACAGGCAATTTTCAGAGGAAGAAATTAAAGAGACATATAAGTATATGAAAAAATGCTCTATATTACTATACATTAGAGAAATGCAAATTAAAACAACTTTGAGGTACCACATCTCACTAGTCATATTGGATAAGATGACAAGGCACAAAAATGATAAATGTTGGTGAGGATGTGGAAAAATAGGAACAATTATGCATTGTTGGTGGAGTTGTGAACTGATACAACCATTCTGCAAAGCAATCTGGAACTATACCCGAAGGCTATATAATTGACCTTTGACCCAGCAATACCACTCCTAGGGCTGTATCCCAAAGAAATCACAGAAGTGGGAAAAAGGACCTGTATGTTCAAAAATATTTGCAGCAGCTCTATTTGTGGTGGCAAAATTTAGAAATCAAAGGGATGCTCATCAATTGTGGAATACCTAAACAGGTTGTGGTATATGGGTGCAATGGGATACTATTGTGTTCTAAGAAATGAGGAGCAGACCAACTTCATAATAACTTGAAGAGAGTTATATACACTGATGTTGAGTGAGGATAGCAGAGCCAGGAGAACTTTGAACATAATTACAGACACTTCGTATGTGTGATGACTAACTTTGATAGACTGGGCTCCTCTCAGCAATGTAAGGTTAGAAGACAACTATGAAAGACACGTGATGGATAGGGATGTTCACAACCAGAGAAAGAACTGCAGAGTCTGCAGATTGATGCAAACTATTTTCTGTCTCCCTCATGTGTTTTGTTTTATTTTGTCCCTTCTTTATCACTGTTCAAACTATTGCTTATAATCCTTCTTTACAACATTAATTATGTTCAACATGAAGGTATTTCTAGAACTTATATTTGATTACATGCCATTATGGAGAGTAGGGGGAGGAGAGGGATGTGGGGAAAATTTGAAACTCAAGATATTGTCTAACTGAATGTTGTAAACTAAAAGTAAATAAATAAATTCAAGAAACAACAACAAAAAAAGAATTCTTGAAAGTCCTTTATTTCTTTGAATTTCCATGTTTTCCCCTGAAGTACTATGCTCAGTTTTGCTGGGTAGGTGATACTTGGCTTTAATCCTAGATCCTTTGACCTCCAAAATATCATATTCCAAGCTCGCTCTTTTGATCCCTTAATATAGAAACTGCTAGATCATATGTTATACTGATTGTATTTCCACAAAACTCAAATTCTTTCTTCCCAAATGCTTTTAATATTTTTTCCTTGAACTGGAAACTCTGGAATTTGGCTAAAATATTCCTAAGAGTTTTCTTTTTGGGATCTTTTTCAAGAGGCAATCAATGGATTCTTTCAATTTCTATTTTGCCCTCTGGTTCTAGAATATCAGGGCAATTTTCCTGGAGAATTTTTTGAAGTATGATGTCTAGGCTCTTTTTTGATCATGGCTTTCAGGTAGTCTAATAAATTTTAAATTATGTCTCCTGGCTCTATTTTCCAGGTCGGTTGTTTTTCCAATGAGATATTTCACATTGTCTTCTATTTTTTTTTCATTTGTTTGGATCTGTTTATCTTGGTTTCTGATAAAGTCATTAACTTTCATTTGCTCCAATCAAGTTTGAAGGAATTATTCTCTTCAGTGAGTTTTTGAAATTCCTTTTGCATCTGGGCAATTTGGCTTTTTAATGCATTCTTCTCCTCATTGGCTCTCTTTTGCCATTTTACTTGTCTATTTTTAAGGTTTTATTTTCTTCAACATTTTTGGGGTGTCCTTTAGAAGGCTGATGACTCACTTTTCATGATTTTCTAGCATGATTCTCATTTCTCTTCCCAATTTTTCCTCCACTTCTCTTACTTGATTTTCAAAATTCAACTGGAGCTCCTCCATGATCTGGGAGCAGTTCATATTTATCTTGGAGGCTTTTGATGCAATATTTTTGACTTTGTTGTCATCTTCTGGTTTCATGTTTTGATCCTCTTTGTCCCCAAATAAAGATCTCATGTTCTGATTGTGCTTCCTCTGTTTGCTCATCTTGCCAGACAATTACTTGACTTTTGAGCTCTTTGCCACAGTAGAACTATACTTCCAGAGTGGAGAGAGTTGTATCCCAAATTTCTGGGGGTTTTGCAGCTATTTTAAGAGCTATTGTCTGAGATATGAGGAGTGTGATCTGGCACACTAGCATTCCTAATCCCAGGACCACCACCAAAGACTGCAATCCAAATCCAACCATGTCAAAGCAAGAGTGATTACCCTCTCAATGGTTGCTTTTTCCCCCTACAATCTGCATGACAGGAGGTCCAGAGTCATCCATGCAGCAGTAGCTGTAGCAGCCATACTGCTCCCACGCCTGCTGCCCTGGGGACATATGGAAGTGATGAATGATGAAATGAAGAATGATGAAAATTAAAAATACATAAATAAACTTAAAAAGAAACCTGTTAAAGTGATCATCCTATAGAACATCGGATCATGTCTTTTCAGATCTCAATATCATCCCATTCAATAAATTGAAGTGACTTTACAGTCTTTCTTTGCATTATCAATGCTTAACACATTACGTGATCATAGTCAGTGAATAACAAATTCTCACTTATTAAACTTGTTCTGTGTATATTTTTCATTTTTTTCCTGAATAATGAAAACATATATATATTTTTTGTTCCCAGTACATAACTCTCTTCCTGGCATTTAGTAGGAACTTATTAAATGTTTGCTCAATCTGATTGAATTTATGTTTATGACAAAAATAAATCTTGAGCATGATGAACATTTTTTTTTTGTAACATATAACTCCTCATAGTAAACAGGAAGCACAGTTTACCATTTATATTTCATATTGAACCACCCAGGATCCTCTAGAGTGATGTTTTAAGCATCTTACCACATGTTAAATTCTGCATGTTATTGGAGGTTTCTGGTTGGCCACTTAGAGTGAACCCTGAAATGGAAGGGAATGTTAAGAGCGAAGTAACTTTCCGGTTTAGTCAGAGAGTTAACAAGTATTTATTTGGGGTCTTTTAAATGCCAGGTAACTTGCTAAGTGCTGGTGATGGAAGGATAGGTAAAAGACACATAATGCCCTCAAGGAGTTCACAATTTAATGGTGGAGATAGCATACGCACACTCATTTCTGTACAAGATATATCATGGAAGAATGGTAAATAATTAACCGAGGGAATGCATTAGAAATTACCTGGCATAAGGAAAGGATTCCTGTAGAAGGTGGGATTTTAAGTGGAACTTGAAGGAAGTCAGGAAGGTGAGGCCAGAAGACTGAGATGAGGAGGGAGAGACTTCTAGTCATGAGGGATAGCAAGAAAAAAAATGTGTGCAGCTTAGTGATAGAGTGTCTTGTTCTAAGAACAGCAAAGAGGCCAGTATCATTGTGTCAAAGGGTTTTTGGGTTGGTGGTAGTGGTGGAGAAGTTATAAACAGACTAATGGAGGAAGGATTTATGAAGGACTTTGAATGCCAAATAGAGGATTTTGTTTGTAATCCTCCAGCTTATAGGGAGAAGGGATCAATCTTAATTTTCAGAGCATCGGGCTCTAAAAATTGAGTATTCTTGAAGGGAGGTTCTCCTAAGTCCCTCTCCAACACTTCTTTCCTTCTTTTCTGTCTTCTTTCCTTCTTCCATTTCTTCATTTCTTCTTTTCTTCCTTCCTCCACTTCTTTCCTTTCTTCCTTTCCTTTCATCCCCTTCTTCTTGCCTTCCCCTTCCTTACTTCCTTTCTCATTCCTCCCTTCTTTCCTTCCTTCTTTCCTTTCCTTGCTCCCTCTCTTCTTTCCCTCCTTAATTCCTTCTACCTCTCATCATCTAATATTTTTCAAAATAACATTTAGGATAAAATATTTGCTCTCACAATCTTCTAAGTATAATCTCTGAGTAATTTACAAAATTCCCTATGCATATTGTTAGATCCAAATAAAGAAAAAAAAAAGGAAAGGACATTTCCATCACCTTGGAAGAAAATGTTATAGAATGATAAAGGGAAAATTGTTAACAGATTACTAGGCCAGTTAATGTTTCTGTTTTCTTCCTTTTCTGTCATAATTTGCAGTTGAAAAGAATAAGGTGATTGTTTTGACAATTCTAGCAGTAGGCTGCTAATGTCATTGGAGCAGATGGTTTTTCATTGAAAAGAAGATTTCAACACTTTTTTTTTTCAAAAATAAAAAGCACATCAAAAAATGTCTACATACAGTGTATAGTGTGGGTGCAAATGCATGAAGCCAGGACCAGTCATACAGGATAAATCTAATAGACAATTTTCTTACTGATAGCAGAGAGAATAGCACTCCCCAATTTAGATTTGTTTAACAAAACAAAATATTATCTAAGATCAGGACATGGCAGAAAACAGCTAGAGTCCCTTATAGAGGGACTGAGGCTGGTGGTTCACTTGAGTTTGGGAGTTTGGAGTTACAGTTGGTCAACATTGACCCATGATCTGTACTAGGTCTGGCACCTGTGTGACAAGTCATGGGAGGTGGCAGGCAATTGACTACCTATGGAGGATGAAGCAGTCTACATTGGAAAAGTTAATATTTTTTTGCCATTTAGGACTGTGAGACAGTGCTGCATTTTTAATCTGAATGAAATAGGGAAGTACAGTCTCCCCCCTAAAAGTAAAATAAACAAACATCAAATAAATAATTTTTAAAATAGACACACAATCACTTTTGATGGTGATCATGGGGAAGATAATAAAAGATGAATAAATTGATAAATCTAGAGCCATGAATCATAAGTCCAAGAGATCATACATCTAAGCTACAATGATGTCAACATCCATTTTTAACAAGTGATATCACAGAGACAGAGAAAGTTGAAACAACTCACCTAAGGCAGTAGTAGGAGAAGTAGCATTTGAATTGGCCTTCTCCACCTTTAATCCCACTTTCCTGCTTGCATCTGATATATTATGAACTATAATAGTCACTAGTGGATATTTGGGAGTGGGATTCAAGAAAGAAGCAGAGGACCCACACTGTACTCTCAGGGATTAAGTTTTATTGGGGGATAATATACCTTATGGAGAGAGAGGACACCAAAACTGACATTTATTCAATACAGAACATGCTTATTGTTATTTGAAAATACCAATTTAATGAGGGGGGGGGGGGAATTTCTGACGGGTAAAGAAAAACTTCCCAGAAATAGAACAGATTTTAGCTAGTCTTAGAAGAACAAATACAGTTTATTAAGTTGATATGCAAATTTGTTGGGAGGGCATTGAACTAGAATTAATAAAATAAGGAAAGCCATGCAAGCAGAAGTGTATAGAATTTGCAAATAGTCAATTCTGATCACAGTACAACTTACATGATGAAAAATAATGGACCACAAACCTGAGAAGTAAGACTGGTACCAAATCATGGTGTGGTTGATACCTAAAACATGATGGTCTGCTGTGGTCGATGCCTAAAACATTTGAGCTTTATTTTTCAGAAAGTGAGTCACCATTCAAGACCTTTCATGTCAGATTCATACATTTTTGTTGTATTTGATAAATCATGAGGTATCATTCAAGGCTTAGGGCAGAGGATCTTATCAGAAGAATACCTTATAAAGTAATGGCACTAGTGCTTAAAATGAATTGGATGTGGAAATAATAGATTAGGGGAGCAGTTAGAATGTCATTCCAGTAGTCCAACTGGAAATCAATGGGGACCTGAAAAAAATATATTGACAGAAGGAATGGAACAGGAAGAAATATGCCTAAAAGCTATTCCAGAAGTAAAATGGTTTGGTAGATAAGTTGATGGGAAGAGAAATAAGATTTAATAACACATATAGACAGGACAATATAGAAAAGGCAAGTCTGAGAGTCAAAAAGACAAGTTCAAAGGCTGCCTCACAAACTTAGCAGCTGTGTCACCCTGGGAAACCCACTTACCTCTCAGTTTCCTCATCTATAAATGGAGTTGATGATAGCACATGTCTTCCAAGGGACAGATGAGTCAGTCAATCAATTAGTAAACCTTTATTAAGCTTACCAGAAACTGTATTAAATTTTAGTAATACAAAAAGAAGTTAAAGATAATCCCAATCTTCAAGGAGCTCATAATCTAATTACTGAGGAAAAACGACATGAAGCAAATATATACAAAGCAAGCTATATGCAGGATAAATAATACATTGCAAAAGAAAGGCACTAGAATTAAGAGGGGTTGGGGAAGGTTATTGTGTGTTTGTTTGAATCTTACGGAGAGTCAGGAATGTCAACAGGCAAAGTGGTGGAGAGAGTATGCACCAGGCATAGGAAAGAGAGAAAATGCCAGAAACCAAGAGATATAGAATATCTTATTTGTAGACCAGGGTCACTGGATTGAAGAGTGAATGTTGAAGAATAAAGTGTAAAAAGACCAGAAAGGTAGAAGGTGGCTGGGTTCTAAAGAGCTTTTAATGCTAAACTGTTAATTTTGTATTTGATGCTGGAGGCAATAGGGAGTCACTGTAATTTGTTGATCGGGGTGTGTGTGTGTGTGTGTGTGTGTGTGTGTGTGTGTGTGTGTGTGACAAGACTGGACCTGAGCTTTTAGAACATTCATTTCAGCAGTTGAATGATGGATGGATTAGAGTGGGAAAATGTTAGAGGCTGGTTAAATCATCATCCATCTCTTAAAATAGTTCATGAGATACTCCACTAGAGTAGTATGACTATCAATGGAGAGAAGGGAGTATATCCAAGATAAGTTTTAAAGGGGAAATCAACAGGCATTAGATTGAATAAGAAGGTTGAGAGAGAATGAGGAGTATGGGACAACTAGATTATGAGGCCAAGGGACTGGGAGTATGGTGTCATCTTTCATAGTAATAGGAAGGTAGAAGTGGGAAGGGTTTGGGGGAAAGTTAATGAGTCCTTTTTTGGACCTATTGAATTAGAGATGTCTATTGAACATAGAATTTGAAATGTGATTTAAGGTTGGATGTCAGTAGAGAGTTTGAGGAAGGATAGGTTGATTTTAAAATCCTCATTACAGAGATGGTAATTGAATCCATTGGAGCGAATAAGATCACCAAGTTAAATAGTATATATAGAGAAGAAGGCCCAGGATAGAATTCTAAGGAATTCCTATAGTAAAAGGGAATGATGTGGAAGAGGAACCATCAAAGGAGACAGAGAAGGAGTGTTCAGACAAGTATGATAAGAACCAGGAAAGAGATATGTCCTGAAAACCTAGAAAGGACAGAATATCCAGGAGGAGCAAATGATCAACACTATCCAAAGCTGCAGGGAGCCTAAGGAGAGTGAAGATCAAGAAAAGAACATTGGATTCGGCAACTAAGAGAGCATCAGTAATTGTTATACTTTAAGGATTTGTAATCCTTAAGAAGTATATTAATTACTGCTGCTGCTGCTGCTGCTACTACTACTACTACTACTACTACTACTACTACTACTACTACTACTATTACTTCTAGTTCTACTACATCATCATCATCATTATCATCATCTAGGGGGCTATTAATATTATAAAAAATATAAAGGCAGAAATAAGTGCTGATTTTGGAGAGGAAGAGATATGATGATAGGTTTGCATGGTGTTGCATTTCAAGGAAAAAATATATTCCCCATAGGAATATGTCCAGTATGTGACAGGCATGAAAGACATACTACTAGAGAGAAGGACCCCAATTCAATTTTGGAATCATCTAAAAAGATGAGTTGTATTATAGATACACATATTAGAAGAGAATTTGGGCACAGAAGAGAAGAACTTTGAGACAAGTGACTTGGATAATTCTTGATGACATATAAAGGTAGAAGAGAAGAAAACCCAGAAAAGGAAAAAATAAAAAAGAATGACTGGACATGTAGGTTGCTGTTGTTCTTTGTCCTTCTTTCTTAAAGAGGACCATGACATCAGGGATGTGATGCCATGACGTGGAAATAAATTGTGCTTAAATAAAGAAGACTGTGCAAAGTCGGCAGCCTCACTTTCTCCTTTGGAGCCATCTGTGTCCAGTGGAAATATAGAAGGAGAGTAAGGAAAGCATAGTATCATGGAAAGTAAGAGAAAGGAGAATTTCAAGGAAGAACACTGGCAACAATGTGCCAAAGGGTACCAAAGACAAAAATCCTTATTGCTAAAGGGATAAGTAGCTTCGACCAAGGGTTCCAGCAAATAGTGTTGGGTTAAAGTAGGATGTTAAAATATTCATACCCTTTGACATCTTGCTCCCCCTTCTGACCACGTACTCCAGAAAACTCAAAAGCATTATTTTCCTATATGTACTAAAGTTTTCAAAGCAGTAATTTAAGGAACACAGGAAATAGTTAGAAACAAGAGGAGAGACCATAAAATGGGCAATGACTAAGAAGGGACAGGGTCCTGGGGCATAATGCACAATGAATGGACAATGAAACTGAAGTGACCTACTGTGATATTTACTTTCTGTGTGATCTTGGATGTATTGCCTAACCTGTAAATCTGTGAAATGCAGAAAAGGTAAATGGACAGAATTACAGTCTGCATTGGTAAATGGTCTTTCTTCACACTGGAGATCACTATACCCAATAGTGAAAACTTAGTACCATTCCCAATCCTGTCCTAATCTTCTCTCCTCCACAAGAAATGACAAATGTCAAAGAAGCATGAATGGTCTTGAATGAACTAATGCCAAGTCAATTAATCAGAACCAAGGAAATAATGTTTACAATGATTGTGATAGTATAAATGAAAAAAATAAAATAAAATGAAACCGAACAGTGCATAATTATATCAGCCAATCTTGGACCTAAACAAGAAATGTCCCTCCCTCCATCCTTCAAGAGGTGAGGGAATACAGATAGGAAATGTTATATACATTGTCAACCTTGGCCATTATGTTACTTAGCTTCTCCAGTTAGTGGCTGATGATTTAATTAGCTACATGTGGGTATGATGTTAGCAGAGGGGTCATATAATGGTCCTCATGTCCAAGGTCCTTTTTCTGCTCTTCTATGGCCTTTATGACTTTTTATATTGGATGAAATGTTATTAATACAATAGCAAGAGCTCAGAGACTAATATTCAAGCAGAGATTTGACTCTTTTGTGGGTCTCTTCAGGTTTGAGACAAGATAAAGATATAGAAAATGACTATGTTAAAGAAACAACTGAAGTGTAATATAGTTTTTATGGACATAGAAGAGGAGATTAGCAAACTAGTGGACCTTTTCATTTTGGGGTGAGTGGGTGGGTAGAGAATATTTAGGCTCTGAGATACTGAAGAAGTGCATATAATTATTGTTGTTTGTCCTTCACTTTTGAAGAGGCTCAATGTTATCACAAGATGATGTCTTGACTCGTGCATGAATTGGATTTTATTGATACAAAGTTGCTCATTGTCTTCAGCCTCACTTTATCTTCCAAAGTCATCAAAGTCCAGGGGCAAGACAAAAGTCAGGATTAGCAGCAGTGGTCTGGGATGCAGTGACTGACCTTGGCATCTTCAATGGCTGACCAAACTCTAAGCATCCCACAGTGCCTATTGCAGCAACCTTCATGGCCACTGGAATAAATTGTAAGTTTCCTAATTCTCTCACAGTTTGTGACTCCAAGTTTAGCCTGTTTGCCAAGATAGTTTATCAGGCTATTGCCACATGTTACAACTTCTTGGATACAAAGGAGAGGACTGGGCGGCAGGTGGACAACAAAGATGGGTGAGCAACCCAGAAAAGTGCTCAGCAGCCCTCACACCAGAGGTGCCAGTCCTCCTTAAACATTCATATTCTGAAACATATTTAATAGCTTTATTCTGAATCCTCTGTCCCTAGATTCCAATGTTGAACCCTTCATTTGCTATAATGGAAGGTCAGTTTCATCTTTTGTTTCAAGAGTGAAGAGGTATAGTGTTTAGTGTGCTAGACCTGGAGTCAGGAAAACATGAATTGAATCTAACCTCAGACATTTACAAATTGTGCATCTCTGATCAAGTCTTTTAATCTCTTTGAGATTCAGTTTCTTCATCTGTAACATGGGAATAGTCATAGAACAGTCCCTCCAGGGTTGTAAGGGTCAAATGAAATATATTTTTGTAAAATGACTATCACATAGTAGGAATTTAATAAATGCTTGTTCTCTTCCTCGTGATCTTGTTTGTGTGCAACCAAGTATTTTCGATTCAGCATTTCATTTTTCCCCAGTTACTTGTAAAAACAATTATTAAATTCATTTTTTAAAACTTGAGTTCCAAATTCTCTCCCTTCCTCCCTTCCCATCTCCACCTTGAGAGGGCAACAATTCTATATAGGTTATACATGTGCAGTCATGCATTCCAGAATAGTCACATTGTGAAAGAAAACAGACAAAACAAAACAAACAAAACTCTAGAAAATAAAGGGAAATATATATGTGTGTGTGTGCGTGTGTGTGTGTTTGTGTGTATGTGTATGTATATGTATTATGTGTGTATATATACAGATACATGTATATATGTACATAGATAGATTAGGCAGACAATAGAGATATAGATAAATATATATATATATATATATATATATATATATATACATAAATATATATATGTACTGCAATCTAAATTGAAACACCATCAGTTCTTTCTCTGGGAATGAATAGTATTTTTCATAATAAGTCCTTCATAGTTGTCTTAGATCACTGCATTGCTGAAAATAGCTATGTCATTCACAGCTGATCATCTCACAATCTTGCTGTTCTTCTGTACACAGCAAATTTCACTTTATATTAGCTCATGTAAGTCTTTTCAGGTTTTTGCAACAGTATTCCATCATAACAATATACAGCATTCTAAACTTTGTTCAGCTCAGCGATGTCACCATTGACAGACATATCCTCAGTTTCTAATTCTTTTCTCCCAGAAAAGAGCTACTTTAAAAATTTTTGTGCATATATTTCCTTTTCTTTTTTTAATCTCTTTTGGGATACAGAGGTAGTAGTGGTATTGCTAGTTCCAAAGGTACACAGGTTTTTACAGCCCTTTAAGGGTCATAGTTCCAAATTGCTCTACCAAAAATTTGAATCAGTTCACAATTCCACCAAGAGTGCATTAGTGTCTAATTTTCCCCACATTACCGCTGATATGTCTCATTTGCCTTTTTGGTGCTATTTGCCTACATAATAGGTAGTATCTCAGAATTGTTTTAGTTTGCATTTTTCCAATCAATAGTTCGTTAGAGAATTTTATTTTCATATGATTATAGATAGCTTTGATTTTATCATCTGAAAACTGGTATCTTTTGTGCTTTTATCAACTGGGGAATGACTCATTTGTTTATATACATTTAACTCAGTTCTCTATATGCTTGAGGAATGAAGGCTTTATCAGAAAAAGAAATTGCTTCAGAATTTTGTTCACAGTTCCTATTGCTAATTGTATTTTCCTGTTATATCATTCCAGTTATTTTATTTTTTTTCTCCTTTCACCCTGTCCCTCCTCAAGCATATTGCTTCTGACTACCCTCTTCCCCAATATGTCCTCCCTTTTATCACCACCACCACCACCACTTCCCCTCCTACTTTCCTATAGGGTGAGATAGATTTCCATACCCAGTTGAGTGTGTATGCTGTTCCCTCTTGGAGGCAATTCTGATGAAATTAAGGTTCACTCCCTCCCTCTCACCTTGGCTTTATTCCCCTCTACTATAAAAGCTGTTTCATGCCTATTTTTATGTCAGATACTTTACTCCAATTCTACCTCTCCCTTTCCCTTTCTCCCAGTACATTCCTATCTCACCTTTTAATTTTATTTTTTTAATTTTTAGATATCACTCCTTCTTATTCAACTCATACCTATGCCCTCTCTTCATATATACTACTTCTAACTCTGTGTGTATATTCCTTCTAACTAATAATAATAAGAAAGTTCTTATGAGTTGCACATATCACCTTCCTATGTAGCAGTGTAAACAGTTTAACCTTATTAAGTCCCTTATGATTTCCCTTCCATGTTTACCTTTATGATGCTCTTGAGTCTTGTTTTTGAAAGTCACATTTTCTTTTTAGCTCTGGTGTTTTCATCAAGAATGTTTGAAAGTCTTCTATCTTATTGAATTTCCATTTTCCCCCCAGAAGGATTATTTACATTTTACTTTCTCTGTTTCTCAGCACACTGTTTCTTCACCATAACTTTTTCACAAAAAATATCTTCTATTTTTCCATCAGTGGGGATGAGAGTTCCCGAAGCAGCTGCTACCACTGCTGATTCAGTCCCTTCCAAGGCCAGCTCCTGGTTCACTGGGGCCAGGGCTATGCTGGTAAGACCTGTGCTTGCCTGTGCTCCTTTCTCACCCTGGTGAAACAGATCTTTCCTGCCTACCTTCCACATTGTTTTGGGCTGGACATTGGTTCACTCCATCTTTTTATGGGTTCTATTGCTCTAGAATTTGTTTAGAGTCATGTTTAAGGGTATCTGGAGGACTTTGGGGGAGAGTTCAGGTGAGTCACTGCCTTTCGTTTACCATCTTGGCTCTCCCTATGCACAACCAATAATTTCAAGCTTGACATAGGAACTTCTGGCAGGGCAAGGGCTCTGTTCCCCCACTTGGGCTGCCACTCTTGCTGTTTAATTCTTGTAGGTGTCATGATAAAAATTGAAGAAACATAGTTCCTGAGTTTTAAAAATCAATATGTTGATCAGGTTAGATAATAATGAATAATCTGATGGTCAGTGGTCTCTCTATGTAACTAAAGATGAAAACGTAGTCGCTGAGCCAGAAAGAATACTTGGGTACCAAGGAAATGGCAATGTTGATTGGAGGATATTTGATGAGGAGTGGGCCACAAGCTCTCTGTTCTTCTGTCTAACTTCACTACCAAGGAAGGGAGGTCATCTGAGGTTGGAACATGGATTTTTAGTAGCCTCCAGCTATCTGGGCAAGCCCAATCTTTCTACATCTGGAACTCTCTGGATTTATTTCTAGCTCATGATCCAGGTCACCCAAAACTCTAGTGAAGAGACCAAATGCATATACATTTCTCTTGGTAGTCACATTTTGGCTTCTGTTTATAGTTGACAAATGCCAGGCCCCTATTTGGATGAGATCCAGCCCAAACTAGTTGACAAGCAAATGCCTTGGGAACTAGGAGTGATCACATTACTCAGTCACATCCTTCAGAGACTGACTGGCCTTTAAAGGAGTGGGGTCTTGATAAAACTAGGAAGAAAGAGGTTGAATCACAAATTAATAATTGTTCATTAATGTAATAGTATAATACTTATTTTCCCTCAAAACCTGCACTGACTCTCTTCTACTAACTCTCAGACTTTCCCTTAAATCCTGTATATGATTTTTAAAAATAAATTTAATGTTTATGCCTAAGTTGATAAATCATCAAAAGAAAAGAACAGAAAGTTTTCAGAAGAAATCAAACCTTGAAGATATCAATAGTTATATAAAAATATAGTAAACCATTAATAATTAGAGGAATGCAAATTAAAACAGCTCTGAGGTACCTCTTTACATCCATTAGATTGGCTAACATGACCATAAAGGAGAATGATAAATGAGAAGAATGTGGAATATGTGGAAAATAGGAATACTAATATACTGTTAGTATATGCACTGCTCCAATCATCCTGGAGTGATAGGGGATGTGTAGTTCTGCCCGGGAGCATGAGCGCCAGAATATTCTGAGAATGCAGAAGGACAGTATCACCAAAACACAGAAGTCATGACGACAGTTATGTCTCTGGGTCAGTGTGTCCTGCTTTATTCTGCAATTCGTGACCCAGATGTTCTGTCGATATGCTCTGTTCCGGGACATGAGCTCTGTCCTTACTTTTCACGTTTACCCAACCCTTGTGGCATCAGAGTTGATTAGAGGGGAGGTGGGTTATTTGCCAAGGGGCTCAGTGGGGGGATAAAAGAGGAGAAGCCCCGGGAATAAAATATGGATGGATATGGATATGGATGGATGAAGAGAACAATAAAGCTGTCTGCATATCCCTAACTCTTCTGGCTCCTGCTGCTAATTTGTGGAATGCACAGGCCGCATCTGGGAGGTGCGCCCCAAAGACCCAGGGACAAAAGGGTAAGACTGGCTGCCCTCTGGCGTTAGGCCAGGTCACAATATAGAATTATGCTCAAAGAGCTAGAGCAATGTGCATACCTTTTGACCCATATATACCATGATTAGGTCTACATTCCAAAGAGAGCAAGGAAAAAGGGGGAAAAGGACATATATTTCTATCTCTTATCTCTATCTTTATATATGTGTGTATCTGTGTGTGTGTGTGTGTGTATCAAACAAAATTATTTATATCTCCTGTTTTTGTGGTGAGAAAGAATTTGAAAATCAGAGAATGCCTGTCAGCTAGAGAATTTGTAAACAAGTTGTAATATATGATTGTGATGAAATGCTCCTATACTTATACTCATATATAATATATAATACGTGTATATGTATATATAATATATGTATGCATATATATGTATGCATGCATATGTGTATTTGTATGTGTGTATGTATGTGTATATATACATATATGACATAATGAAGAGGAACATTTCAGGAAAAAAAATATGGGCAGATTTATATGAACTGATACAAAGTGAAGTAAGCAAAAGCAGGAGAACATTGTACACAGTAACAGCTACACTTTGATGAATGACTGTGAAAGACTTAGCTCCCCTGATCACTGCAATATTGTACTACAATTCCAAAGGAGTGATGATGAAAAATAAACAGCCTCCAGAGAGAAAACTGATGAACTCTGAGTACAAATTGAAGCATATAGTCTTTCACTTAATTTTCTTGGTTTTTCTTTTCTTTTGAAACATACCTAATGTGAAAACACATTTTGCACAGCATTATAGGCATAGGTCATGTATTTCTTGCCTTCTCAATGGATGGGGGAGGGATGAAAGGAGGAAAAGTATTTGGAACTGAAAATAAGTTCAATACTTTAAAAATGCTTTTATTTTATTTCTTTATTTACTTATTCGTTCATTCATTCATTCATTTTTGCATCTGGTGTGATATAGGAGATTTCCTTAATTCCAAACTTACTCCCTAGCACAGATTCTTTGATCTAGTGATGCTGGCCTCTCTAACTTCTTCACAAGCAAGATATTATACATCTCAACTCTTATGTATTTTCTCTGACTGTCATCCTCCACAGTCCTGCTTACTGACTTCATTGGATTCCCCTCAATAGAATCTCACCTTTTACTGAATGCTATTCTAAACTCTCTTAATTTGTCCTATTGTTTATTTCTTATTTCTTCTATCTTTTGCTTACTTTGCATTTTTTATTTGCGTGTCTCATGCACCTACAATTATATTATAAGATACTTGAGAACAGGAATTGCTCTCTCTCTCTCTCTCTCTCTCTCTCTCTCTCCCCTTTGCATTTGTCCAATGTCTAGCACATGCAAGAAAATGGATAAATGATTATTGATTGCTTTCCTGTACAAAAATTGCCAGCTAAACCTATTCCTGCTCCTTATTCCTTGAACTGAGTGTTCAGAGATGAAGGGGGTGGGGGGAATGTGGGAAGATATGCACACCTTCACATTTATTACATTTTGGAGTAGTGAGTTCTCTATCATTTGAGGCTTCTGAGAAAAGTGTTCAATAGCATGTAGGTGAGATTGGAGAAATGGTTAACTCCCTAATTGGTTCCTTTTAAAAATTTCTTTGCCTTGAAAACTACATTTTCCTTATAATTCTTAAAATTTCCCGTTTAGGTTCTACTTCCTAATCCTTTTGGATCTGCCTTATTCTTTTTAAAATCATCCCTCATTTTCTTTAATCCTACTCCATCTTTGAATTGGATGTAGGATATAGACCAATACCTCAGCCAGGAAATTTCTTCTTATTTAAATTTTCCTCAGATTTTTTTTTTCAAATATCTCCTTCCTTAATTCAAACTATGATCTATTTCATTCACCCAAATGACATCAAGTCATCTTGAGGATTTCTTCCACATATCTTGGCTTCATCAATCAATGGATATTAAGTCCTTCCTATGTAACAAGTACTACAATCATACTTGGGAATACAAATGAAGCAATAAAAACTTTCCCAGCACTCAAGTAACTTTACATTGTAATAGCTTCCATCTTTCTGTCTTCTTTAGGCCTTCTCACAGACAGAAGCCAAAATGTCAGATTTCCTAAGTGATTTGTTAGAGTATACATTCTAATTCTTGAAGTGACTTTGAGCAAGAATTCTTAAGTTTTCAAAAAAAGTGGTAATAGATTGAACTAGTTAAGCAATCATTTGAAAACCAATAATCATTTCCTAAATATCAGGTGTGTGACTGGCAATAACAAAGTCTCTGGGAATATAGAAAATATGAAAATAGCTCTTATTCTCAATAGAAAGAGAGAGAGCTATACAGTGACAGAGACAGAAACAGAGATAGAGCAAGACAGAGATAAATAGAAATATATAAATGTGTATATATACATACATGTATGTATGCACATATACACACATGGGTATGTATATGTGTGTACATATATAAATATACACACATACATGTATGTATACAAATATGTGTATATAGGCAGAATGTATGCAAAATAAATTCAAAGGTTTTTGGGAAAGGAGGGTGATGGTGACTAACCACTGGAGCAATCAAAATATGCATCATGGAGAAGGCAGTGCATGAGGTCAATCTTGAAGTAATCAAGGAAATTCTAATCAGCAGTAAAGATGAGAGAATATTCCTGAAATTAAATATGACTTCAGAGAACATAAGGCAAGTTTTACTATGTGGGAAAGACCCTTCACTCCTATAAATAGCACATTCCAACTTTATTTGGAATTTTGATCAACATACCAAGCTGAAAAGAATGCGTGCAAGCCTGGCAATAAAATATGCTTCCAACTATGAGTGAGATAAGTTAAATATATTGAGTCTTATTCTTAGAAGTTTGGTTACTACATGGTAATATTTTTAGACTATAACAAGTATTGAAACATCAGAATTATCAATCAAAATGATGATGACATGCCAGGTATTTCAAAGCATGAAATAATACAAATTATAAATGATCAGATAAATCATGGCTGAAAATTAAAACAGTAAAGATCATATTTAATGTGGCTAGAATATTTTTTTTAATTTACAGAAAGTACTAGTATACATAGAGAATATTACATATATATGTGTGTATGTGTGTGTGTGTAGAAGTACTTTGAGCTTGAGTAAACAGTGAACTGGGAGGTAAGACAACTGTATTTTAATCTACTCCTTACACTACTATGTGACATTCTACTTCACTTTTGGGCCCCTAATTCTACACCTCATATCAACATCATGAAGGTTGGCATTTCTACTTTACCACTTTATGAAGAAGTCTTTGTGCCGTGTCTCTTACTACCTAACATTGATGGCATTTTCTCTGTCTTCATGGTCCTTGACCTCTTTAACCTCTGACCCTTCACATTGGTGACACACTTCGCTTCTCCTAGATACTTTCTCTTCTTTTGACTTCTAAGACTCTGCTCTTTCCTGTTCTATTCCTATTGATCAGATTGTATCTTCTTTGTCTCCTTTATTAACTCTTCATCTATCTTTATAACCTAAGTTGTTATCATCTCTTCAGACATACTATCTTCATTGGCATAGGGTTTAATTCTTATGATCTATATCATATTTCTAAGTAACATATTTTCATATATTTCCCCCCTAATAACACAAGGTCTAGTCCAGGTATTCATAAACTTGGGTTCAGGAATTCATGTTTGTGCAGATGTGTTTTGGGAAAAGTATTTTAATATAATTCGTTACTTTTTGAAGTAGCACATATTTTGCTTTTCCATTTAAAAATAATATGTGGAAAATGGGTCCATCCATGGGCTTTGCCAGACTGCCATCAGAGTTCATGAAAAAAAGAGGTTAAGAATTATTTGGTCTATGTTTTAGATACACTTTCCAAATACATTGTTTTGTTTTCAAAAATAAAAAAAAAAACAAATCCCTAGTACAAGGAAAGGATAATTAGTATAATTAATACCAAAGTATTTGATTTTTTCCATTAAAACTATTTTGTTCTATTACTCAAGCAGGGTCCTTCTAAGAATATTTAGGTGTTATCAGGAATTCTTTTACCTCCTCATCATTTCAGCTGCAATGATTTCATTGTGTTCCCAGAAGAAAATTAGTTCTCTGTAAATTAATGTTTTTCCCCTTCATCTCACACGTAAATTGGATAATTATTTATTTTCTAGTGACTTAGTTAATTATGTGTTTTAGTATTTAATGTAGTAAAAGTGTTTAGATACTTGGGAAGAGTTTTCATTGCTGTTTTATATTGGAAATTTTCAAATTTATTGTTAGCTTAATAGTTTGTTTTAATGATACAGAGGCAGAGCATCAGAGCTACATGGGACCTTAGAGGTCATCTGGTCCCAGTATTCTCATTATACCTATATGGAAGCTGAGGCTCAAAGAGATCAATCTGTTTACCATGGATCAGCCATTGTCAAAGCCAGACTTTGAAATTATGTGTTTTTGATTGAAAACAGAATGATCTTTCCCTGTGTCGTATTACTTCAGATTTGAGTTGCTGGAGGTAGAAGGGTAAGAAGAAAACAATGCCCTCATATTTTCATGGAGGTATAAGTATGTGCAAAATCTCTAAAGAAAATATTTTAATTCTTTAAATAACTTGAAGAAATTCAAGTTTTTAGATCAATGATAAACTTATTAATTATAATAAGAGAAAATATAAATAAAAACAGTTCTAGGAACATACCCTTAATATACATCTCATCAATGATACCAAAAGCTGGGAATAATGAATGCTAAAGGAATTGAAACTGGCATAGGAATAGGAAATATATTCTTTTATTTATTGCAGAGATTAGACAAAATATTCTAGAAATCCATATGGAATTATCCTTTAGAATGGATAAAACATCTTTATTCTTTGACCCAGAAATCATACTGCTAATCCCAAGGATATAAAAGATACAAATGAACATCCGATAAAAATCATTATGTTTATAACTTCTCTTTTTTTGTGATAGAATGTTTTAACACCTCTCAATTAGGTAATAATTGCAAAATTATGGAATTGTGCTAAACGAATTTAAAGAAATATCACAACACCATAAGGAAATATGTATATGCTAAATTTAAAGCATGGGAACACTTATGTGAACTAATACAAAATAATGAGATAAATATGAGGAAAATAAAGAAAATGATTACAAAAGTGCAATTGGAAGAATCCGGAAGCTTTGTGGTAAAGTGGATGGAGCACGGTATTTCAAGTCGGGATGCCCTGAGCTGAAATCCTGCCGCAGAAACTTAATAGCTATGCAATCCTGGTCAAGATATGTAACCATTCTGAACTTCAGTTTTCTCATCTGCTATATGATGGAGCTGAATTTAAAGGCTTCTTTTCTCCCAAAATTTTATTCCATATGAAACATCTCTACAGTTTTTTATAGAGGAGACAAGTCATGTTCATGACCAAATCTGCCTCTAAATTAGAATTCTGTTGCCCACCCAGCTCCAATCTCAACCTTATTAGCACCAGGGAGAGCAGTACTTCATCTATGTGCTTCCTTGTCAGCTTGAGCCCAAGTAAGCCCAGGAGGTCACGCCCCCTCCAGACTTTTAGGCCTTGATCTTGCTGTCTCAGTTTTACTTTAAAGAACTGTGACAGGGACAGTCTCAGAGGGTGTGCTAAAGTTATCCCAGACATACTGAATGTCCTCACTGATAGACAGGCCTTCATGCAAACTTCTCTTTAAAATAGTCATGAGACTTTAGAGAATACATGTCCTCCATGACATGGGGATTGGCCACATTCTTGTCTTTCAGATAAGGGTGATCTGGTATATATACATCTTTCTTGGCTACCATTACTACTCCCTTAGAAAGAGATTTATAGATGGCAAACTACTTCTTCTGGGGCATCAATATCTTAGGTGGGTGTTGTTTTCAACTCAATGACTTCTAAAGTGCCACCCCATACTCAAGAATAGAAAACACCGGAACGTCATATAATTTTCATGCCAAAATGTCTACCCAGGGAAGATGTCATAAATCTCCGTCCTTCCTTCATAGGCTTTTCTGACAGTCTTCTCTCTTGGTTCTCTTTGTAGCTGTCCAATCGGTCTCAGTCTCCTACACTGTTATATAATATACTCCTATAGTTCTTCATATCCACTAAGTTTGGCTGTCCTCAAGTCTTTTCTGTCTGCTTCTCCTTTACATTCTAAACTATCTCATTTGCTAACTTAAATTAACTTGAAAGTCTTCCATTATCCTCATTAAACAGATTATTCCCAAATATATGTAACTTGTTCTAGTTTCCTCTTCAATTATATTTCCCTCATCTATTTCCTTTAGGCATATAAAATTAGATATCATATAGGCAATTCAAATATAATATTTCCAAAACATAATTCAATATCTTTTCCCCAAAAAACCTACCCTTTTCTTTTCTTACTTTCTATTAGTGCCAAAGTCATTACTATCACAATCTCCCAATCTCACAACCTTGGTATCACATTTGACTTTTCACTCTCACTCAGTACTCATGCACATTCCACTGTCATACCTTATTTCTACTTTCATAACTTCTCTCATATGTTTCCCTTTCTCTCTACACACATAAATTATGCTTTAGTTCAAATACCCAGTTGGTCATTTAAATGATTTAAAGAGGTTTCTCACTGGTCTCACTTCCTTAAATTTCTTTCCATTCTGATGCTAAGGCTACTTTTTTGAAGTATAGGCCTGACCTAGGGCTGAAGCATAGTCTCTTTAGTGACTTGGGTACCCAGAGCCAGCCATTTCCTCATTTGCCACCAGTTTCTCTGCCAGATTTTGACTTCTCCTTCTCCTTTACCATGACCAGCACCAGCACCAGCACCACCACCACTACCACTGCCACAACCACCACCATCATGGAATTCTCTTCTATCCATAACATGACTATGGTGCTGGGCCTCAAGCTGTGTCCAAAGCCTTCCTATCCCATGGGATCTTTGACCTCAATGCCTGGGACACAGCAGCTGTATGTGCTTAAAGATCCACTAAAGAGACCAGAGTATGACCTCTGTCTTAATCCTCACCCTCTCACCTTGCCTCCCACCCTCCCCATCCCTTCCTCAGCACTCGGCAGATGCTAGCTAATTGCTTGACTTTCCTCCCCTGTCTAGTGAGGCATTTCCTTTCAGCTGGTGATTTTCATGTGTATGCATATCCGTATACACATATGCATATCTACACAGATATGAATCTATACATATTTATATTTCTATATCTATTTTAAAAGCAGTTTTTCCTACTTTGCATGAAATCATCCAGTTTTACCTATATTACTAACTGCATTCTGTGTGGTTCTTATTATAACTGGGCATTTCTAGGTATTTGATGCTTTGTCTTATGTGTCCCACAATCTCTTCCTGTGACTTGATCAGAAAAATCAGAAAAAAAGAAAAGAAAAGAAAAGTTCATCAATAGGAAATTCATCGTAATGAACATTGTTTCAACTTTGGTAAGTCATAACTCATCAGTACTTTGAATTTGTTCTTCCCTTCTTTTTGGAAGACTGAAGGCCAGGGCAAGCAACTTTCCCTATAGCCTTCTTTTATAGAATGGTTAAAATCCCAGCCATTTCTTCATGTGCCACTAGCTGTTTTGATGGGTTTCAATTACACCACCATTATGACCACTGCTTCAATCACCATCACCACCATGATCATCATCATCATTGTCATCCTATCTCTGTGGCAGAACCCTGTAGGATCCCACCCAAAATATGTCTTCAGTTTTTCTATGTTTCTCTTCTCTCATTAGTTTGTAAGGTCCTTAAGGGCAGAGATGGTCTGTATTTATTTTCCCTCTGTTTGCTTCCTTAGTACTTAGTACAGCCCCTAGAACATGGCAGGAACTTGATAAATGTTTATTGTATTCTTTCATAACTATTATCTTCAGGATCAAAGCTAAACTTCTCTTGGTGACCGAAAACTCTTCATGACCTAGTCTCTAACTTTTCCCATCTTCCTTGATTTTTCTCCCTAGCATGCACTTTGTGATACAGTTACAGTGGCCCATTTGCTGTTCTTCATGTGAACACTTTGCCCATTTCTGTGACTTTACACTTCCTAAAATACTCTGATGCTCCCATTTACCACTCTATTTTGTTGGCTCTCTTCAAGCTGTAACTCAAATTCCACCTAATACAGGTGATCATTCCCCATCACAGAATCCGATAGTACATTCCAATGTGAATTTACCTTACATCTTCTCTATATATGTCTTTGTAAAGCCACACACAAGCAGCTTCCAGAGGTCTGTTGCTGTGAACAGCTTTTAAGATTCTGATTACAAATTATAGTGAAGCCTCTATTTATTCAATAACAAAAAATCAGAGCAAAACATTCATGGAAAATCAAGATACAGCATTCACAAAGTTATAACTTATCACAGACAATCAAAATACAGCATTCACAATGACTTATCAAAAAAATGGTCACACAGTTTTCACCAAAGTGGTCACAATAGTTTTCAAGAAAGTATAATCATTTAGTCAATCACAAAATCATTCAAAGTTCTCCACCCCTAAGTCATACTAATTCATAATCTTTTCAGTCAGTACACAGTATCCAAGTAAAGTCTTCTTTCAGCTTGACATGAGACTGGCTCTCAGCTTCCATGGTCCCAGCTCCAACTATCATCTGGTTTCAAAGGCAGCCAGCTCCCAGTTCCTTGTCCAGCTTCTTGTCCAGTTGTTCATTCAGTTTATGTTCCATATTGAAGCTCACAGTGTTCAGTCCTCCTCAGTTCCTTCACAGTCCCTGTTTCTGGGAAGACAAAGCTTGACAGAGCCACATTGTCAGCCCCATCATCAATTCACTATCTGCCTGTGAAAACGATTCAGACCCACCAACAAGGTCTGAGAACTCAACACAAATCATCAACATATAAATCAACACAGATCCACAAACAAGGTCCAAAAGATCAGTACTAATCATCCATAAAGTCCCAGGACCTCCAAAAGCCTCTGTCAGGACTTTGGTAAACATACAACCAGAAAATCCTCTTTCAGAGCTTCTAGTAAGGTTCCAGGGCTTCTGTACAAAGTATCACAAACAAACATCAACACAGACAGAGCAGACAGAGTGTCAGGATACCACAAGTTTTCTCCTTCTTGACTCTGCCACCACAAGAGTCCTCTTATCAGTTATTCCTTTCCCTAGCCCTGTGACTCTGCTTAGATAGTCATTAGCTCCTCCCTAGGAGTTCACAAGTTGTGGGGTTCACACATTCTGTTTCTTTTTTTTTTATCTTTTTCTTTTATTTGCTTTTTGGAGGGCAATTGGGGTAAAGTGACTTGCTCAAAGTCACATGGCTAGTAAGTGGGTCAAATGTCTGAGGCCAGATTTCAACTTAAGTCCTCCTAACTCTTTGCCTAGTGCTCTATTCACTGTGCCTCCTACCTGAGCATACATGTTCTGTTTCTTAACAGACTTGATACAAGGCTCAAAAGAAACTTGAACTGAAACAAGATGTGAACTACTTCTTTGCTTGCCATTGCAGTCTTGAATTTACGTAGTTATCTACTTTTTTCTCCTAAACTAGAATATATACTCCTTGAGAATAAGGATTTTTTTTTTGTTTCTTTTGTATTCCAAGATGATTAGCCTTTGAACCTAATAACCAGGAAGTGTTTTTTTATAAACGCGTGTTGCCTGTTTGATGTGGAGGATAACTGGCATGAAGTACTGCATACTCTGCCTTGGCATGTTTATTTGGTTGTGGCAGTAGATTTGGACGACTAACTTTTCTTTTTTTTCTTTTCGTTCTTATGAGGAAAAGAATAGGGAAAACTCCTCTCAAGTAACTGAAGTCAATGCAAAGGCAATAGAAAATTGAGATAAAGTATTGTGTCAGAGGAAACCAAGTTTGTTAATATGGTCCAATTGAAGAATGTGAAGAGAGGGGAAATATTTAAGAAAATTGGAAAGAACAGAAAAGGTCAGTTTATGAAGAGTTTAAATGCCAGAGAAGTTTATGTTTGGTTCTAAACATAACAAAGAGCTTGAAAAGTTGGTTGACTACAGGGAATATGACATTTTTAGACTTACACTTTGGGAAAAATCTATTAGGCAGCTAAATGAAGAACAAACTGGAAAGGGGAAAAATCATCTGGGTGTGTTAGTCAGGATACTACTGAAATAGTTGAAAGGAAGGGATAATGAGCATCTTAGGTAGGGTTTTATTGAGGGAATAATGATGAGGAAACAAAAAGAAAAGTTGTTTTGGAGATGTGCTGATGTATTGTTTATCTAAAAAGGATAAGGAGTTGAAGAGGATGTTAAGGGGCAAATCTGGAAAGTTGGAAGGATATTGATACACTCAATCATTGTAGGGAGGTTTGGAAGATGGGCAAATTTTAGAGAAAGGAGGATGAGCTATGCTTTTGGTAGTGTTGACTTTAATATGCTTAAAATGTATGCAGTAAGAAATAGTCATTTTAAACAAAACCTTGCAATGCAGAACCAGAATTTAGGAGAGAGACAAGGGCTGGGCATGTAGACCCAAGAATGATCTACATTGACATGATAATTAATAAGATGGGGAATGATTAAAAAAAAAGCTTTACTATAATTATATATTGCCAAGATTATACTTTATGACCTACTGGGATTAACATCAGAAATTCAGAGATGGCTTAACACAGGGTAAACTATTAAAATTTTGATTATATCAATAAAAGTAAAAAAAAAATCATGATTTTATCAATAGATATGGAAAAAGCTTTTGGTAATATGTAATTCTATTGTATTAAAAACTTTTGAATTTATGAGTATAAGTGAATTTTCCCTTAAATTGATAAAAAATAAAATCTAAAGTCATCGGTAAGTCTTATTTGTAATGGGGTTAAGCTAGAAGACTTCCCAGTAAGATCAGGTATGACACATGAATGCCCACTGTGTCAATATCATATTATATTGTAATGGGAATCCTAGTGGTTGCAATAAGAGAAGAAAAAGAAAGAAAAATAATCAGAATAAGGAATGAGGTAACATAACTTTTTTTTGAAGATTATATGATGATATACTTGGAAAATCCCAAAGACAACTAAATTTTGTTTGAAATTATTAAGAAGTTTAACAAAGTATCAAGACATAAATTCAACCCACGGAAATCACCAGCATTTCTATGTATCACAAAGAAAATTCTGCAAGAAGAGATATTAAGAGATAATTTTGGAGTGCATAAAATACTTGAGAGTATGCCTCCCGAAACAAACCCAGAAACTGTATAAACAAAATTATAAGAAAAAACAAAACACCTTTTAAAAATAAAAATAAAATCAGATTCACATATTTGGAGAAATACTAATTGTTCATGGAGAGGCAGGGTCAATATAATAAAACTGAGCATTTTACCTAAACTAATTTATATATTCAATGCCATTCCAATTCAATCACTAAAAAGTTATTTTACAGAATTAGGAAAAAATAAAATTCATTTGAAAGAACAAAAAGGCCAAGAATTTCAATGAAACTATTGAAAAAAAAATGTAAAGATGTTTACCAGTACCAGATCTTAAACTATATAGTAGGACAGTAATTATCAAAACTATCTAAACTGGCTTACAAACAGAAAGATGTATCAATGGAACAGAGTAGACATACAATCTATAGCAGCAAATAAATACAATATCTTTATATTTGACAAATACAGGCTTAAGATTTTGGCATAAGAATTCATTATTTGCTTTCGTTTTTGTTTTTTTTTTGAGGGAATAGAAAACAATATGACAGATATTGTGGATGAACCAATATCTTACACTATTTACCAAGACAAGGTCAAAATAGATACATGACCTAAATGTAAAGAAAGAGATTACAGGAAAATTCAAAGAATGTGGAGCATATGCTCATCAGACTTGCGGTCAGGTGAAAAAAGTATGAATAAAATAGAAAGACAACAGAGTGAGATGTAAAATTGATAATTTACATTACATTAAATCAGAAAAAAAGTTTTTTCGCAAAGAAATGTATATAGCAAATATCAGAAGGGAAAAGAAAAGTTCGTTAAAAACAAACAAACATTACAGACAGTATTTCAGATAAAGGTCTCCTATCTCAAATATATAAAGAACTTTGTCATATATATGGTAATATGAGTCATTCTCCAATTGACAAGTGGTCAAACAACATGAACAGACAATTTTTAGAAAGAAAAATCAAAATAATTTGTAGTCATAGGAAAAATGCTCTAAATCATTATCGATTATAGAAATGCAAATTAAAACAACATAAAGATATCATTTTATGCTGATCAGATTGGTTAAAATGATTAAGAACTGTAGTCAAGAAGAGTCACAAAGGCTACTTGCAGTCATGAAGAGTCACTCAGCGTACCATTCAAATCTGGTCTCAGACGCATTTCCTATGATCTTGGACAATCCATATAACCTATGTTTCAGTTTACTTCCTTTTGTAATGGGGCAACAATAGCATTTACATCACAAAATTGTGATTTATCTCATGATTTTGCTCTCTTTTTCTGAACATTCTATATCTTGCCAATATTTTCTAAAAAATACAATACCTTGAACTAAATCTAATTATTCAAATATTCTAAGTCCAGGGTAGAAGAGAGTTCTCAAACCAGTATGCCAGTTAGCTGATCTCATATAAACCATTTAAAGAGTTTGAAGGAGCTAGTGAAAGTATTTTAAAGGGATCCCATGTGGATGAAAGAATAGACTCATTCTGCTTACTCCAGGAAGTAACAATTAGGACTAATAGGATGAGTTTCATAGTTAAAACTCAGGAATGGGCTATTACAACATCCCAACATCCCAACTATTCGTTTACTTTGCTATGTGGTGAATCACTTCTGATGAGCTAATAATGAACTATTCAGTGAAAGTTGGGAGAACTAAACTAGGGAGTGTGCAAGGGATATTTTTTTTTCTCAAATAAACATTGTGTCATGTAAGGCTTGAATTTTTATTTAGGTCTGATGCCAATCAGATGACATTCTTACTTAAAGATTTTTCCCCAAAAATGTATTCAAATTTGTTTTACTTGCCCTTTCAAACATCTAGATTTGACAGTTTTGTGTTATCCTCAACCCCTTAGTTTTTCAAGATGAACACTTCATTGATAAATCTCTACAATTCTTTTATGCACTCCTTTTTCTCTATTCACCAGACTGGGAAACCTTGGCTAACAAGATCCTTCAAAATAACCACCTGGTTTTAAGTGAATCTAGGAGTATCTCCATAATTCACTCTGTAGGGAGCCTAGAATGGTGCTATGGAAAAAACAATAGCTAATTACAATCATACACATTAATCTAATTTGCTAACATTTGCAAAGCACTTTCTAATTATCTCATTTTATCCTCAGAACAATTATGTGATGTAGATGTTATTGTTACCTCATTATGCAAGTAAGTAAACTGAAATGACTCGCCCAGAATGTGTGTGAGGACAGATTTGATTGGTAGACTTTGTGACTAAAGGTAGTCTTTGTGAATCTTCTGGACTATAGCTGTCGATGCACTATACCAGGTAGCTGTTCCTATGCTGACACAGATAAAGGACGAATATTTCATGATAAACACAAAAAATGGTAACGTTCACATAGTGGCTAATCCCAGAGTACTTGGAATGTACTTATCTATCCATGTATTTCCACAGTTCTGCAATCCAAGTCAAGTACATTGGCTATAGGTTTGTGAAAGGAGACATTTTCTTGTTGCTCTGAGGAAAAAAGTGGCAATTATGATATATAATTTTCAAATAAACTTCATTGGTACTCTTGGTCCATAGGAGTTACATAATGCATTTACATCAAATGTATTTACATCAAATTTAAAAATCATTATGTAAATACATAGCCTGGGATTTGATATGTAAAATGGAGATTAAAGATAAACAATAGTAGCCTTCTTGGTATTGCTTAGAAGCAACGTGTGTAAATAGGTAGAGCGTTTTCCCCCATGGGGGAAAAAATGAATTCCTTACCTAGCAGATTCTAATATTAAAATGGTTCCAGACAGTTGGGCAAATCCTTCTTAGTCTGGATCAAGATTCACATGAACAATGACATTGGCCATGGTCTATCAAGCCAGCAAAACAATCTCTAGGCAATCTCTCACCAAGCTTCTCTGAAAATGGAATAATGTTCTACAGCCCCACAGTTTCAAAACCCTTACACTGTATTTGCTTCAAAACTAAATGGGATGAAATCCCATTCAGTGATGCTGCAATAAAAAAAAAATGTTTCCCCTTTTTTCTAGTCTCTATTCTGTGTTTTTCATCACAAATTTTACTTTTGAGTATTTTGGTTTTTAAGGTCTTTTCCAAATTGTCATTGATTTTTACATTATGAAAAGCTATATATGCATGTATGTGTACATATGTGCATATGTGTATATCTTAGTTCTAAAAAACCTTCTCAGATTCATATTCTCTTTAATGTCATTATTATCTCTTGTAAGGAAGATCATAATTCATTTACTCCTATTCATTCATATTCTCTCATAATTTTACCATAAGAGTGCATACCATCTGAGGGATGCCTTCTTCATTTTTTTCTCCCTTGAATACATGTTATCATTCATACATTTTTTTTTTTTGGTTCACCAGTTATCATTTATTATCACTCACCTAGGAGGAAACATGACATGGTGAAAAGGGAATGAGATTTGAAATAAAAGTACCTGAATTTAAATTCTATTTCTTAATATCCATGTGGCCATATCAAATTAATGTCACTTTCCCAGATTTCAGTTCTCCCATATGTAAAAGGAGGGAGCTGGATTTTATGGCTTCTTTTATTGCTTCCATTTCTAGATCTATCACCTTGTTGTGGTTCTCACTGAGGATCTGTGTCCAATTATGTTTCAAATATTTTTTATATGCTCTTCTGACAGGAATTTTGAGTGAGACTTTTCTCTCTGGTAATCAGAAAGTCAGTTACCTTCAATCACTCTACTTGACTTCTAAGTATAAGACTTTGATGACTTAAAATAAGTGTATGAATCAAGTAAATTTATATTTGAGACACGGCCAAGCCCCAGCTTCTCTCATTTAGCCTTGTTTCAATGAGCCCTAAGGCCAAGACATTTAATAAATGATATTTCATCTTTGTAAAAACAAAGCAACTTGCTTCATTACTGACTACAGTGTCTACATCTAAAATGCAAAATGAAAATAATTAAATAACACATAATATCTTGAAAGATGCTTTCTAAGTTCTGTTTTTGATCATGGCTTTCTGGTAGTCCAATAATTTTTAAGTTGTCTCTCCTGGATATGTTTTCCATGTCAGTGGTTTTTTCAAGGAGATATTTCACATTGCCCTCTATTTTTTCATTTGTTTGGATCTGTTTGATAGCATCTTGATTTCTCATGAAGTCATTTGCTTCCATTTGCTCCACTCTAATTCTTTTTCTTTTTTTTATTTAATTTATTAAATTTTTTTTGAGTTACATATTTTCTCCCCATCTTTCCCCCGCCCACCACCCCAAAACAGCCATACCAGTGTTTCCCCCCTCCCCCAGTCTATTCTCTCCCAAGTCACTTTTTGGTAGGGCAAAATGGATCTCCCAACTGCAGTGCCTGTGTATCTCAAGTTCAGTTGGAT
>CM053581.1:11494112-11516541 GCA_028627135.1 Pseudochirops cupreus | reverse complement strand
GTGTTGCCTTCTGAGTTTGGTGGTTCTTGCTCACTATAGAATGATTTGATGGTTCTAGCCTTAGCAGTTTCCTTCTTCCCCATTGTGGTTGTCTATATCCTGTATTTTTAGAGTGGATATGTGTTTCCGTGGTGAAGGAGTACTGAGTTTCTCAAGCTGGGAGGTAGGGGTTTTTTTGTTGACTTTGTGAGCTGTAGCCTCTGAGTATGTGGACTGAGGCCAGGGCTAGGGTGCTTGGTTTTTCCCCTGAGTTACCTGAGGCTCACAGCGTAACTTATGGGGGCGGCAGGGAATGGTCTGTTTCAGGTTTCCACCTGTTTCTCTGGGCTGCTTTTCTGGCAGGCTCACTGTAGTAGAAGGGCAGGGCTGTAATTTGCTGATTGGCCAGGTGATTCTAAAGCACAACTGGGCTTTTGTTGTTATAGCTTGCTGGCTCTACCCATCTGTGCTTAGACTCCTTACAATCTCCCTTCCCCCTTCCTCAGTGATTTCCAAGCCTGGGGCTGTTTACACTAACGCAAGAATGTACTCTAGGTGGGGCTTTTACTTCTTGATTTTTTTGTGTCAGGGAGGGAGATGATAGCCCCCAGATTTCATTCCTCCATCCCAACTTCTGAAAGTCTGAGCATGTAGCTTCAAAAATCCAGGCCTGGGTTGCTAGCCCCAGGAAAAACCGCTGACCCTGCTATATGCCCCACATTCCCTCCTACCCTGTTCTGCTGGTCCTCCGTTCTTAGGGGAGATGGCTGCAGAAGCCTCCAGCTGGGTGAGTCTGCTGCGTGGGGCTTCTCAGTCTGCCTCACTCTGCTCTCAGGTCCATGCTGGTGCCACTCCTGTGTGCTCCACATTCTCCCTGCCCTGATCTTAGTAGGCACTTTTCTGGGCTGGGAATCTGTCACTCTCAGTCCCCCAGTGGGTTCTGTCACTCTTAAATCTGCTCAAATTTACTTTTTAGCTTTTAAGGACAAAATTCTTGGGGAGCTTGGAGAAGTTACTGCTTACTTCCTGCCATCTTAGCTCTGCCCCAACTCTCTAGGTATTTCTTCTTAAGAGATAGACATTTTTCAGTCTTTTTATACTATTTGTTGCTCACCGTTTCAAATACTTTTTTTTTTTTACAAACTAGTGGAGATAGCTATGAGGCTTTGAGGTTTCTGCAAGTCTTTGCCTTTTTAATTTCTTCTTTAATAAATTCATTTATTCCCTTCCAGTTTTCAACGTTCACGTCCATAAGATTTTGAGTTGCAGATTTTCTTCCCATCTCTTCCCTCCCATGCCATTTGATATAGGCTCTACTTATAATTTCATATTAAACCTGTTTAGACATCAGTCATGTTGTAAAAAAAAAAAAAGAATTAAAATCAATGGGAGAAATCACAAAGAACAAGAAATGAGAGAGAAAGAGAGAGAAAAAAAAACAGTAAACTTCAATCTGTATTCAGACTACATAGATCTTTTTCTGGATGAGAGCAGCATTTTCAGTAATGAACCTTTTAGAAGTGTTTTAGATCCTTGAATTGTGAAGAAGAGATGTTTTTTCAAAGTTAGTCATTGTACACTATAGTTGCTACTGTGTACAATGTTCTCCTGGTTCTGCTTACTTCACTCAACATCAGTTTATATAAGTCTTGCCATGTTCTTTTTTTTTTCTGAAGTCTACCACCTCACCATTTCTTATAGTACACTAGCATTCTATTACATTCATGTACCACAACATATTTATTCATTCCCCAATTGATGGGCATCACCTCAATTTCTAATTCTTTACTACCACAAAAAGAGTTGCTAAAAGTATTTTCACACGTCGTCATTTTCCTTTTTATGTGATCTCTTTGGGATACAGATCTATAAGTGGCATTGCTAGGTCAAAGTGTATATGCCATTTTATAGCCCTTTGGGCATAGTTCCAAATTGCTCTCCAAAATGGTTGAATCAGTTCACAATTCCACCAACGATGTCGAATTAATGTTCTAATTTCCTCACATCTTCTCCAGTCTTTATTCAATTTCCTAATGTTAAATAATATTGACCAGTGTATTTTCCTCACTCTTTTCACCTATGTATGCCTTTGCATTGAAGTAACTGAATGCTGTCGTTGGTTAATTTAGTTCCTATTAACTCACTAAGTTATACATGGAATTTCTCTTTCTCTTCATTCCCAGTGGAAAATGTGTTCAAATAAGTTCCATTCATCTTCATGGTGGTCTTTTCCTCATGCTTTCCATGGATGTTGCAAGGCAAGATGGCCAAATAGTCTATGGTCTAGACTAAAGGTCCATGAATGATAAGGGTTCATGGGGAAAGCAAACTTTCCATTTGCCTCTCTGAAGTGAATCCATGGCCTATCTGTTATGATACTTTCTCAGCTCAATTACCTTAGGCAGTAGCAAACATGTCCAAAAATACATTTCAACTCTCTGAAGAAAGGAGAGTATAGTCATAAATTTCTTCTAATTCATCTCTAGCTAAGACATGAGTAATTCATCATGGGTGAATTGAGAAGGTAGAGTTGACTATGTGATTCTAGAACAATCACTTAACCTCTAAAACTACGAAGCAGTTATTTTTAATTTAACATGTCAGAAAAGTTGCCAATCTACTTTTCCACATTTGGAAATTCCCTCTGTCATTGAAATAATGAATTGTATCTCAGTCTCTATTTCTTGGGGAAGAACCTTTGTCATTCTTAGTTGTGGACCCCAGATATATGTGGAGTAATTTTCTTTTAATTAATCAAGTACATGTTCCTAAAATTTAAAAAAAAATGTTTTTTTTCTACAGTATACATTGAAATAATAACTTTGTTCACAGATGATTGTGTACTCAATGCAGTCTCTGAGACTGAGATGCAACAAATAATCAGTTTTCTGCTGCTTGTGCTTAACAATTAAGACAAAGAAATCAGAGATTCTCTACCAACCAGCACTGCAACATCCATCTGTGGAACCATTTGTAAAGGCAAATGGAGAAATTTTGAAGGCTGTAGATAAGTTCACTTACCCTGGCCTTAGACTTTCCATGGAGGTATTCACAGATAAAGAGGTTGATGCATACATTACCAGAATTAGCTCAGCTTTGGGGTGTCACTAAAATAATGTATGGGAGGGAAGAAGTATCAGGTTGCCTACCAAACTTAAGATCTACACAGCTGGCTATTGTATGACTATGAAACCTGAATAGTCTACCAGTGCCACGCTAATAAACAGAGTTACTTCCATTTGAATTGTCTTTGAAAGATTCTGAAGATAATCTCTCAAGAGAAGGTAGTAGAAAGTGAGTTGTTTTGTTGTGTTTTCTTGAGCTGAACACCAAACATTCAAATGTAATTCTGGTAGTATGGCCATGTTTTTTAAATGTTAAATTTCTTCTTCTGTAAAAGACTATTTTATGAACAATTTACAAAAGGCAGTCAATCACATGATTTTCAAAAGAAGCAATACAAGGATACTGTCAAAATCTCTCTGAAGAACTTTGGAACCAATTGTGAGACATGGGAGACACTGGCACAGAATTATCGAGCATGGAATGTCTACATCAAAGAAGGTGCTGTCCTCTATGCACAGAATAAAATTGCAGTATCTCAAAAGAAATGTGAGATATGTAAATTGAGAGATACTCCACCCTGCCTCAAAAATGATAGAGGGAATTATGTGCCCAAACCATAGTAGAGCTTCTTGAGCTCCTATTAGAATGATCAACTGTAGTTGGATACACTGTACATTGATCCCAGCATTGTGATATCATGTTGGTCATCTTTGAGCATGAAGAACAAACAATAATATGCAGGAAAAGATGAGAAACTGGGCTCACTTGAAAATCAGAAAAATCTGATTTTTTTCTGCCACATATAACCTGGGGGATCTTGAGAACTTCTTGGAAGTTCTGTGAATCTCACTCCCTAACTTTTAGAATGGGGATAATAAGCTTGCCATGCTTTCCACAGCATGCTGTTGTGTGAACAAAAGAAATAATATTTGTGAAATTAGGTAATGAACTCAAAAGACTTTATAAGTATAAGCAAATATTATAATTATTACAGAGTCTCGCTTTTTGCATAAAGCCTTTTCAGAATGTGGTATTACACTATTTCCTTTCCCTCTTCAAAATTCAAATTGCATTTATTTTTCTCTATTGCTTTTTTGGTGCTTAATTATGTACTGTATTGTATTCTTAATACGAACATTTTGGGTATGTGTTTCACATCTTCCCAAATAGATTGCTAGTTCCTTCAGAAGGGGTAATGTTATTTATTCTATTTGCCAAAGTTTCTAGGACTGTACAATGCACAAAGTAGGTGCTCAGTAAATCTATGTTGGGTGAATAATAAGAGTCAGGTTAGGAAATCCCACCATCACACATTGCTCTCATTGGGCTTATGTCCTAAAAAATTTTGAATTTGTAATCACAACTAATAATAAATTAATAAACAAAAATCAAGAATAAAATGTAAAAACAGTAAAAAAATGTTTGTTTCTGCTTAAAAAGCTTCAATATTTAAATGAATTGAATTTCATAAACATAATTTTTCTTTCACTTAACTGTTGTTATTGGTGACACTTTGTTTTCAAAAAGGACCATTGACATGACAAGAGGGATACTTTCACTTGTACATGAATTGAACTTCAGAAATTTAACAGCACCATTTTGGGAAAAGCACTGGCCAACTATATTTCTATTCATTCATTCCTTTCTTTATTTATTTATTTACTTAAATACTTATCTATCTATCTATTTATTCACATATTCATTCATTCATTTATTTATTCAGTTATCTATCTATCTATCTATCTATCTATCTGTGTATTTATTTATTTAAGTATTCAGCATTAATTTTCAGAAGATAAAGGTTCCAAATTTTCTTCCCATCTCTCCCCCAACCCCCACACTAAGATGGCAAGTATACTAATTACTCCTTCCACCCATATTCCCTCTTTTCTATCCTCCCCTATGCTTCTTTTAAACCCTTTCCCCAAACCTTCTTGTCGGCCAAGATGGATTTCTATATCCCATTGCCTGTATATCTTATTTCCTGTCTGCCTGTAGAAACAATTTTTTCAACATTTGTTTTTAAAACATTGAATTCTGGATTCTCTCCCTTCTTCCTTCCCCACCTATCCCCATTGAGAAGACAAGCAATTCAAAATAGCTTATATACATGTAGTTAGGGAAAACATTTCCATAGAAGTCATATTGTAAAAGATCAATTATATTTCCCATCATCCTATCCCTCCCCTCATTTATTTTATTTTATCCTTTAACCCTGCCCTTTTCAAAAGTGTTTGCTTTTGACTACCAGGTCGCCCAGTTTGTCCTTCCTTCTACCATTCATCACTCTTATACACTTCTCCCCTACTTTCTTGTATGGGAATATATCCAATTGAGTGTGTGTGTTACTCTTTCCTTAAGTGAAATCCAATGAGAGTAAGGTTGACTCATTCCCTTTCACCTCCCTGTTCTTTCCCTCCTTTGTAACAGCTTTCTCTTGCATCTTTTATATAATATAATTTACCCTATTCTAAATCTCCCTTTCTCCATCTCCCAGTATATTAATTTCTCACCTCTAAATTTTACTTTTAGATATCCTGCCTTCATATTCACCTCACCATGTACTCTCTGTGCATATACATATATACTAATAGATACATGCAAATATAATACATAATAAACAACAACACACACACATATACCTTTGAACTATCTTAATACTGAAAAAAAAGTTTTAGGACTTACAAATATTGTCTTTACATGCAGGAATGTAAACACATCAACTGTAATAAATTCCTTACAATTTCTCTTTCTTGTTTACCTTTTCATATTTCCCTTGATTCTCATATTTGGAAGTAAAATTTTCTGTCAGCTAGGATATTTTCATCAAGAATGCTTGAAAGTTCTCTGTTGCTTTGAATGTCTATATTTTCCCCTGAAGTACTGTACCCAGTCTTGCTGGGTAGGTGATTTTTGGTTTTAGTCCTAGCTCTTTTGACCTCCAGGATATCATTTTCCAAAGGCTTCAACTCCTTAATTTAGAAGCTGGTAGATCCTGTGTTATCCTGATTGTGTTTCCACAATACTCCAATTGTTTCTTTCCAGCAGCTTGTAATATGTTGTCCTTAACATGGTGTAACAGTAATCAGTTTAGCAGATACTTAGCCCTTAGTAACTGCATTGTGTACCAAGAACTCCGCAGAGGACTGGATAAGAACCTGGGAGCTGTCTGCTTCTGAATCCAGGTGACTATTTAGTGGATTCAGGTAGGAGCCAGCATCATGGAAGGGGATCCAGGGAATCTGAGACACTACCCCAAGTCAAGATGAAGAAAAGGCCTCTCCTTGGATATTGAATGAGTGGTGAAATTGTGATTTACTTGTTACTGAGGAGTGGATGGCCTGTGTCTTTCCCACTACCCCTTAAGATAATACTGAGTAGTGACTAATGACTGACTAGTTACTGATGAGTGAATAGTGACTGATTGTTAGATAAATGACTGATTACATTAATCTGTGATTGCCCCATGACTGAAAGGTTAATCATTATATTGTGAATTGATTGAATGATTAAATATTCATAATTTTATTGTGAATTGATTGGATGTTTGCCTTGATTTGTAATGGAATAAATTAAGTGTTCACTATACTGTGTATTTCGAAACTTAAAAGCTGTTCACAGTGGCATTCCTTTGGGAATCTGCTTGTGCATAGTGTTACAGCTAGCAACTCTGGAATTTGGGTCTAATACTCCTAGGAATTTTCTTTTGGGGATCTTTTTCAAGAGGCAATGGGTGAATTCTTTCTATTTTGTCCTCTGGTTCTAGAATATCAGGGTAATTTTCCTTCAAAATTTATTGAAGGTGGATTTCTAGATCCTTTTATTTTTTTATCATGGCTTTCAGGTAGTTCATTAATTTTTAAATTCTCTCTCCTGAAAGTATTTTCCAGGTGAGTTGTTTTTCCAATGAGATATTTTATATAGTTTTCTATCTTTTTTTTATTCTGTTGGATCTGTTATATAATATCTTGATTTCTCATGAAGTTATTAGCTTTCATTTGCTCCATTATAATTCTGAAGGAAGTGTATTCTTCACTGAGCTTTTGGATTTCCTTTTCCATTTGCCCAATTCTGCTTTTTAATAGCATTATTGTCTCTATTGTCTTTGTGGACGTCTTTGGCTAGTTGAGTTATTCTATTTTAATGGTGTTATTTTCTTCAGTATGTTGGGCATCTTCTTTAGCATGCTGTTGACTTGTTGTTCATGATTTTCTTGCATCACTCTCCTTTCTCTTCCTATTTTTTCCATACATCTCTTTTTTTTTTTTGCTTTTATAAATTTTTTTTTTAATTTTCAACCTTCACTTCCACAAGAGTTTGATTTACAAATTTTCTCCCTGTCCCCTATTTCTCCACTCCTGTGTAGGAAACATACTGGACACCCCTTATCCCAATCTGTTCTCTCATGTACCTCCCACCCCAATCCCTCCCTTATTTCTTGAAGGACAAGATGGATTTCTATATCCCATTGCCTGTATATCTTATTTCCCAGTTGCATATTAAAAACAATTTTAAAGATTTGTTTTTAAAAGTTTGATTTCTAGATTCATCCCCTTCTTCCCTCCTAACCAACCCCCACTGGAAAGACAAGCAATTAAATATAGGTTGTACATGTCTAGTTATGCAAAACATTTCCATAGTACTTATATTGTGAAAGACTAATTATATTTCCCTCCATCCTATCCCACTCTCCCACTTATTCTATTTCCTCCTATTTTGTCACTGTCTCTTTTCAAAATGGTTTGCTTCTAACTCCCCTCTCCTTGAATCTGCCCTTTCTTCTATCATACCTGCTCTTATCCCCTTCCCTCCTGCTTTCCTCTAGCATAAAATTACCAATTAAGGGTGTATATTATTCCCTCCTCAAGCCAAATCCAGTGAGAGTAAGGTTGACTCATGGCTTTCACTTTTATGCTCTTACCCTCCATTGTAACAGTGTTCTCTTCACTCTTTTATATGAGACACTTTACCTTATATTATCTCTCCCTTTCTCCTTCTTCCAATATAATCCTCTCTGACCTCTTAATTTTAATTTTTTAGATAGCATCCTTTCATATTCAACCCATTCTGTTTCCTCTGTCTATGTATACAACTACACAATAGACACATACCCCTATGTATGTACACACATACACACAAACACACACACACACACACACATATGAATGTATGTAAACACATGTACATTTATATTACCTTCAACTACCCTCATACTGAAAAAAGATTCACGAGTTTCAATTATCATTTTTCCATGTAGGAATGAAAATAGTTCATCTTTAATAAGTGCCTTATGATTTATTTTTCCTGTTTACCTTTTCATACTTCTCTTGCTTCTTGTATTTGAAAACAAAATTTTCTGTTCAGCTCTGGCCTTTCATCAAGAATGATTGAAAGTCCTCTATTTCATTGAATATCCATATTTTACCCTGAAGTATTATGTTCACTTACGCTGGACAGGGGATTCTTGGTTTTAATCCTAGGTCCTTTGACCTCCATAATATCATATCCCAAGCCCTTTGATCCCTTAATGTAGAAGCTGCTGGATCTTGCGTTATCCTGATTGTGTTTCCACAGTATTCAAATTGTTTCTTCCTGACTGGTTGTGATATTTTCTGCTTGACCTAGGAACTCTGGAGTTTGGCTATGACATTCCTAGCAGTTTTCTTTTACAGATTTTTTGTTTTTTTCAAGAGGCATTGGGTGAATTCTTTCAATTTTTATTTTATCATCTGGTTCTAGCCTATCTGGGCAATTTTCTTTGAGGATTTCTTGAATGATGATGTCTACACTCTATTTTTGATTATGGCTTTAAGGTAGTTCAATAATTTTTAAATTATCTCTTCTGAATCTATTTTCCAGGTCAGTTGTTTTTCCAATGAGGTATTTCACATTGCCTTCTATTTTTTTTTCATTCATTTGCATCTGTTTTATAGTATCTTTATTTCTCACAAAGCCATTATCTTCCGTTTGCTCCAATCTAATTTTGAAAGAATTATTCTCTTCAGTGAATTTTTGAAATTCCTCTTCTCTCTAGGAAATTTGGCTTTGTAAGGCATTCTTCTCTTCATTGGCTTTTTGGGCCTCTTTCGCCATTTGAGTTAGTCTATTTTTTTGGTGTTATTTTCTTCAGTCTCTCTGTTCACTTGTTTTTCATGGTTTTCTTGCATCATTCTCTTTTCTCTTCCCAATTTTCCTATACTTCTCTTAATAGATTTTCAAAATCCTTTTTGAGCTGCTCCAAGGCCTGCATTCAGTTCATATTTTTTGTAGCCTTTTGGTGCAGAAGTTTTGACTTCATTGTCTTCTTCTGGTTCTGTTTTGATCTTAGTCCCCCCAAAAAGGATTCTGAAGTCTGATTGCACTTCCTCTTTTTGCTCAACTTGCCAGCCAATTACTTGTCTTTTGAGCTCTCTGCCATGGTAGCGCTCTGCTTCCAAAGTGGAGAGGGCTGTGTCCCAAATTACTGGTGTTCTGCCCCACTGTTGTAATAGATTTTCTAGGGACCTGCCTCAGAATTGTGAGGAGGACTTTTGCTCCACTACCTCAAAAAACTCTTTTACACCAGCCCTCCTCGCCGTAGCTCCACCACTCAAGACTGTGGCACAGATCCAAGCCCCACAAAGCAAGAGTATCCTGCCTCAGTGCCAGCAAAGAGATTCCTGCAAATGTCTTCTGGATTGTTACTTGGTCCCTTTCTGATCTTTAGGGCAGAGCCAGAAGCAGCAGTAGCAGAAGTTGCCCCCATGGTCACCTCTGCTTCCTCAAGGGCAGGGGCCAAACTGTGTTCTTCCCTCACCCTCGATCTGTAGGCTTCCCTGCTGACTTTTTACTCTCTCTTTGGCATTTATTGGTGGAGAAATCTTGAAACTGCCACAATTGCCAGTGATTCACTCTCCCGAAATTTGTTCTGACTGGCTTTGCCACTGGTCAGAGCTGCCCCAGGTGTGGGACTGCATGGCTCAGGTGATTCTGCCCTCTGCTCCATGTCAGTGTGATAGACCTTTCTTGACAACCTACCAGGCTGCTTTCAGCAGGGGATTTATTTCTCTCTGACACTTTGTGAGTTCTGTAGCTCTAAAATTTGTTTAGAGTCATATTTTACAGGCATTGGAGGTTGTTGGAACAGGAGCTGAAGAAAATTTCTGCTTTTACTAAGTCATCTTTGCTCAATCCCCTCCTCTACTTCTCTTATTTGATTTTCAAAAGCTTTCCTGAGCTCCTCCATAGCCTGCAACCAATTAATATTTTTCTTGCGGCCTTTTGATGCAGGAGTTTTGACTTTGATGTCTTCTTCTTATTCTTTGTTTTTATCTTTTTTGTCTCCAAAGAACAATTCTCTCATCTGATTTCTCTTCCTGTGTTTGTTCATTTTGCTAACCAATTACTTGACTTTTGAGTTCTTTGCCATGATAAAACTGTGCTTCCAAAGTGGACAGTGCTGTTTCCAAAATTTCTGTAGTTTTGTGCAACTGTTATCATAGCTACTTCTAGGCACCTGCCTCAAAAGTGTGAGGAGTATTCCCTCTCCACAGTCACAACATGGTCTGCCATTTCAGTGCTGTTTCTCACCCAAGAACCACCACCCAAGACTGTGACCCAGGTCCAAGAAGGTCAATGCAAGAGAATCTTGCCTTAACACTGACAAAGTGATTCCTCCATTTGACTTCTGATCAGCTGCTTAACTCCTCCCCCCCCCACCACCATCTGTGGACCTTGATCTCTGGAAGCAGTTGCTCTGTTTCAACAACCCCAGTGACAGGAACCAAATTGCACTCTTCTCTTACCTGTGTCCAACAGAATTTCTCCTCTGACCTTTTACTTGCTCTTTGGCCTTTCTGTGTTGGGAAGTCTGAAATCTACCACAACTGCCAGTCATTTAGTCCCCTGAGGTCTGCTACTGCCAGTCTGTGCTGCAGGTCTGTTCTGGCATGGCCCACATGAGACTGTGCTCTACTCCCAGCCCAGTGCAATAGAAACTTCCTTCCAGCTTGCCAGGCAGTCTTCAGCTGGAGATGTATTTCATTCTGTAATTTTGTGTGTTCTTTAGTTCTAAATTTTTTAGAGTAATTTTTTTTATAAACATTAGAGATGATTGGGGTATGAACTCACACAACTTCCTGCTTTTATTACGCCTTCATGCCTCTGCCCCAACTTTAACCATTCTCAAAAAAAGAAAAAAAAAACAACTAGGGTGAATACAGAAACTGAACAGATGGAAAGAATTTTGGAGAAGACAGAAGCTTGGAGAAGTAGAAAACCTATGGAAACAGAAGGTCATTGAATGTAGAAAGAAGGGATGCCTGAGACCATTTAATACAATCTCTTTCTTAAAGAAAAAAAAAATATTTCAGTGGAAGAGCTTTAAAGTAGTCCTCCAAGTTTTCTTTGAAGGATTATAGAATTGGAGAGCTCTTCTTCATCTGTAACTCTTAGATTGTCAAATTTTATGTCAAATTGAAATCAGTCTGTCTAAGCCTTTACAGAGGCACAGAAATTTAGAGCTGCAAGGAACTTCAATATCCACTGGCCAACTCATACATTAATTTGTATTCATGTGGTGTATATTTGAAACATTAAGGTAATGTACATTTTGACCCTGTGGTTAAATCCAATCTTCTTTATGACTAGCGTTAGTTCACTTCAGGCTTTGTATTCCCAGGACTTAAGGAAGGGGTTGGTCCATAGTGAATATTTAACAATTGCTGAATGACTGGATGTTGGAATGAATACCTCTCTCCATTTCAATAAACCTAATGAGTAGCCATCCATCATTTGTATGATTATTTCCAGTGATTGGGAGCCCTCTACTCCTCAAGGCAGGCCATTCCTTTTTGAGCAGTTCTATGTGAGAATTTCTTTCCATCTATATCATGCCAAGACTTATTAAGCCATTACTATGTGCAAGGCACTCTGTTGATAGCTAGGGTTACAAAGAAAGACAAACTGTGCACAAATAATTCACATTCCAATAGGGTAGAATATAAGCAAACCACTACATGTATACAAGATAGATGTATCTGTATCTATCTGTCTGTCTATCTATATAGATAGCTATCTACCTACCTACCTACCTACCTATCTAATTCTAGGCAACAGAAGAAAGAAAGTACTAGCTTTGAAGAACTTCTTAAGAAGGGGAGATGTGAAATGTGTATTGAAGAAAGACAAGAGAAAAAAAAAGTTATGGAGAGAAATAATTCCAGTTATATGTAAAGACTGTGGTAGGGAACACCAGCATAAAGGCAGAATTATGATATGGACTGTTGTGTTCAAGGAACAGCAAATATGACTTTATGGTTTTCCAGACTGTAGAATACTTGGAGGCAGTAAAATGAAAAAAGACTGGAATGTAAGAAGGGCCTAGATTAGTAAGGATTTTAAATGACAGAGGAATTTACTTTTAAATCTGAAGATAATGTGGAGTCCCCAAAACTTATTGACATGGGAAGTGACATGTTCAGACCCCTGTATCTTGTATTCATTTGGTTTTGTCCCTTGATGTCAATAAAAAAACAAAACAAAACAAAACAAAACAAAACATGGATTCCCTCTTCTTCACATAAATGCCCTTCAAATACCTGCGAATGTCTATCATGCCATTCCTACATCGTTTTTGTTCTTCCTCAGGCAAAACATCTCCAATTCCTTCAAATGATCCTCATATCATAAATATGTGGCCCTTCACCATCATGGTTGCCCTCCTTTTCATGTTATCTAGCTAACAGTATCTGTCCTAAACATCTTTCTCACTCTCACTAATTTAGAAAAAAAAATAATTGATTTAAGTTACTGGCCATCCCATCAGCATATATGTACATGCATATGCATATGCATAAATACACACACACACACACACACACACACATACACAACTACACTTTTTTCGAGAGGGATTTTAAATTTTTTTGCCTTTTTTTTTTCCTTTCTGAAATGAAACTTTCAGACACTCCAGTGAGAGATTCAACATGATTTGGAGAAGCATTTCTTTGTTCTGTCCTATCCTCAAAGAAGTAATTAAATTCAAAATCCCAGCTTCCTCTTGAGTCCCCAGTGTTTCCTCTCTTTAACTTCTCCCTCATGATTTCCATCCTTATTATTGCTCCTTTTTTTTTCTCTGCCAGTCCAGTGATGTGTGTGTGTGTGAGTGAGTGATTTAATATTAGGATATGATAAAGTTATGTTTCTATCAAAAATATGTTATATGATAATTCAGATATGTAAGTAGCACAAACTCTGGGCTCATTTTCACCCAATCTCATTCCACTTTTGTTCCAAGTACCAAAAAATTAATTAAATAATTCTCTCCTTTTTCTAGGGGTAACTTTCAAGGGGAAATGTTCTACTGTCATATTACTAATAAGCCCCCATCTGGTGCACTCCCAACTACACATTAACTAGTAAACATCTTCCCATATACAACCAATTAATATCACTTAGTGGCTCCTACTACCAGAAAATCTAGAGCATTTCCCTTCTTTATTTGAAAGGGACCAGGAAAGAGAGTGAGAGATTATCTGTTCAAACCATTTGGATATACACTAAGCTCAGGCTCAGCAGCCAATTAAACACTTTTCATCACTCTTTAGCAAATTATCAGGAAATGGTTGGAGAATGGATCTACATGAACTCAAATGGAGACTGAAAAATGTCCATATGTATTGGTAATGGAATTTGCAGATGCCCCTGTATTGGCTTGGTTTTTGGGTTGAGTGTTAAAACCCAGAGCTTGTGAATCCCACTTGTGGGATGGACTTGTTGACATGAAGAGAGCATGCTGAAATGGGAGGAGCCATGAATTGGGAGAGAGGCCCAATCAGAGAGAAGGCCAGAAGGACTTTGGCAGAGCAGTATCCAATATCATGGAGCCTGAGTTGCTGAGAGAAAGCCTGCTAAGAGCCCATTGGAACTGCCCAGGACTTTTGAGAATGTCACTGGAACTGCCAAGAACTGAGGAGGTATGGCTGTGATGCTGGTATTTTGTCTGTCTGTTTTGATGGTGTTTTGCCAGATTCATCTGCTGGTGAAGGACAGTGCTGCTGTTGTAGAGGTCCTGGAACCTGGCTGTTGGTTCAGAAGCCCTGAAGGAGGATTTTCTTGTGGTACCTGCACAGAAATCCTGGAAGAGGGCCTTGCTGATGTTTTCAGGGATTCTGTGACTGTTCTACAGTCAGAGAGTGACTTGATGAGGACACTGGCTATGGCTTTGTTGAGCCTTGTCTCCCCAAGAACTGAGATTGCTGAGGGTTTGCCTCAAGTGAAGATGAAAGAAGGCTCTTTCCTTGGATATTCAATGCTGAGCTTAACCTTGTAACTTAAGGGCGGATGGCCTTTTGTGCTCTCCTGCCCCTTTTGAGATTCAGGGGTGGGAAGCCTTTGAGTGATTGAGCAAATGAATGTACTTTGTTTATGGTTGGAGACTAATCTCAGTTTGAGAAGAGACTTTTGACTGACTAAATGAATGTACTGTCTAGGGGTGGAGTAGTACCTGGATTGAATTGAGAACTTGCTAAAGGAACAAGCTACACTTTATTTTGACTTTTTCTGTTCTGGGAATGTTTGCTGAACAAATGGGGTTTACTATGCTGGTAATCCGAACCTTGGAAGTTGTCTTTGCTTGGCATTACACCATGTGATATGTACACCTTGGGAAGAGGCTCAACAAGTCTTCAAATATATTGGAACATGAAATTTTACTCATTATTTAAGGAATAGATCCTTTTTTTGAGAGAATCTCATTATATTTATCTAAAAGAAAACAAAATTCTCAATATGATAAGTATTCAATTTGTAAAAATTCCATTTACTTATTAAATTCACAATTTTTAAATAAATATTTGTGAGACTGTGATTTGTTAGTTATACCCTGACAACATATAGGATTTCCAAAATTAAAAGGGTTCAAGATCAGAAGACTTGGTATATGTGGAAAAGAGGTTCTCATCTTTGGTAGGCATATTGCTAACGACCTATTAGAATTGCAGGTTATAAAAGCTATAAATGACTTTTAAACATACCTGTTCCTCACTTTTACAGGTGAAAAAAATTGTTTAAGAGAGAATAAAATGGGGAGTGGAGCCAAAATGGCAGAGAAATAGCAGGAGCTTGCTTAAGTTCCTGCTCCAATCACCTACAATACCTGTAAAAAAAATTAAACAAATTCTAGAGCTACAGAACCCACAAAATGACAAAGTGAAATACATCTTCAACTGAAATCTGTTTGGCAAGTCTAAAGGAAGGGTCTATCAGACCAAGCTGAGAGCAGAGCAGAGCACTGCACAGATTGCACAAGCACAGACCAGCTACACAGACTGGCCAGAGTGACCTTAGGGGACTGAATGACTGGAAGCTGTCATGATTTCCAGACTTTTCAACCCATACACACTGAAGGGAATGTAAGAGGTCAGTAGGGAAACCCTGTTGGACCTGGGTGAGATAAGAGTGCAGTTTTCCCCCTGTCCCTGGAGTGGTGGGGGCAGCAGCAACTGTGGCAGTGTGGTGGCAGCTTTCAAGCACCAGGTCCTCAGATGGTATGGGGACCAAGTGACCGAACACAGGAAAATTAAAGGAATATCTTTACTGGCACTGATGGAGGATTCTCTTTCTTTGTCCTGCTTAGATGTGGGTGGAAATATTGGGTAATAATCCTGGGGTGAGGAGGAATGCTAGCAAAGTCAAAACTTCTGCATCCAAAGGCTCCAAGAATAATATGAATTGGTTGCAGGTCATGGAGGATCTCAAGAACAATTTTGAAAATTAAGTAAGAGAAGTAGAGGAAAAATTGGGAAGAGAAATGAGAGTGATGAAAGAAAATCATGAAAAATGAGTCAACAGCTGACTAAAAGAGACCCCCCAAAATACTGATGAAAATAACAGCTTAAAAATAATTTAAGAGGAGCAGAGCCAAGGTGGCAAAATAGAGGCAGGAACTTGGCATGACCTCCCGCTCCAACCACCTCTAATACCAGTAAAATACAACTCTAAAAAAAAATTTAGAGATACAGAAACCACAAAGTTACAGAGAGAAACAAATCTCCCATTGAAGATAGCCTGAGAGGAAGGGTGAATCCCACAAAGATGGGAGCCAAGGGCAGCCTTGTGTGAGCCATGTGGTCTGAGATTCAGGACAGTCCCAACCAGAGGCACAGACTGGCCAAAGCAGAATTCAGGAGAGTGGCTCTCCAGCAACCGTGGTTGTTTACAGATTTCTCAACCCATAAACACCAAAGAGAAAGTAAAAGGTAAGAAGGGAACTCTGCAGGAAACTGGGTGATGGAGACATGGTCCAAATAGGTGGGAGAGGTGGAGTGGCTGCAGCTGCTGCCACATGTCTGCCTATAGAGTTCCTGGCCTGCAGATCATAGGAAGACCAAGCATCCATGCAGAGGGTAATCACTCTTGATTTAACCTGCTTGGATCTCAATTGTGATTTTGGCTGGTAGTCCTAGGCTATATGGAGAGTATACTGTAGCTTGGGTTGTCTGTAGAGAGGGTGCTCATCTAATAGCTCTGACAAGATTTGCAAAAACCACAGTAATTTGGGACATAGCTATCTACATTCTGTAATCTTAGCTTAACCATGGCAAAGAGCTCAAAAGTGCCTCACAAGATGAACAAGCAATAGAAGCCCAATCAGAACATAGAATCCTTTTATGGAGAGAAAAAGGATCAAAACATGAAATCAGAAGAAGACAAAATATTCAAAACTCCTGCATCAAATGCTTCTAACAAATATACAAATCAGTTACAGGCCATGGAGGAGATGAATAAGTATTTTGAAAATCAAGTAAGAGAAATGGAGGAAAAATTGGGAAGAGAAATGAGAATGGTGCAAGAAAATCATGTAAAAGAAGTCAACAACCTGACTGAAGAAAATCAGACCTTAAAAAAAGGACCGACTTGAATGGCAAAAGAGGCCCAAAAAGCCAATTAAGAGAAGAATGCCTTAAAAAGCTGAATTGCTCAGATAGAAAAGGAATTTCAAAAACTCACTAAAGAGAATAATTCCTTCAAAATTAGATTGAAGCAAATGGAAGCTAATACATTTATGAGAAACCAACATAATATTACACAGATCAAAACAAATGAAAAAAAAATAGAAGACCATGTCAGATATCTCATTGGAAAATCCAAAAGATTTGGAAAATATATCCAGGAGAGATAGTTTAAAAATTATTTGACTACCTAAAAGCCATGATCAAAAAAGGAGCCTAGAAATAATCCTTCAAAAAATTTTCGAGGAAAATTGCCCTGATATTATAAATACAAAGCACAAAACAAAAGTAAAAGAGTTCACTGAAATGCATCTTATAAAATAAACCCAAAAGAAAACTCCTAGGAATATCATAGCCAAACTCCAGAATTCCCAGGTCTAGGAGAAAATATTACAGGCTGTCAGGAAGAAACAATTTGAGTACTGTGGAAACACAATCAGAATAACACAAGACCTATCAGCTTCTACATTAAGGGATATGATGTTATGGAGATCAAATGAGCTATGATTAAAACCAAGAATCATTTACCCATCAAAACTGATTATAATGCTTCAGGGGAAAATATAGTCGTTTGTTGAAGTAGAGGACTTTCAAATAATCTTGATAAAAAATTAAAATAAAATAAAAATGAAATAAAAAAGCAGAGCTGAACAGAAATTTTACTTTCAAATACAAAAGGCAAAAGAAACATGAGAAGGTAAACAGGAAAAAGAAATCAGAAGAAACTTACTAAATTTGAACTATTTACATTCCTACTTTGAAACACAATAATTGTAATTCATGAGACTTTTTTCAGCATGAGGAGAGTTGAAGGGAATAGAGATACACACACACATGCATACATATATACATATACATATACATATATACATATTCATACATACATATATATATATGTATGTTAGGTGGTGCATGTGTATAAATACATAGACAGAGGGCAAAGGATCAGTTGGATAGGAAGGGGTATCTAAAAAGCAAAATTAAGAGATGAGAGAGGAATATAATTGGAGAAGGAGAAAGGGAGAGGTAGAATAGGATAAATGATCTCATATAAAAAGAGGCAAGAGGAAACTGTTACAATGAAGGGGAAAAGCAGGAAGGTGAAAGGGAAGGGATAAACCTTATTCTCATTGAATTTGGCTTAAGGAGGGAATAACATACAGACTCATTTGGTTATCTTACCTTACAGGAAAATGGGGAGGGGGGAGAAGATAATAGGGGAGTGGATGAAGGGAGAGCAGACTGGGGGAGAGGTTAGTTAGAAGCATATAGTTTTGAAAAGGGACAGGGTCAAAGAAGAAAGTAGAATAAGTAGGGGGAAGGATAGGATGGAGGAAAATTAGGTAAGTCTTTCATAATATAACTAACATGAAAATATTTTGCATAAATACACATGTGCAATCTAATATTGCATTGCTTATCTTCCCAGTGGGGTGGGTGAGGAGGGAAGAAGGGAAAGAATCAGGAAATCAAATGATTGTTAAAAATTGTTTTTTAAATGCAACTGGGAAATAAATTATACAGGCAATAGTGTATAGAAATCCATCTTTTTCCTACTAGAAATTTAGAGGGGAGATGGGGGAGGATAGAAGAGAAAGCAGATTGGGGGAAGCTATATTTCGTATGCTTTCTGTCTTGGGGTGGTAGGTAGGGGAAAGATGGGGAGAACATTTGCAACTAGAAATTTGTGAAAATGAATTTTGAAAATGAAAAAATAAATTTAAAAATAAATAAATGAATGAATAAATTAATTTTAACAAGAAATTAAAAAATAGTTTATGTCAAATACCCAAAGAGGTTAAAAAAACCAATAAATATAAGGATGCCTAAAAAGCAGAATTAGTCAAATGAAAAAGGATGTCCAAATGCTCACTGGAGAAAATAATTCCTTCAGTATTGGAATGGAGTAAATGGAAGCTAATGAATTTATGAGAAATAAAGATATTATAAAAAAATAGAAGGCAATGTCAAATATCTTACTGTAAAAACAACTGATCTGGAAAATAATTCCAGGAAAGATAATGTGTATATATATATATATATATATATATATATATATATGTGTGTGTGTGTGTGTGTGTGTGTGTGTGTGTGTGTGTGTGTGTATACATATATATATATATATATGTATGTATGTATGTATATATATGATCATGAAAGCCATGATAAAAAAAAATGCTTAGACATCATCTTTCAAGGAATTATTAATGAAAACTGCTATGATATTATAGAACTAGATAGGTAATTTTTCTCAAATTAAATAGGCAAGAAAATACTGTTAATGTGTTTTGGAGGGGAAGAATAGGGAGATGAAGCGGAATGAGTCAATTTTAGTCTCATTGGATTTGGTTAAAGGAAGGGATAACATATATAGTCAATTGGATATCTTGCTCTACAGGAAAATAGGTTGGAAGGGTATAAGAGGGGGAGATGATAGAAGGAGGAGCAGATTAGAGGTGGGGTTAGTCAGAAGCAAACACTTTTGAAAAGGGACAGGATTAAAGGAGAAAGTAGAATAAATGGGGGGAAGGAAATATAGTTTTTCATAATATGACTACTATGGAAATGTTTTACACAATAATACATGTATTATTTATGTTGAATTGCTCATCTTCTCAATGCAGATGAGTGAGGAAGGAAGAAGGAAGATAATCTGGAACTCAAGGTTTTAAAAACAAATGTTAAAAAAATAATTGTTTCTACATGCAACTGGGAAATAAGATATACTGGCACTGGTATATAGAAATTCATGTTGCCCTACAAGAAAGTCATGGGAAAGGATGGAAGGGTAGAATAGAGGAGGAGAGAAGAGAGGGAAGACTAGGGGAAGGGGAATCAGTGTGCTAGCCAACTTAGGGTGTGAGGTAGGGGAGAGATAGGGAGATAATCTTGTGGAAAAGAGCATTGAAAATTAAATAAACAAACAAAATTTAAATATTAAATAAATAAAGAAAAAAATGTTCATCAAAGGTTGAACAACTAATTAGTGACAGAGGTGTGTCTAGTACTTTGATCTACTGATTACTCCTCTGCATCTTTTTCCCAAAACAACTTGCCAAGCTGAAAGAGCAAAGAGCAAATCTCTGTGCTTAGGTAGTTACAAAAATAAAACCAGTTCAGAGAAAATTGAAATTTTCTTGTAGAGTCCTCATTGAACGTGAAGACTATATTGTTTAAAAATTATTATAATAATCATTCTTTCTTTTCATGTTTCAAGGATTCAAGACAGATTCAAAGAAATTTGTTCTCCCCAGTAAAATACAAATAAAAGTTGCTTCTGGATGCCTAATAGATAATCTGCAGCAAGTCTCCCAACTCCTACCCCAAAATGGCACAGAATTAGATCTTTTATCTTCTCTCTAATTTTCAAAGAGCCATGAGAATGGCTGATTTTGTTTCATCTCTTGAAATAGACTTATTGTTTTAAAGACTTATTCATGTGAATGGAATGACTGATATTTAAGGCCAAATTTGCTAGCTTTTACATTTACATGAAAATAATCATACAATCTTCAAGGGCAGAAATCTCCTTTCCAAAAATCTTTTCTTTAAAATATTAATAACAATAAAAATAATAATTTAAATTATTGGTGTCTTTTTTTTAAAATACATTCATTTCTAGATATATATCACCCTCTTTTCTCTTCTAGTAAGCTTCTACTTCTAACAAAGGAAGGTATTTGAACCAAACCAATTGTCACAGTGATGGCACCTAACAACATAAGCAGTGTTTCTCAGCCAGAGCACCTTACCTAGCCAAGGAAAGGAGGACAGGATAATGCATTTTGTTGTCTCTTCTCTGTGATCAAACTTACTCATTATTATTAAAATATATTACATTTTTTCCATGGCATTTTTATTTTCTTTTCCTATTCTTATATTGGTTGATCACTAACAGACACTTGTAGAAATCTAAATTATTTTCCCTAAAGAGAGAGAGCGAGAGTTTATTTAAAGTGCCTTCCAAGGTTATGAGACAGCGAAATGTAGGAAAAATTAAATACTGTCACTCCTTCAGCATCATAGAAGCTGTCATTTTCTTGTTTTGGGTGTTTTGTCTTTCAGTCCCATTTACTCTCTGTGACCCAATATGGAGTTTTCCTGGCAAAGACACTCGTTTGCTATTTCCTTCTCCTCTTCATTTTACAGATAAAGAACTACAGCAAAAAGGGTTAAGTGACTTGCCCAAGTTCTCACAGTTAATAATTGCTGGATGCCAAATCTGAACTGTGGAAGATGAGTCTTCCTAACTTCATATACAATACACTATCCGTGTCCAACTAGATGTTGAACCAGCCATATTTGTGGTCATTTATACTCAATTTTTCTTAAATATTTGAATTTTCACATTATGAATTACAAAGTTAATACAAAAGTATATTTTATTTTATACCAATTATCTGTGCCTCTCAAATTTCTAGCTTGGGTTTCATAATCATCCCTGAAGTTATTATAGTTCTTTGAGTACAGATATTATTTAATTTCTGTTTTTGTATAGCCATCACCTAAAACAGCATATGGTGTATGGTAAAGATTTAAGAAATATTCCTTGGGGTGGAGCCAAGATGGCAGCGTAGCAGCAGCAGCATATCACAGCTCTCACATAACCTCCCCAAAATACCGATAAAATATGACTCTAAAGTAATCCTAGAACTCCAAAATGCACACAAATATACTTTCCACTAAAGTCAGCTTGGCTACGAGGAACCATATCAGCACTGAGGAACCATATCAGCACTGCAAACTGAAACCAGCCTGGCCTGAAGGCCTGGCTGAGCCCCAGGAACAGCTGGACAGAAGGAGCTTAGGAGCCTCTGGTGAGCGGATCAGTGGCAGCTGCAGCAGTGTTCAGAACTAGGTCAGTAGGGCTTGCAAAATCCGGGGAGAAAAGTGGTCTGGCCGAAAGGCCTCCAGGGCTGGAAAGCAAAAGGCAGAGATTTTGCACCAGCCTCCCCATTGCAGGTTTTGTGCCCTCAGCCTTCAGACTGCAGGAGGACCAAGTTATCGTTCAGAGGCTGAGTAATCTCGCATTGAGCGGCCTGTTTCCAGATAGTGGTCTTGGGCTTTGGTCTTGTGGGTCCTCTTTATCCAGCGAGCTGGAAGTGGGAAAGGGACCCAGCACCTTCCTGAGAGCTACGGCAGCCAGGAGGACCCAAGCGATTTGGGACAGAGCTTTCCATTCTGGAAGCAGAGCCCCACAGAGATTTAAAAAAAAATCACAGACTGACCAACCATGAGTAAGAATAAGCATAAGAAGCAGAGTAAGAACAGCAATCAAACCCTAGATTCCTTCTTTGAAGGAAAGAAGGACCAAGGCAGAGAGCTGCAGGAGGACAGCACAGCCAGAGCTCCCCCACCAGGGGCTTCCAATAAACATGAAGATTGCCTTAAAG
>CM053581.1:11475734-11493612 GCA_028627135.1 Pseudochirops cupreus | reverse complement strand
ACCCTACAGGAAAATAGAGGGTTAGGGGATAATAGGGGGGATGTTGGAAGGGAGAGTAGATTTGGGAAGAGGGTAGTTAGAAGCAAACATTTTGGAAAAGAGGTAGTGTCAAAGGAGAAAATAGTTGCATAGTTGGTCATTCACAATAAAACAATTATGGAAATGATTTGGGTAAGTACACATGTACAATCTATATTGAATTGCTTGTCTTCCCAGTGGAGGCACGTGAAGAGGGAAGAAGGTAAAAAATCTGGAACTCAAAGTTTAAAAAAAAAAAAAACAAATGTTTAAAAAAATATTGTCTACATACAACGGGCAAATAAGATATACAAGCACTCAGGTACTGAAAGCCATCTTGCCCTACTAGAAAGTTAGGGAGAGGTGATGAGGAAGTTTGTAGGAGTTGAAAATGAAAGGATGATATCTAAAAAGTAATTTTTAAGGAATCCTACAGATTGGGGGAAGAGGTATTCAGTTGACTTGCTATTTGGGGATGTGGGTAGCAGAAAGGTGGGGAGAAAATTGTAACTCAAAAATTTGTGGAAATGAATGTTGAAAATTAAAAATAAATTAATTAATTGATTTTTAAAAAAGAAAAAGAGAAAGTGTTCAAGGGAGCAGTGATTGTCAAATGTGATCAGGCAATGGTTTACAAAATAGAAAATATTTAGGCAGAACCTAGTTGCTCTCCTGACCTCCAGTCCCTATTCTGGTTTTATCTCTCTAGTTGATATCTTGTAGGTATGTACATCAATCTCTCCCTCTGTGTGTGTGTGTGTTTGTCTCTCTCTCTCTCTGTCTCTCTCATACACAGACACACAGACACACACAGACACACACATACACACACATGCCTCACCCCAGATTTCTACCTAAATTCTTCTAAGCTTTCCTATTTTTGTTAATGAGTCAAGCATCCTTCTAGTGACTCTGAAGTCATGTTTGACTTTTCCATCTACTTTATTGCCCTAAGTCTATTAGGCTGTCAACTCAGATCAGTCTTACTTCCAAAATATCTGACATATTTGTTTAATTTTTTTTTCAGTTTACAATAAAATTACCCTATATTGACACTTCATTTCCTCTTATGTGCTCTATTATAATAGCCTCCTCATTTGGCTCCCTGCTTTCCATCTGTACATTCCCTAGTCTACTTTTGATATACCTGTTGGAAGATATCCCTAAAACACAGATGTGATTATGCATCCTTAGAAATCTCCAATGGTTCTCATTTACCAGCTAGATTTAAAAAACATCCCCAGAATCATATTTGAAGTTCTCATTTCTAAGTATCCTTTTTGTTTTTCTCTTTTTCAGTCAAAAATGACCTGCTAGCTTTGTTCCTTCCATTTCCCCTCTCATGCCTTTGCAAAACTGGCTACCCATGTCTGAAAAAGTTTCCTTTTACACTAGAACTTACTTTATAAAGTCCCTATCTTCCTCTAAAGTACAGTTCAGAAGCCTTCTCCAGGGGATCTTTTTTTATTCTCACTTATTATTAGCACTATTTCCCTCTTGAAATGTTTCTGTATTAATCTCCACTCACTTGGTATCTACTTAAATTACTAAATTTTCCCCCAACAGATTGTTATCTCTTTTAGGGAAGGGATTGTCCTTTTACCTCTTTTCTGTAGCCCCAATGTTTAGTTCAATGTCTGACAAATAGTAGATACTTAGTAAATGTTTATTAACTATTGACTTCATAGTGGAAGTTTCCCTCAATAGAATGTAAGCACTTTGTATATAGATAATGCTCCATTATGTCTTTGCATAATCAGCATCTAGCAGAGTATTTTTATACTGATAAAAAAAAGCCACCAAATTTCAGGAGATGTAGCTGAACTGCATGGAGACAGGAGATGACATACAGAGTATGGGAAATAACTAGTATACTAATTAGGCTGGAAAAGAGATAGAAAAAAAGTGATATTGAGTAAGACCGAGAAAGTAGGTTAGAGCAAAAAAGTGAATTACATGCACCATGTAAGAATTTGAATTTTTGTTATTAATAGTGTTGGGGAGTCACAAAAAAACCTTTTGACACTGTGAATGATATGAGAAACAGTGGATCTTGAAAAGATTATTTTGTTATCTACTTAAAAGATATTTAGAAAGATGAGAGAGGTGAACACAGGTCACAATACTACACAACACAGTACAATAACTAAGATAAATTCTAGATTTGGATTCAATAAACTTTGGCAACTTGGTAGATAGAAGAATAGCCAAGGAGAAGAATTCAAGATTTCTCACTTGAATAAGAAAAACATGAGTGTCAAAAGCAGCCAAAAAAGAGAGAGACTGGGACAGAGATAAAAAGACAAACACAGAAGAGAAGGCAGCCAGAAAAAGTAAGCGATGACAAGATGCCAGAGGAAATGGGAAAAAAAATGGAAAATAATAAGTTCATGGATACAAGTTGTTTCTTGTTTTTTACTAAGACAAAAGATTATAAATTCATTAAAGATTTAAGGAAATGAAAATATATACTGGAGTGCTATAACAGCAAGCACCCTAGTATACCCAAGATGGCTGCTACCACAGGTTCTTTGATCTGTTTTTCTAATGAAAAGCAACTCAAAAAGGGTTAACAATCTTAGTTTAATCAAACATCTATCATTTACCTAGTTCAGGGGAAAAAGTCAGTACCTTGAACTTCAGAGAATGCAAACAGAAGTTACAAGCAGACTATATATATATATATGGAGAGAGAGAGAGAGAGAATAACACAATTCAACTGACCAACAGATAGGGCTTCTGGCTGTCTGACCATCACATACCTACATAGTTAGTTACCAGAGAGGAAGTACAAACATCTGGGTTTTCATAACAGGGCGCTCAATGGCTGCCCATAGTCTCATCTGGCCAAATCACACAACTCTTCCCATAGGTAGCTCCCAAAGCAAAATCTCATGTCAGGGCATATATACATCTATATCTACATCTGCATCCACATCTACATCTACATATTCATATTCATATACATAAACACATACACATACACATACGTATACATATACATACACAAATACACACATACACACACACACACATACACACACACACACACAAACACACACTGTCTAATTTCAAAGTAACAGTAGATGTGTTGAAAAATAACCCTCCCCTAAGCAAGCTGTTCTTATTGGGCTCCAAGGGAGGCCTGTTAAAGGACAGGGAAGATCTTCAAATTCCCTTGCCATTATAGGTTTTTATAAAGTTATGAGTTTGAGCAGGCTTGGAACAGCCATCAAGATTCATCCTACAGAGGAGAGAGCCCAACTGATATCAGACAAAATGCATATGTAATAGAAAGAGTCATCAGAAATATTTTAACTTAGATATGGGGGAAAAAAAATGAGAATGGGAGTGAGGATCAGAAGATTGTTATCTATGCAAGGTAAAACAAAAGCCCATACTCCAGTCTTATGATTCAACTGAGTTGTGCTTTAGCTGTATAAAATTTTCCTTGGGCATTCTCAATCCTGAGGGCTTGTAAAAAGGTTAATGAAATCCATTTTCTCATTTTGTAAAGTAGCTATGCCTGAATTTACAGGAAAGAAAAAAAAATAACATTGGTAGCCTCTTTTTCTCCACTTCCAGCAAGCACCATCACTACCAGCAGCAACCACATAAAAGTCATTATCTAGCAAATTCTAGTACTAAAGAAAATAATTTCCCCCCTGTTGACTTAACTGTGCCTGGTCTATTTCTGTCCAAAGTAACCCAAACATAGCAAACTACACAAAAATGTTCTTATATTTTTTCTGAAGTGAATTTGGGAAATGTCATTTGTTCTCTCACTGAGAGAAAAAGATGAAATGCAATTGAGAAAAGGGGGAAAAAAAAAACCTTACTAGTTAATTCAGGCTCTTGCTTCCACCCCCCTCCTCTGTCTTGTAGCATGAGTCAAAAATTCAATCAAGGCTGGAGTTCTTGGGGAGGGATGAGGCCATGCAAGTTCCAGGAGAATGAAGAGTGCTGACTTGTCCTTCACTTACTTTCTCCCTTGATTTCTTGTTTTGCTTAGAATCTCTCAATATTGGTCACAGAAGTACTAGATCCTATTTCTTCTGTAATGTGATTTTCAATTTTAATAAAATAAATTTAAAATCACTAGAAAAAATGAATAAAGGATAACAGGAAGTGGTAGAAATCTCCACCAATACAATGAGAGAATAATAATATATTTCATCTATGAGGAACATGTTTTTGGACAGATGAGTAAATATTAAACATTAATAAATGTTAAGATTAGATATTAAATAAATTACTTTGCCTATTTAAATCCCTGTGAAATAGCGATCCATGCTATAGAATATACTGGATTCTGAGCTGATTCATCCATATTTGAGTCTAACTATGCCACTAACTCACTATATGAACACAGGCAAGGCATATTCCAAAACTTCTGTTTCATTCTATGTGAGATCACTTTCCAGGACTATGATTCTCCATCCCTATCCCCATCTTTAACAGTCTATGCATCTTTGATCCATAGTTGAGATTAGATGTCATAGTTATTCAGGCAAGTGGTGCTTGAGCAAGACCTAGAAGGATTTTTCAATTATTATTATTGAATTTGGGATTTGCATGGGACTGCAGAAAGCCTCTGACTGAATTTTTTGCTTTATGGATTAAAAACAAAAAGAAAGAAACAAAGAAACCAACAAAATAAAGAGTAATAATGAGGAAGTGAATTACTGAACAGCCTTCAATATCAAGACTTCTGGGAACCTCTCTCAACCTCTTGTTTGGTAGAACAACCCCAACAGCACAACCCAGGGATCTGTGGTAATTCTTTTGGAATAGTTGTGTGACACAGTGGACTGAGGGCCAAGCTTGAAGTCAGGAAGACTCATCCTCCTTAGTTCAAACGTAGCCTTGAACCCTTAGCAGCTGTGTCAAGTCACTTGGGCAAGTCACTTAACCTTCTTTATCTCAGTTTCTTCATCTGTAAAATGAATTGTAGAAGGAATCATAAAATCATCCTTTTTATTTAAATAGTGTGTTTTTTTTTTTGCCCAATTACATATGAAAAAAAATAGCATTCATTTTTTACAAGATTTTGAGTTCCAAATTTTTCTCCTTCCCTGTCTTTCTCACTTCCTCTCTTTTTAAAAGGTAGGCAGTTTGATATAGTTTACACATGTGCTATCATGTAAAAATATTACCACATTCATCACAGTTTTAGAAGAAGAAACAAATCAAAAGGAAATATAACCATGACAAAGAATAAATCAAGTGAAATGATGCTTTTATCTATATGATCTACACTCTGCATCCATTAGTTCTTTATCTGGATGTGGATGTCATTTTCATTTCAGTCTTTAGTACTTCTCATGGATCATTGAGTTGCTGAGAAGACCTAAGCCATTCATGGTTGATCATCACATGATGTTGGAGATACTATGTAAAATGTTTCCTTGGTTCCACTCATTTCATTTTACATCAGTTTGTGTAAGTCCAGTTTTCTCTGAAATCTGCCCGTTCAACATTTCTTATTGCACAATAGTATTCTATTACATTTATATGCCACAGTTTCTTCAGTCATTCCCCAAATAATGGGCATTCTCTCAATTTCTAATATTTCAGCAATACAAAAATGGCCAGTATAAATATTTTTGCATACGTAGGTCCTTTTCCTTTTGTTATGATCTCTTTTGCATACATATCTAATAGTAGTATTGCTGGGTCAAGGGATATACACAAAATGGTTGTCCTTTGGGCATCATTCCAAATTGGTCTCCAGAGTGACTGGATTAGTTCACAACTCTGCTAACAGTGCATTAACATCCCTGTTTCCCACATCCTATAAAACATGTATTATTTTCCTTTTTGTCATTTTAGCCACTCTGATAAAAGTGAGGTCATATTTCAGAGTTGTTTCAATTTTCATTTATCTAATAGAAAATGATTTAGAGCACTTCTTGACATTCCTACAGATATCTTTAATTTCTTCATCTGAAACCTGCCTGTTCATATCCATTTACCATTTTACAATTGGAGAATGGTTTGAATTTTCATAAATTTGACTCATTTTCTATATATTTCAGAAATGAGGCCATTATCAGAGAGACATTGTAAAGATTGTTTCCCAGCTTTCTATCTGGCCCAAATGAGAATGTATGTTATGCCAACCTTGAACTAATTCCAACAGAATAAGGTTGAAGCATTGTTTACCCATGCCTCTTTCCCTCCATTCTAAAAGTTCTTACTTTTACTCCTCTTATATGTGATATTATTTACCACATTCTACCTTTCCCTTCACTTTTTTCCCCCAGTTCATTCCTCTTTCTCACCACTTAATTTTAATTTTTGACATTATTCCATCATCTTCAACTCATACTCATGCTCTCTATGTAGACTTCTGCTAACTGCTCTAATAATGATAAAGGTCTTAAGACTTAAACATATCATCTTCCCAAATAAAAATGTTAACTGTTTAATCTTATTGAATCCCTTATTACATCTCTTTCTGGTTACATGTTTATGCTTCTCTTGAATCTTAAATTTGACAATCAAATTTTCTATTTAGCTCTGGTATTTTCATCAGGAATACTTTAAAATCCTCTTTTTCATTAAATGTCCATTTCCCTCCTGAATTATGACTCACAGTTTTGCTGGATAGGTGATGCCTGGTTGTAATCCTAACTCTTTTACCACCTGGGATATCACATTGCAAGCTTTCTGATGATGTAATGTAGAAGCTGTTATATCTTCTGTGACCCTGTGTATCAGCAAGCACCCAAGCATACTCAGGGTGGCTGCTAGCACAGGTTCTTAGATCTGCTTTTCTAAAGGAAAGCAACTCAAAATGGGTTAAAAGCCTCACTTTAATCAATGAAACACATATCATTTACCTAGTTCAGGGGGAAAAGTCAGCACCCTGAACTTGAGAGAATACAAACAGAATACAAAACACAAGTTACGAGCAGGCAAAGAAACAGATCAGCAGATGGACTTCCAACCATCTGACCATTACATCCATACCTATCCAGTTACCAGAGAGGGAAGCACCAACATCTGGGTTTTTCAAAGCGGGGAGGCTCAATGGTTTCCCAGAGTCTCAGCTGGCCAAATCACACAACTCTTCTCAAAGTGAGCCCCAAAGCAAAACCTCACATTGGGGTGTATAGATAGCCTTCTCCTGGGTCAAAGAATGTCACAGCCCTCTTGACCCACTGCTCACTCACAAAGTAATAAGGTGTGGGCATTACTGAAGAACAACCCCCCTCTGCAGGCTCCATGTGACCACATTCAGCCTCTCAGAGGGTAGAGTATACTTTCAAATCTGGAAAGGTTCTCAGAGTCACTTAAGCCACTTAAGCAAAGGGCCTAGGAGCAGGGAAGATCTTCAGATTCCCACAAAACCCTGATTATGACTCCAGGATATTTGAATTATTTCTTTCTGGCTGCTTGTATTATTTTCCTTTCTTTCTTTTCTTTTTTTTTTCAGTTAAATTTCTTTATTTTCTTATTTACATAATTCATTTCCATGACATTTTGAGTTACAAATTTTCTAACCATCTTTCCCCCACCCAGCACCCCAAAATAGCCATCCCACTATATAACCCCTCCCCCAATCTGTTCTCTCCTATGTCCTCCCTGATTGCCCCTCTGACTTTCCTGTACTGCAAGATGGATCTCCCTACTCCAGTGCCTGTACATCTTAATTCCCATTTGCATGTAGATAATAATAATAATAATAATAATTTTAAATGTATATATGTATATATATCTATCTATATATATATCTATATATATCTATATATATATATCTATATATATATATCTTTAACATTTGATTATAAAACTTAAAATTCTAGATTTTTTCCCCTTCCTCCCTTGTCACCCACCCCCACTGGAAGGACAAGCAATTCAATACAGGCTATGCATGTGTAGTTATGCAGAACATCTCCACAATAGACATATTGTGAGAGACTGACTATATGTCCCTCCTTCCTATCCCCCCCCTGCCCTTATTCTATTCTCTACCCTGTCCCTGCCCCTTTTCAGAAGTTTGTGCTTCCACCAACCCTACCCCTCACCTTGCCCTCCCCTCCATCATTGCCCCTCTCATCCCCATCCCCCCTACTCCCTGTGTGGAAAGATACCCAGTTTAGGGTTTATGTCATTCCTTCTCTAAGGCAAATTCAATGAGAGTAAGGTTAGCCCATTCCCTTTTGCCTTCCTGTTCTTCTCCTCTGTAATGGGAATAGAATTTGGAGATGCCCCTCTATTGTCTTGGTTTTTGGGTTGAGTGTTAAAACCCAGAGCTTGTGAATCCCACTTGTGGAATGGACTTGTTGATGTGAAGGGAGAGGGCTGAACTGAGAAGAGCTGTGTATTGGGAGAGGCTCAAGCCTAGAGAATGCCAGAAGGACTTTGGGAGAGCAGTATCCTGTTTCATGGAGGCTGAGTTGCTGAGAGAAAGTCTTCTGAGTGCCTGTTAGAACTGCCCAGGACTTTTGAGAAATGCCACCCAGAGCTGCCAAGAAATGAGAAGGCATGGCTGTGTTGCCGGTATTTTGTTTGTCTGTTTTGATGTTGTTTTGCCAGATTCACATGCTGGTGAAGGACAGTGCTGATGTTGTAGAGGTCCTGGAAACTTGTTGTTGGTTCAGAAGACCTGAAGGAGGATTTTCTTGTTGTATGTTTACAGAAATCCTGGGAGAGGACCTTGCTGATTTTTTCAGGGATTCTAGGACTGTTCTACAGGTAGAGAGTGAGTTGACAAGGACACAGGCTATGACTTTGTTGAGCCTTGTTTCCCCATGAACTGAGATTGCTGAGGGCTTGGCTTGAGTTAAGATGAAAGAATGGCTTTTCCTCGAGTATTCAATGCTGAGATGTTATCTTAACCTTTGTGTAACTTAAGGGTGGATAGCATTTTTGTGCTCTCCTGTCCCTTTTGAGATTCAGGGGTGGGAACCCTTTGAGTTTTTTGTGCTCTGTGATTGACCAAATGAATGTACTTTGTTTATGATTGGAGACTAATCTCCATTTGAGAGGAGAGAAATTGTTGGCTGACTAAATGTACTGCCCAGGAGTGGGCTACTTTGACTAATGTACTGGCCAGGGGTAGGATACTTGGACCTTGATACTTTGCAATTGAATTGAGAACTTACTTGCTAAAGGACAAGTTACACTGTACTTTGACTTTCTCTGTTTTGTGAATGTTTGCTAAATAAATGGGGTTTGCTATGCTGGTAATCCAAACTTTGGAAGTTGCCATTGCTTGGCATTAGACCCTCCACTGTAACAGTTATCTCTTGCCTCCTCTATATGAGATTATTAACCCCATTCTGTCTCTCCCTGTCTCCTCTCACTCTATTCCTCTCCCACTTCACAATTTCACCTTTTAAAGTATCAGTTTTTCCTATTCAAATGATCCTGTGTACTTTATTGATGTACACATCTATACACAAACTCAGATATGTTGTCATATGCATATATAAACCCTCCTATATAGACATATGTGTATGTATACATATACATACTTTTGTATTCCCTTCACCTATCCTCACACTGAGAAAAGTTTCATAAGTTGCAAATTATAATTTTTGCATGTTGGCATGTAAATAGTTCAACTTTGATAAATTCCTTATGATTTCTTTTCCATGTTTACCTTCTCATGCTTCTTGTCTTTGAGCATCAAATTTTCTTTTCAGTTCTGATTTTTACAGCAAGAATGGTTGAAAGTCCTCCACCTCATTAAATGACCAGGTTTTCCCCTGGAACTTTATACTCAATTTTGCTGGGTAGGTAATTCCTGGTTTTAATCCTAGCTTCCTTGATCTCCAGAATACACATATTCCATGCCCTTCAATCCCTTAATGTAGAAGCTGCTAGAACCTGGGTTATCCTAATTGTGTTTCCACATATTCAAACTGCTTCTTCTTGGCAGCTTGTAATGTTTTCTCCTGGATCTGGGATCTCTGGAACCTGACTATAACATTCCTAGGAGTTTTCTTTTTGGGATCTTTTTCAAGAGGTGGTTGGTGAATTCTTTCAAATTTTATTTTGCCCCCTGGGTCTAAAATATCAGGGCAATCTTCCTTTAGAATTTCTTGAAGGATGCTTTCTAAGTTATTTTTTTGATCCTGGCTTTCAGGTAATCCAATAATTTTTAAATTGTCTCTCCTGGATCTATTATGCAGGTCAGTGTTTTTTTCAAGCAGATATTTCACATTGCCTTCTATTTTTTTGAATTTTTAAAATCTGGTTAGTACTATCTTGATTTCTCATAAAGTCATTTGCTTCCTTTTGGTCCACTCTAATTTTGAAGGAATCATTCTCTTCAGAAAGGTTTTGAGATTCATTTTCTATTGGGCAAATTGGACTGTTTAAGGCATTCTTTTCCTCATTGGCTTTTTGGGTCTCTTTTGCCATTTGAGTTAATTCATTTTTTAAGTTGTTATTTTCTTCAGTCTGGTTATTGACTCTCTTTTCAAGATTGTCTTGCATCATTCTCATTTCTCTTCCCAATTTTTCTTCCACTTCTCTTATTTGGTTTTGAAAATCCTTCCTAAGCTGCTTTATGGCTTGTAACCAGTCTACATTTTTCTTGGAAGCTTTTGGTACATGAGTTCTCACTGTGTTGTCTTCCTCCCATTCCATTCTTTGGTCTTTTTTGTCCCCAAAAAAGGAATCTAATATTGGATTGCTATTCTTACTTTGCTTCCTTTGCCTGCTCATGTTGCCAGTCAATTACTTGACTTTTTAGCTCTGTGGAACTCTGCTTCCAAAAGGGTGTGCTTTGTCCCAAATTGCTGGGGCTTTTACAGCTGCTGGAACTATTAGGGAGCTGGTGTAGTCCCCACCAACTTTGACTCACTGAAAACACACCCCAGGACCACCACCCAAGACCACAATCCTGATCCAGGCAGCTTAAGACAAGAGCACTTAGCCTCTGAATGATTATTTGGCCCCCTTGCAATCTGCAGGATGGGAGCTCTGAAGCTGCCATGTTGATGCAGCTCCTGCTGCTTCCTTGCCCTGGAGGCAGTTTGGCCTAAGTCCTCTCCCCCCAAATTTAGCTGAGTTCCACTAACCTTTCACTTAGTCCTTATTTCTTATGGCTTGATAATTCTGGAAATCACTGCAGCTGCCACTCATCTACACTCCTTTAGCTTCCTGCTGTGGCTTCTCCTTGCAGCCCTGGGGCTAAAGCCACAGTTTCAGGCGAGGCTGGTTTCAGCTCTGAAGTGCTGTGATGAGCCTTTCCTGTCCCATCTGCCAAGCTGCCTTCAGCAGCAGATGTGTTTTTCTGTAATTTTTTTGAATTCTGGAGCTCTAAAATTTGTTTAGAGTCATATGTTATCAGTATTTGAGGTGGTTGTGGGGGAGCTGTGGAGTTTTCCTCCTTCTGTGCTACCATCTTGGCTCTGACCCCTTTTTGTATTATTTTCTCTTTCATCTGAGAGCTTTAGAATTTGGATGTAATATTCCCAGGCATTTTAATTTTGAGATCACTTTCAGGAGGTGATCAATAGAGTATATCAGTTTCAATTTCACCTATTGTTTTAAGGATGTAAGGGCAGTTTTCCATAGTAATTTCTTGAAATATGATTTCTATAGTTTTTTCTTGGAACCCATCTTTCAGGTAGTTAAATAATTTTAAATTTATTTCTCCTTGTTCTATTTTCCAGGACAGTTGTTTTATTTATTTTTTCTTGATATTTCTTAGAGTCATTCATTACCTTCCACTTAATCATAAATTTTAAGATATTATTTTATTCACTGAACTTTATTGCTTTTTTTCTTCCATTTGGTCAATTTATAATTTTTAAGGATTTATTTTTCTTTACTAAATTTTTATACTCCTTTTTTGCCCCATTTGGTCAATTATTCTTTTTAAGAAATTTTTTTTGGTGGATTTATTTTAACCATTTGTCTAATTCTGGTTTTTAAGATATTTTTTTTCCAATTTTTTTTGTCTCTTTTACAAAGCTATTGACTCTCTTTTCAAAATTTTTTGGCATCACTCTCATTTCTTTTCCTAATTTTTCCTCTCCCTCTCTGATTTGATTTTTTAAATTATTTTTGAACTCTTCCAGATATTTTTAATTGATTTATGCATAACTACTTTTCTTTTTAATATTCTATTTGTAGTTGCTTTTTCATCATTAGCTTCTTCTTACTTTGTTTCTTGATTTTCCTCTCAGTATAGTAACTTTTTATGACCAGGTTCTTTTCTGCTGTTGTTTGCTCATTTCTCTAACTGATTTCTGGACTTTTTACATTATTTTAAAGTTGTCCTCTTCTCCAGTAGTGAAGGGGTTACAGTCTTAATCTACAGGTTTTTTCTGCTATTGTTTCCAGAGCTAGTTCTGGGGCTCTGTAAATTTCTGGCCTTCCAAGGTGGTATAATCTGAAGAAAGCTTTGTTTACTGATTTGCTGACCTGTAATCTGCCCTTTTCCCAGGAAGGGACTTTGTTCCTCTGCAGACTAATTTACTTGTGCTCCTCTTGCCCTTTCAAATAAGACCATTTCCTCTGCTCCCCAATGAATGATCACAAACACTCTTCTCTGCCCTGGATCTATGATCTGGCCCTCTGTTGCACTGTGACTGCTTCTCTTCACTCTTGAACTGTGACCTAGAACTGAGTCTGCTGATTGCAACCAGGTTGAAGTTAATGCCAGCCAAGGTTCTCCTCTAACATTTTTATGATCAGTTTCCAAACCCCCTCATGGTTTGTGAGCTGAGAGTTTCTGAAGCTGCTTCTGTTATTGCTTTTGCAGCCATCTCCAAGACTTGCTGATAGCATTGCCATGAAAGTGACTGTACAGAGGTCTGGCCCTGACCACTACATTTGGAGCAACAGACCTTTCCTGCTGACTTTCTGAGTTGTCTTAGGCTAGAAAATTGTTTCACCAACCTTTGACTGACTCTATCGCTACAGGATTCTATCTGAGGCATCATTTTAAAGTTCATAAGAGGGAAATTTGAAAGAATTCAGGTGACTTTCTGCCTCTACTCCACCATCTCAGTCCCTCAGTACTCCAGTCTTCAAAATACATGTTCATGAGTTATCATTTTTAATCATCGCCCCACACATGGATGTTGAATATGATTTGACAGATGGAAATATGTTTAGAGAATTAATTCTCCAAGATCCCAAAATGATGGGTTGGCATGGTCTGACATCAGAGTGGCACTTTTTGATATTGTTACTTTTCTTTCACAGCTCAGCCCTTCCTCCATTGGCTAAGCCACACCCATTCATTTGAACTTAAAATGGCATTTTGCTGATTATCAAGTGGACTCCCTACCAACAAGAGTGGGAAAAACTCAATTGTTATCAGTCTAAGCACTCTCCATTTGACTGTAAGGGAGAGAAAAATCTCATCAATCAGGAAAGAAAAGAAATACAGATAATACTTAAGTCTGTGCTATGTGAAAAGCAATGGAAAAGAAACAGTAAGATATTTAAAGAGACAGACATGCAGGAATTTTATATCATAGGTTTTCTGGTGCCTCATTATTTCAAGGACAGCAATGTGGCATGGTAGAAAACACATTGGATCAAGTGTCATTAGCCTACACTAACCATGAAAGTAACATCATGACATCTCCCTGAGCTTTTGTTGCATATCAAGAGATTTAACAGGTTTAAAAATACATATAGTGGAGAAACATTGGTAAAGAGGGTGTTGTTTTGTGCTTCAAACCAGGGTGACCTAGCTTCAAATATAATCTCTACGATTTCAGAATTTCATGACCTTAGGCAATTAATTCATTTTCTCTTTACCTTAGAGGAATCTCAAAGACTCAGGTCCTAAGTTACAGATGACCTTTGATTTGAGATAACGGAAGGTGCTTCAACATCTATGGGGAAGAAACCCTGCATAACTGATTTACCAAAGTTCAAACACAGTTGAAAAATATTTCTTCTGCTTGTCAATGTTTATATTTTAGGAAGGAAAACAAAGTGGCCCTCCCTCACCACTCTCACTAATTTGAATATAATCTCCTTAAGAGCAGGGATAGTCTTCGTGTTTGCCATGGAGGTCTGGGTGCCTGACATTTAATAAACATTTTTTTTCATCATTTGTGCACAATGCATTTGTAGTACCCATGGGATATCTGTCACTGACAACATATAGTGTGTATGGAGATGGAGAAAGAGATCTCTTTTTTCCCTCCCCCATGAGTATATACATTCGCAAAAAATAAGAGGAAAATAATAGTAACAAGGTATTAATGTGCATATTTACATATGTGAGTGCTTCCTTTCATCTCTTTACAAAGTGTTAAGGAGTCGATGAATTATATAATCAAAGTGAAAGGAAAGACTGCCATTGTCTGGGAACGATTGCCTATGTCCCTGGAAGACTTTAAATAGTGAAGCTTTGAAGTTCTTGAAACTCTTACAGTGCAAAAGAGTTTGAGGCATTGTTGAGATTCACCAAGCATGGAGGAAAGCATGCATACACACTGAAAACATGACAAAAAAAAAAAGCATGGGAACATGCACACAGCACTGTTTCACTACCTGTGACCATGACAATGCAAGAGCATAGTCCATGATTCAGAACCTCTGCAAGAATACTGTCATGAAACTGATATACAATACTAATGAACTTCTCTAGACAACCAACTTTTGCTATGATTATCCACAAGCCTTCACAGCTGACAGCATCAGAGTCCTTGGATCAACAAATGTTGCATTTAGACCTCTGTTTTTCTCCTAGCATTTCTCCTGGAGTTATCAAGCAGCAAACACCATATCAAAAAGGTAAGTACTAATTAAATGGCAACCAGGTGCATGTTTTCTGGATACTGGAATGGTGTAATGGAAATTTCTTTCAATGCAATTTCATATGACCTTATTAAGTGTACCTGGTAGGTGCTATGTACACTGAAATTTACCGTCTATTACTGAGTGTGTTATGTGCTAGGAACAAGGCATAAAAACACTAACATCTACAATCCATGACATAAAAAAGGGCATGTTATCCTGGGATTACTTAGATTACATTCATCATTCAGTCTGATTAGCAAATATAAGATAATTTACAGAGGAAATGGAGTGTTCTAAAACCTGGTTTTGATGGTTATGAAATTCATTTTTTGGGAAAGCAATATCCAATCAGAGCATCCAAAAAAGTCAAGGGTACATCAGTTGGAATACCACAAAAAAGAGAGGAATAGGGACAGAGACAGGACATGTTGTACAATATTCCTTGATAAGAAAAATATCTAGACTGGGGTCAAATGGCAGCTTAGAAGCAAGAGAACTCCATGGCTCCCCCCCATAACCACCTCAAATAGCTATAAAATATGACTATAAACAAATTTTAGAGCTCCAGAACCCACAAAATTAAAGAGCAACAAAACTCCCACTGAAGATAGCCCAGCAGACTGACTGGAAGGGATTATCGCAGTGCACTGGGAGCCCCAATCAGCACTACCTGAATCTGCAGCTGGACCCCAAGTGTGGCCTACGACAAACCATAGCTGAACTTTCAGGAGAATGGATCACTGGCAGCAGTGGTGGTTTCCGGAATTATCAACCCATAAGAAACAAAGACTAAGTGAAAGGTCAGTGGAATTCAGCTAAATTTGTGGGAGAGAGTCTGGCAGTCTGCCTCCAGGGCTAGAAGCAACGCCATGTGGCTGCATCAGAGCTCCTGGCCTGCAGATTTCAGGGGGATCAAGCAATCATTCAGAAGCTAAGTGCTCTTGCCTTACCTGCCTGGATCAGCATCATGGTCTTGGGTGGTGGTCCTGAGGTGTGTGATCAGTGGGCCAAAGTTGGTGGGGGCTAGAGAGATGAAGGAGTCCTAATAAACCCAGAAGCTGAGAAAACACCCGAAATTTGGGACAAAGCACTCCCTTCTGGAAGTAGAGTTCTATTGAGAACAAAAGTCAAGTAATTGACTGCAACATGAGTAGGCAAAGAAAGGAAAGCAAGCACAGCAATGCGACTTTAGATTCCTTTTTTGTGGACAAAAAGAATCAAAACATAGAATGGGAGGAAGACAACATAGTCAGAACTCCCACACCAAAAGCTTCCAAGAAACATGAAGAGACTGCCTAAAAGCCATAGAGCAGTTTAAGAAGGATTTTGAAAACCAAATTAGAGAAGTGGAGGAAATATTGGGAAGAGAAATGAGAATGATGCAAGAAAATCACGAGAAGAGAGTCAACAACCTGACTGAAGAAAATAACACCTTAAAAAATGAATTAAATCAAGTGGCAAAAGAGGTCCAAAAAGCCAATGTGGAGAAAAATGCCTTAAAAAGTCAAATTTAAAGGATGGAAAAAGAATCTCAAAAGCTTTCTGAAGAGAATAATTCCTTCAGAATTAGAGTGGGGCAAATGGAAACAAATGACTTTATGAGAAATCAAGATCCTATTAAACAGATTCAAACAAATGAAAAAATAGAAAGCCAATGTGAAATATCTCCTTGAAAAAACCACTGACCTGTAAAATAGATCCAGGAGAGATAATTTAAAAAAATTATTGGACTACCTGAAAGCCATGATAAAAAAAATAAATAAATAACCTAGAAAGCATCCTTCAAGAAATTCTCAAGGAACACTGACATGATATTTTAGAACCAGAGGGCAAAATAGAACTTGAAAGAATTCACAATCACCTCTTGAATGTCTGAATAGAAAATAGATGCAGGAAATATAATTTAAGAATTATTGGATTACCTGAAAGTCATGAACAAAAAAATCATAGACTTTATCTTTCAAGAAAATATCAAGGAAAACTGCCCTGATATCCCCAAATCAGAGTATAAATAAGAAATTAAAATAATATTCCAATTGCTACCTGAAAGAGACTTCCCATGAAAAATCTCAGGAATATTATGGCCAAATTATAGAGCTCCCAGATTAAGGAAAATATAGTGCAAACACCCTGAAAGAAACAATTCAAATAGTGAGAGCCACAGTCAGGATCACAAGAGATTTTGTAGCAGAGGGCTTGGAATATGATATTCCACAAGGCAAAGAAGGTAGGATTATAATCAAGAATCACCTACCCAGCAAAACATAATATAATCCTTCAGGGGAAAAATGGATATTTAACAACATAGATTATTTTCAGACATCCCTAATGAAAACAACAGAATTGAATGGAAAATTTAACACTCAAACACAAGATCTAAGAAAAGCATAGAAAAGTGGACGTGAAAAAGTAATCACAAGGCACTCAATAAATGTAAAAGCATTTTTATTTCTATATGGGAAAATGATACATGTAAATCTTATGAACTTTATTATTATTATGGAAGTTGTAAGGCATCTACATAGGCAGACTATGTCAAATATATACTGCTTTTCTTGGGCTATTCTCAACAAAATGGTGAGCTGAGAAATAAGGATGTTTTTGGAGAAGGGAGGGGTGGAAAGGGTACATTTTTTCACATAAAAGAGGCATGCACAGAAGAGCTTTTTCAGTGAAGGACAAATGGAGAGGGATGACATACATACTTGAAAGTCACTTTCATCATAATTACCTCAAGGGAGAATATATAGACACAATCAATAGGTATAGAAATCTATTCTACCAAACATGGAAATAAGTTGAAAAGGGGACAAGTGAAAAGGGGAGTGGTGGTGATAAAAAGGTGTCAATTAAGGAAGGCAGTGGTAATCAAAATAGAGAGGAAAGATGAGATAAAAAGAAAAAAAGATAAACAAAAGAAAATGAGATACAGGGAGATAAACAATAATCATAACTATGAATATGAATGAGATGAGTCCATTGCAAAATAGAAGTAAATAACTTAATGGATTAAAACCTAGAATCTTAGAATATGTTGTTTACAAGACACACAGGAAAAAAGAAAGAAACAGAGATTTAAGATGAGCTAGTGCAAAATCTATTATGCTTCAGTTGAAGTAAAAAAGGC
>CM053581.1:11457855-11475234 GCA_028627135.1 Pseudochirops cupreus | reverse complement strand
TGGTAGAACTCTGCTTCCAGAATGGAGAGAGCTTTGTCCCATATTGCTGGGGATTTTGCAGCTCCCAGAGCTATTAGGATTGTGCTGTCTCTAGAGTCCCCACAAGTTCTGGCTCACTGGTCACACACCCCAGGACCACCACCTCAGACTGTGATTCAGGTCCAAGCAGGTTAAAACAAGAGCAAAGAAGGTTAAAACAACCTCTGAATGGTTGCTTGGTCCAGCTACAATCTGAAGGCCATATAGAGACAGAGATAGAGATAGAGATAGAGATAGAGATAGAGATAGAGATAGAGATAGAGATAGAGATAGAGACAGAGATGATAGATAGATATGGAGTAAACTCCAGTAACTCCCTGTCACCTCCAAAATCAGATACAAAAAGTTCCCTTTTGATATTCAGAACCCTTCATAACCTATTCTTCTCCTACATTCACAGTCTTTTTACACCTTCATCCCGCCTTGCAACCTTCAATCCAGTGATACTGCCTCCTGGCCCTTTCTCAACAAGGCTCCCTGCCTTTTAGCTCCAGGAATTTTCTCTGGTTGCTTGTTAAGCTGCAGGTATTTTCCATCCTCAGTCCTACCTATTGACATACCTGGTACTCTTTAAATCTCAACTTAAAATGTTTCTTTTAAAGAGAGCCTTAGTGAACCCCTCTTAAGTCTAGTACCTTCCCACTGCTAATTATTTCCTATTTATCTTGAATGAAGTTTCTCTATATCTGTTTTCATGTTATCCTTTCCATTACATTTTAATGTTCTTGATGCTAGGGATGGTTTTTTGCTTTGTTTTATATCCCAAAAGTGCACAGTGCCTGAAACATAAAATATACTTAACTAATGCTTATTGATTGATTAAATAAATTTGTGAATTATAATAAGATAATAAGTGGCTAGAAAGGATTAGACAACAAATTTTCTTTACTCTAAATCCAAGAGGATATCCACTCAATCTTGCTCCCTATAACATATTCATTGCACCACAAATTATCAGAAGCAAGCCTTTTGAGAAGAATATAGCTATACTAGTGTACTAATTGAGTAATGGGAATAAAAGCTACAAAATGTATGCAAAAAATTATTTCCTTATTACTCCCTTCCTTCCTTCCTTCCTTCCTTTCTTCCTTCCTTCTTTCTTTCCTTCCTTCCTTCCTTCTTTCCCTCCCTCTTTCCCTTCATTCCTCCCTATTTTCTTTCTTTTCTACTGCCTTCCTTTCTTCCTCCTCTTTCTCCTTCTCTTCCTCCTCCTCCTCCTCCCCCTCTTTCCCTTTCTACTCCTCTTAAGTAATTAAGGTTCCAAGTAGTTGAAGCAGCTACAGAATTGCACCTTGTTTATTTTTAAAAATGTTTTTGGCATTAATTTGTTATATAACCTTACTAATCATTCTACAAGTAGATGAAATAATATCCTTGATTTAGTTCTGGCAATAATTAGCCAAGTTACTTTGGGTAAGTAATTTCAGAGTTTTGTTCCCTCCCCCCCCCCAATGGCATAAGGAACTTGACTAATTTAATTTCTACAATTCCTTGGAGATGTAATATGCTAAATCTATGCTTATGCCTATATCCACTTGAGAAAGTTAAACAATCAAGGAATGGGCAAATATTTAGCTTTTATTTTATGCCAGACACTATGCAAGATAATTAGGATATAGAGGGGGAAATATTGTCCTTTTCTAAAGGGGAGATTATTTTCTTTCACAGGGGAAACAGCATATGCAAATATAAACTTATTTGTATGTCTTTGTTTACATGTTGTTGCCTAGGTAACATAAAGACGAATTATAAATAAATATTAGAAAATATAGGTTTACACAAATATATTAACATAAATGTGCTATAAAGATGTATATGTGAGGTGTGTGTACATATATATCTATATATACATATACACATATGTGTGCATGTATGTGTGTGCATATATATGTAAATGTGTACTTATACATCTGTATAAATTTATTTATTCAACAATCATTTATTAATTACCTGTGTGTCAGAGCCAGTGATAAGGACTGAGACTATATATAATTCCTATACCAGATCAGTTTTTGTCTTTGTACTCTATGGTCCTTGTGTTCTATGTGATAGAACAAAATATACACAGACAAGTAAACACAAAAGAGATACAGTATAAAGGCAAAGTAATTTCTGGAGCTTGGAGGGAGAAACCAACCAAAAGATTAAGATCAGCTTTGTGTAGGAGGTAGAGACAGTTTATTTTAAAGTGTTTTGTTTTCCCCAATGATTCTAACTGTGAAAGGGAGGAGAGATATAAGACAATAGCTTGAGAGAATAATAGGGTCAAGTATAGGTTCTTTTTCAATGAAAGAAGAGAGTTGGGCAAATTTATAAGTAGCAGAGAACCAAGTAGTAGGGAAATATTGAAAATTAGAGAGTAGAGAATGTTATTCAAGCACCTGAATGGAATGGGAGTCAAAAAGAACAAAGGCATAAGTGCAGGGCTTGGTCTTCACTAGAGAAAGCTCATCATTTATCAGATACTGCAGCAAAGAGTGAATAATATGGGATGGCAAGAGTTTGAGATTTAGAGGAGAGGAAGATGGGGTTTTCACTGTGAATGTCCTTTGATTTTTGAGTAAAGTATCAGATGGTGGGGGGTATGGAGGCAACTATGCTATGGAAGACTTTAGAAGTGAATGATATTTTCTTTGATTTAGAGTTTAAAGGTACCTTAGAAGTCATGGAGTCTGACCTCTTCATTTGACATATTAGAAAAGTAATGTCCCCTAAGGTTAAGTGACTTCCCTGAGACTTATGTAGTGGGATCTAGAGAGGAGTCAAAACAGATCTTGTATATTTCAAGTTCAAATCACTATTCATTATTCTACCTTTCTTCCCACCTTTGAAACAATAAAAAGGATCTTCTAAGAGCTCAAAAGATAATTAACTGGATAATAGTGAAAGAACAGCATTATTTTTTCTCAGTGCCTGGAACATAGTAGGCATTTACTGTTTATGGACTAACTGCTGCAATGAGTTCACTTGAAATTCAATACCATATGTTCATGGTGTATTTCAGTAAATAGTATATGTGAGTTTCTCCAGCTTCATTTGAAAACATACAAATAAAAGCTAAGCAGGTGAATGGTGTGTATAATCCTTAGGTGAAGCTTGAAAAGGAATGGGCAGTGACAGGACAAGTTATTTTTAAGGAAAAAAAAATCTTTGGATAGTAGACCTGTTACCTAATCTTTGAAATGAGCATAATTTCTACCTTTACCTTCCCAGTCACTAGGTAGGACAGTGGATAGAATGTTGGGTCCAGATTCATCAAGTCTTAAGTTTAATTCAGGCCTCAGACATTTACTAGCTATTTTTACTGGGCAATTACCTTAACCTATGTTTTATGGAGTTTCTTCATATATGAAGTACAAATAAAAATAGATAATAGAAGGTGCTCTTATTGCTAGAATGTTGAGACCTTCTATTTACTGGGTTAATGGTAAAGAAAATACAAAAGAAGACAAGGCAGTCAAGGGTCTCTGGTATATGTGTAGCTAGTTGAGTGCACACTCCACCATGGAAGCAAACTAAACAATACTTTTCTTTTTCTGTCATCCCCTACAACACTCTCCTAGTTATACATTGTATTATTGAAAGTCACATTCTAGACTTCCAGGAGCCAAGATGGTGGAGTAAGTAATAAGTAATTCTCATCCTCCTTTACAGACCTTGAAAAACCCAGAAAATACTTCTGAAGCAATGGAGCCAGCAGAAAGATGAAGTGAAGCAGACTTTTAGCTCAGAAAGCAAGGGGGGTTAGTGGGAAAGGTCCCTCTTCCTGCAACTGAAGGAAGGCAGTACAGGCCTGAAGTTGTGCCAGAAATCCTGCTGCAAGCTCCACCTCAGTGGACTAGCAGGAGATGCTGAGCCCCAGGGTGGTGGAGTGGGCAAGCACCAAGACCAAGAGCCCCCACTCCATATACACATGCACAGCAAGGTGTACCATCATACACCAGTATAGAGAACCACCACTTGCTCTGGTGGACAAATATCTACAAGCAGCTAAGACTACCTGTGCTCTAACACAGCACCAGGTAAGAATGCAACATCCAATGGCCAGATCATCCCCATCCCCATACCCTGCCCTGTGAACTTCAGTGTAACCCTGAGGAAATGCATAAAAACTCCACCTGGCCTTAACAAACACCAGTAAACACCACCAGCTCCAACACAGTACCAGGTAAACTACATCCACTACAAGCTCCAACTTTCAGCATCTGAGGCCCCAGCATACAAAGTAGGTAACCGGGCCCCTAACCTCCAATGCAAAAAGCTTAGGAGAGTGCTCTCTTTGCCCCAGAAGCAGAAATTGACTTTAAAAGCCAGGAAAAAGGCAAACATCATAAAAAAAAGGGAAACAGAAAAACAAAGACCATAGGTTCTTATTATGTGTCAGGAAAGATCAAAACACAAATTCAGAAGAAGACAAAATAGTGGATAAACACATATCTGAAACCTTAAAGGGGAATATGAAGTGGTCTCAAACTCTAAAACTTTTTTGGAAGATCTCAAGAAGGATTTCAAAAGTCAAATTAGAGAGACAGAAGTGGAACAATTCCTTTAAAAATACAATTGACAAAATGGAAAAAAAAAAAAAAACACAGTGATGAGAACAACTCCTGAAAACATAGAATTAGCAAAGTGGAAAAAGAGATATAAAAGCTAATTGAAAAAAATGTTAAAAATTGGAATTGTGCGAGTGGAAACTAATGACTCTGGGACATCAATAAAAAGTCAAACAAAATTTTAAAAAAATTAAAAATAGAAAAAAAAGTAAAATACCTCATTGGAAAAAAAACAACAACAACAACAGCAACTCATCTGGAAAATAGATCCAGAAGAGATAATTTAAGAATTATTGGTCTACCTGAAAGCCATGATGAAAAAAAAAGTCTTCACAGCATCTTTCAGGAAATCATCAAGGAAAACTGCCAGAGGATCTAGAACCAGCGTGTAAAATAATCATCAAAAGAATCCACTGGTCACTTCCTGAAAGAAATGCCAAATTGAAAATTCTGAGGAATATTGTAGCCACATTTCAGAATTATCAGGTCAGGGAAAACATCCTGCAAGTAACCAGAAAGAAAAAATTCAAATAACATGAAACTATAGTCAGGATAACATAGGACATTGCAGCTTTTACACTAAAAGATTGGAGTCCTTGGATTATGATGTTTTATTAAACAAAGGAACCTGGATTACAACCAAAGATCAGCTACCCAATAAAACTGAACATAATCTTTCAGGCAAGGAAATTCAATGAAATAGGAAACTTCTCTGATCTTTCAGATGAGAAGACCAAATCTCAAAAGAAAATTCAATCTTCAAATACAAGACTCAAGAGAGTCATAAAAAGGTCACCAGGAAAGAAAAAAAAAATTTTTTTTCTTTTTCAATAAGGACAAGCTGTTTACATCCGTACATGTGAAGATGCTACTTGTAACTATTGAGAATTATATCTTTATTATAACATTTAGAAGGGATATGTATAGACAGAAGAGATTGGGTTTAAGTTGACTTTGGTGTGATTAAAAAAAAACTAATTAAGTGGTAAAAAGGGATTGTAGTGGGAGAAGAGGAAAGGAGGAAGCAGAAAAGGATATATTATATCACATGAAGAAGCACAAAGACATTACAGTAGAGGGAAAGGAGAGATATGAGTATCGTTTGAACCTTATTTTCATTGCATTAGGCTAAAGGAAAATATAATATACTTAGGTTTAGAATCTAACCTGCTCAAGAAGGTAGTAGGAGGGGAAAGGGGAAAGAAAAGGAAGGAGATAATTAGAAGGGGGGGAAGAAGTAGTAAGGGAAAAGGGAAAGAAAAAGGAAGGGGATGATAGAAGAGAAGCAAGACTGGGGGAGACTGTGGTCAAAAGAAAAACTCTAGTGAGGGGGCAAAGGGAGAAAGAAGAGAGAAAAGCATAAACAGGGGGAGAATTAGGATGGCAAGAAAGACACAGATGGCAATCCTGTGAATGTGAATGAGATGAACTCCACCATAAAATGGAAGTGAATAGCAGAATGGATTAAAAACTATAATCCTTTAAATGTTTGATAGAATTCACTAGTAAATCCATCTGGCCCTGGAGGTTTTTTTCCTAGGGAGTTCATTGATGGCTTATTGAATTTCTTTTTTCTTAGATGGAATTATTTAAGTAATTTACTTCCTCTTCAATTAATTTGGGAAATTTATATTTTTGTAAATATTCATACATTTTACTAAGATTGTCAAATTTATGTGCATACAATTTGGCAAAATAATTCTGAATTATTGTTTTAATTTTCTCTTCATTGGAGGTAGGTTCACTGTTTTCATTTTTAATACTCATAATTTGATTTTCTTCTTTCTTTTTTAAAATTATATTGACTAAAGGTATATCAACATTTTTGTTTTATTTTCAGAAAGCCAGATCTTAATTTTATTTACAAATTCAATAGTTTTCTTAAATTCAATTTTATTTATCCCGCCTTTGGTTTTATTTATTTCTAATTTAGTATTTAATAGGAGGTTTTCCATTTATTCTTTTTCTAGCTTTTTCAGTTGTATGCCCAATTTATTGACCCTAATTTTCTGTATTTTATTTATGTATGCATTCAGGGATATAAAACTTCCTCTAAGAACTGCTTTTGCTCTGTCCCACAAGATTTGGCATGTTGTCTCATTATTGTCATTCTCTTGAATGAAGTTCCTATTTTTTTCCCCATAATTTCTTGTTTGATACACTCATTCAGTACAGGAAGAAATAGAGAGCAAATCTATACTAGTTTGGGACCTCAACCTTCCCTTCTCGGAACTAGATAAGTCTAACCACAATATAAATTAGAAAGAAGGTAAACAGGTAAATAGAATTTTAGAAAAGATTCCTATGGTAGAACTCTGGAGAAAATTTAATGGTGATAGAAATATACCCTGTTCTCAATGATACATGGCATCTACACAAAAAAATGACCATGCACTAGCACATGAAAACCTCATAATCCAATGAAGAAAGGCAGAAATATTAAATGCATCCTTCTCAGATAATGATGCAATGAAAATTATATGTAATGAAGGGCCATAGAAATACTGAAAACTAATTGGAAATTAAATAATTTAATCCTAAAAAATGAGTGGTTCAAACAACAAATCATAGAAAACAGTCAATAACTGCATCCATGCGAATGACAATAAAGACACAACATATCAAAACTTATGGGATGCAGTGAAAGTGGGTCTTAAGGGAAGTTTCATATCTCTAAGGGCTTAAATGGATAAAATGGAAGGAGAGGAAACCAAAGAACAGGACATGCAACTAAAAAGGGTAGAAAAAAAAAGAATGAATTAAAAATCCCCAATTAAATAATAAATTAGAAATACTGTAAACCAAAGAACAAATTAATATAATTGAAATCAGAATGAAACTAAAAGCTGGTTGTATAAAAAAAAATAGATAAACCTTTGTTTAATTTGATTTAAAAAAAAAAAGAAGAAAACCATATTACCAGTATCAAACATGAAAAGGGTAAATTCACCACCAATGAAGTGGAAATTAACACAATAACTTCACAATCTTAGTGAAATGGATAAATATTTACAAAAAATTTAAGTTGCTCAGATTAATAGTAGAGGAAATAAAATGCTCAAATAACTCCATTACAGAAAATGAATTTGAATAAGCCATCAATTGACTCCCTGGGTGGGGGGGCAATAATCTTCAGGGACAGATGGATTTACAAGTGAGATTTGTCAAACATTTAAAGAATAAATCATTTCCAATATTATATAATTTGGGAAAATAGACAAAGAAGGAGATCTGAAATATTATTTGTATCATACAAATGTAGTACTGACACTTCAACTGGGAAGAGTTAAACCAGGGAAAGAAAATAATAGATCAATTTCCCTAATAAATATAAACGCAAAAATTTTAAATAAAATATTTGCAAAAAGATTAGAGCAACTAATCATGAGAATAATATACTATAACCAAGTAGGATTTATACCAGGAATGCAAGGGCAGTTCAGTATTACAAAATCTATCAGCATAATTTACCTCATCAACAGCAAACCTGACAGAAACCATGGGATTATCTCAATAGATATAGCAAAAACTTCTGATAAAATGCAAGCCCCATTCTTCTTAAAAATACTAAAAGCGTAGGAATAAATTGATTATTCCTTAAAATGATAAGTAGCATTTACCTAAAACCATCAGCAAACATTATATGTAATGGGATAAACTAGAAGTATTTCCAATAAGATCTGGGGTGATACAAGCATGCTCATTATCACCATTTTATTCAGTATGGTACTAGAAATGTTAGCTTTAGCAATAAGAGAAGAAAAAGAAGTGTAAGGATTTGGAATAGGCAAAGAAGAAATAGACAAACAGACCTATCACTCGTTCCAACTGATATGATGATGTACTTAGAAAATTCTAGAGAATCAAGTAAAACACCTTGAAATAATTAACAATTTTAAGAGATTTGCAGGATATAAAATAAACCCAGATAAATCACCAGCTTTTCTATATATTACTAACAAAGTCCAACAGCAAGAGATAGAAACAGAAATTCCATTTAAAGTTACTGTAGACATTACAAGACATTTGGGAGTCTACCTACCAAAACAAACCCAGGAACTATATTAACAGAATTACGAAACACTTTTAATGAAAAAAGTTAGATCTAAATAACCAGAAAAATATCAGTTGCTTGTGGGTAGGCCAAACTAATATAATAGAAATGACAGTCTACCTAAATTAATTTATTTATTCAGTCGCAAAAAATGAAACCATCAAAAATTATTTTCTAGAACTAGAAAAAGAATAATAAAATTCTTCTGGAAGAATTAAAAGTCCAGAATATCAAGGAATTAATTAAATGAAATGATAGAGAAGGTGGCCTAGGCAAACCAGAACTTAAATTGTATTATAAAGCAGCAATCAGTAAAATGAATTTTTACTGGCTAAGAAATAGTGGTGGATCAGTACAATAGGTTAGATATTCAAGACCTAGTAGTCAAAGACTATAGTAATCTACTGTTTGACAATGCCAAATACCCCAGATTGCAGGATAAGAACTCACTATTTGACAAAAACTATTGGGAAAATAGGAAAAAAAAACATGGCATAAATTAAGCTTAGACCAACATCTTACACTGTATACCAAATAAAGTGAAAATGGGTACATGATTGTAGTGGAAGATTGAAGTCCTGTAGTAGTAGAATTTTTCTCTCTATTTCTTCCTGCAATGAATGAGTGGGTCCAACAAGAAATTATAGAAATAATTAGTAACTTCATTCAAAAGAATGACAATAATGAGACAGCAATATTTAATTCTAAATATGGTACATTCCTATCACCAAGATTGATATGATAAGCAAACTAGAAGACCAAGAAATAGTCTACCTGTCAGATTTATGGAGAATGAAATAATTTATGACCAAAGAAGAGATGGAGAACATCATGAAATGCAAAATGGATGATTTTTATTACATTAAACTGAAACTTTTTTTTGTAGAAATAAAGGCAATGCCACCAAAATTAGTAGGGAAACAGAAAACTGGGGAATTTTTTTTTTTAATAAACAGTGTCTCTGCTAAAGGCCTCCATTTCTCATGTATGTTTGTATGTATATATGTACGTATAAACATATTGTATATGTATATGTATATATGTATGTGTGTGTGTATAACTGAGTCAAATTTAAAATAAAACAAATTATTCCCCAATTAATAAATAGTTAAAGGGTATGAACTGGCAGTTTTCAGTGGAAGAAATTAATTTATCTATAGTTGTATGAAAAAAATGCTCTATATCACCATTGATTAGAAAAAATACAAGTCTGAGGTATTACATCATACCTGTCAGATTAACTGACATGACAAAATAGGAAAGTGATAAATGGTAGAGAAGATGTAGGAAAATTGGAAAACAAATGCATTGTTGGTAAAGTTGTGAACTGATCCAATCATTCTGGAGAGAATGGTGGAACTATGACTAAAAGGTTAATAAAACTGTGATTGATCCAGCAAGGCCACTTGTAGCTCTGTATTACAAAGAGATTATACAAATTAGAAATGACACACATGTACAAAAATATTTATACCAACTTTTTCGTGATGTCAAAGAATTGAAAATTGATGGGATGCCCTTCAGTTGGGGAATGAATGTACAAGTTGTGTATATGAATGTAATGGAATGCTATTGTGCTATCTGCACTTCAGAGAAACCCAGAAAGACTTATATCAATTGATGCTGAGTGAATTTGACAGAATAAGGAGAACATTATACACAGTAAAAACCATATCGCATGATGACTAACTTTGATAGACTTATCTGTTCTTAGCCACGTAAGGATCTGAGATAACTCTAAAAGACTCAAATGGAAAATGCTGTCCACAACCAGAAACTCAGAAACTCTCTCTCTCCCTCTCTCTGTCTCTCTGTCTCTCTGTCTCTCTCTTTCTCTCATTTATTCTTTTTTGTGCCTTCTCCCATTGATTCTAATTCTTCTTTAAAACTATAATAATATTAAAATAGGTGTAATGTGAATGTATGTGTTTAAGCTATATAAATTTATATGCTTTCTTTCAGTGGGGTGAGGGGAGAGATTTGAAGAAAAATTGGAACTCAGAATCTTATGGAAATTGAATTTTGAAAATTAAAAATAAACCAATAAAATTAAAAAGAACATAGTCTTCCATTAACCCTTCATCCAGAAACTGCTTCTTTTACTAGGGGCAGCATCTGCATCAATAGATTTTCTAGTTCGGTGCACAAAGTGAGGGGGTGGGGGCGGGGGTTTCTCAGCGAGGAGATGAGCCATACATAGCTGAAAGAAAGCAGAAAAATCTGCCCATATTTGGAATTATTGGATAATCCATGCATTTTGCTGAAATGACATGGTACCTAACCACATTTATTTATTCAACAAGAATCTATTATGACTCTAGTACAGTGAATGATAGTGTAGTAAAGAAGCCATCATTCCCCTCAACTAGCTTCTGCTCCCTCAGGAAAAAGGAAATGTATAATTATAAATATAAAATATATTAAAACTAATTAATATCATTTAAACATAATTATGAAAAATATAGAAAATAATATTTTGGGAATTAAGGGCAGTAATCACCAAAATAAGGAAAGCTCTCTACTAGAAGATGACCGTTGAGTTTTACTTAGAAAAAAACAAGGATTCTAAGAAACAGAAGTGAATAAGTAAAACATTTTTAAACTTCAATAATTTGCCATCACTGATCAGATAAGCCCAAGAGGCTCATAGTTATTAACAAGGAACACAATTCCTTCAGAGATATAGCTAATCATTACCAGCAACTGTCAACCAACTGCCACTTAAAAGACAGCTAACCCAGTCTAGCTGAAAGTAACATAACACTCTATATGAGGGACAGGAGACAGCATGTCCTAAGAGCATCTAATTACAAGAATGACCACCTCCCCTCAGACAGTTGAAAAGCCAATGAACCCAAATTCATGAACTCTCAGGCTGGCAGCATCTTCCAGTTCTGAGTACTTGGACTTAAGAAGAACTTTGATAGGCTGGAAACTGCAGACGAGAACAACCAAGATAGTGAAGGTCTTTGTGCTAATTTAATGGGTTGACCCATTGAAGAAACAGGGACATGATTGTTGTATCAAACATATGAAATGCTTTAGTGTGGAGGAGGGATTAAATTTGAGAGGGCAGATCTAAGAGTCATGCATGGAAATATCAAGGAAACAAATTAATCTTGACATCAGAGGAGGACAAGAGAAAAAAAATCTAGCTAACAATTAAAAACTATTCAAAAGTGCAATCTATTGTTTTAGGAAGTCAGAGTACTCCTTCATTGGAGATCTTCAGACAGAGGCTGGATAACAACTTGGAAGATACAGTGTGGATGAGTTTGGGTTAGGGGTTAACTAGTATCACTCCCTCAGGCCTTTTCCCCCTGTGAGAGGCTGCAATTCCATGATCCTGTGAAAGGAAAGATGAAAACTTTTGTCACCCACATTTTCAGGAGGGTGATATGAAAAACAAAATAGAAGTGAAAACAAAGACAATTACAAATGATCATATAGACACAGGACTTTGGGAACTGAATCTGGGAGTCCTCATTTACGATTCAAAAGACTGCCTTTGTCAGAAGGGCAAAAGATGGAAAACCAGGTGCACGCTGGGAGGCAGGTTTCCTAACTAAAGCATTAGTAATAAACCAGAGCAACAAAAAACACATTTTCTCCATATGATATGGAGTCTTCTCTGGCAGAAGAACCCAAGCTGTTGTGCTAAGTCCCCATGGCCCATTATATCTCTATTTCTACGTGAAATGTGCAAACTACCTCCCTCCCAGCAGGTGCAGTCTCATTAGCACTTCAGATCAAAGAAGCTCCAGTTTCCCCCAGCACAGAGGCTGCTTTATTAATATGCCCTGTATTTATACACCTCTCATATTTTATGAGGCTATTATGTGGAAGCCAATGTACAGTTATTGCTCCAGGGTCTGTTTACTTCATAAATATTGGCTGCTAAAGATATGAATCTGTCCACAGGTTCTTTGTATAATTATTGAAGGACAAATATTAAGTGGGAAGTGGCTTCAGAATAAATGAGAAGAATAACTTGTCAGAATTGACAAGCATGATGATGGGAAAGGAAGAGACATCAAATAAATGAGGAGAATGGTTTTGTCAGATGCTATTAAATATGAATGTTATTAGGTGTGAGCAAAGAAATGCAGATGTATTTCAATGTTTCTTGGGAGGGATTTGCTACCAGTTGTTAAAAAAAAATGGGTCTACAAGTAGGCTTGGCTTCTTGTGAATACTGAGCTACTCACATATTTGGGAGGCATAATAATAAAAATCCTCAGTTTACAAATACCTTATTCAAATCCTGCCTAAGACACTTGTTAGCTGTGTGACCCTGGACAATCAAATTACTTGAATCCCAGTTTTCCCAAATGAAAATTGGGGATAGGAAAACTTAATACTTGGTTCACAAGAATACTGTGAGGTTCAAATGAGATGATGTACTACAGAAATTTGCAAGTTTTAATGCACAGCATTTTAGCAATTCTAAAGGTTTGCAGTAAATTAAATTCTGGTGCTTTACAAGCAAGCCATCTATTGGAAATGGTGCATAGTTATAGCTGATATTTAGTAATGATGATAATAGCAGTTGTGCTAACGGTGCATAAAACTAATATTTAGTAATAAATTAATTGACTAATGAAATCACTCTAACAGATAGCTAAACTGAAAAAAAAAAATGTTGATACAATAAAAATAGTTCCTGGCCTCACAGATTTTAAATTCCTTTGTGTGATCTAACATGTATACATATATGAAATATGCATAAATTGTTTCAAGATAATTTTTTGAGAGAAAGGTTGTAGTATCTCAGAAGATCAAAAATGGTTCCTGTGCTAGATGGTGCTAGATTTATATCTTAAAGGAAATGAAATTCTCTGTTTGGCACAGATTCATACAGAAATCCAAGAAAAAATGAGACAAGAGTTAAAATAGTTAAATAGATATGAATGAAAGAATGAATGAATAAATAAATAAATAGATAGATAGATAAATTATCAGGCAAATATATATATTTTTCTAAATTAAATCATACCAGTAGAGGAAAAAAAAATAGAAAAGAAACAAGAGCTGTGGAAGAAATACTTGGAATGGAAACAAAAAATTTTAATAACAGGTACAAAATGGTGACAAAATAACAAACTGAAAATTTGAATAAATCAGTGCAAAGAAATATCTTTATGAGAAAATAAGAAATATTAAAACAAAGAAAAAAACTGAAACATGGAAGAAATTTTAGAGTATCTAATAGCAAAAATAACTAACTTTTCAACAATTCAAGGAGAGAAAATTTAGAAATCATTGGACTACCTGAAAAGCACAATAAAGAATTTTAAAACAGCTTAGAACCACAGGGCAAAGTCGAAAGACAATGAACCCATATGCCACTTCCTTGAATAAACTCTAAAATAAAAACTGCCAGGGACATTACAGACAAAATCTATAGAATCAATGTAAAAGAAAATTTAAAAATAAATGTTTCAATCAGTAGGAAACAACTCAAGTGCTAAGGACACAAAGTAAGGATAATATATGATTTTGTAGCCACTACTATAAAAGAATGGACAACTTGGATACAAATCCGGGGAATACAAATTGTAATACAATACAGAAGCTGAAGAATATATGATTGCAAAAAAAGAATGATATAGCCACCAATGCTGAGTATAATTGTATAAAGGGAAAAAAATGAACTTCTATTGAAATAGGCAAAGTTTATGTATCACGAATTAAACAAAAAAGAACCAAATAGAAATGTTAAAGTAGAAACACAAGAATCAAGAGAAGCATTCTAAAAAGTAAACACAGTTGTTTCTTTTTTGCATTTTCTTTTACTATTTATTCCTATTCTTTTTGAGTTCTAAATTCTCTTCCTCCCTCCTAAACTCACTGTTTTCCAGCGAGAAGGAAAGCAAAATGATGTCAGTTATTTGTGTGAAACCATGCAAGATATATTTCCATATTGGCCATATTTCAAAAGAGAAAGAGAAATAAAATTAAAAACAATATCCTTCAATTGCACTTAGAATTTGTCAATTCCTTCTCTCAAGGTAAATAATATGTTTTCATTAGGAGTTCTTTAGAAGTGTCTTGGACCATTATATTGATTAAAGTAACACAGTCTTTCACGGCTGATCATCATTACAACATTACTGTCACTGTACACAATGATTTCCTGGTTCTTTTCACTTCATTTTACATCAGTTCATGTAGTTCTTGCTGTGATTTTCTGAAACAACTCCCCTATATAGTCCAGTAGTAATCCATTGTGATTATATGCCACAACTTGCTTAGCCATTATATATGGCTAATGATAAGCCATTCCCTCAATTTCCAATTTTAGTCACTATGAAAAGAACTGCAATAAGTATTTTTCCCAGATATAGTTCTTCTCTTTTCTTTTTCTTTAATCTCTATGGAATGGATATCTAATAGTGGTATTGTTGAGTCAAAGGGACACGTAATTTTTGTAATCATTTAAGCACAGTTCCAAATCGTTCTCCAGAATGGTTTGACCAGGTCACTACTGAAGCAACAATTCATTAGTGTGCTGATTTCTCCCATATTTAGTCTAATATTTGTCATTTCACATAGGTGTGTGGTGGTACTTTAGAGTTATTTTAATTTGCATTTTTTCTAATCAATAGGGTTTTAGAGAAGTTTTATTATTTTTTTTTTATTATGACTGTAGATAGCATTGAGTTCTAAAAAAACTAGTTACATTCTATATTTATCATTTGGGGAATGATGTATTGTTTATAAATGTTACTCATCTCTATACTGAGTGTTTATTTGAGAAATGAGGCGTTTATCAGAAAAACTTGCTATAAAAATTTGTCTATAGTTCCTTTTAGTATAATGCAGCTTCACTAATTATTTTCACTTAGGTCTATTTTTGCTTTTCCTTTATCTGCAGTAATATTTGCTAGCCCTGCCTTTTTTTTCTTCAGTTGGAGCATATTAGACCCTGTTCCAGTCCTTTACTTTAACTCTCTTTCTGTGTCTCTTGTAAATAATGTATTGTTGAATTCTGGTTTCGAATCCATTCTGCTATCTGTTTCCATTTTATGAGTGAAGTCATCCATTCACATTCACAGTTATGATAATTAAATGTGAATTTTCCTCATCTCATTTTCTTCTGTTTCTTCTCTCCTTTTATACTGTCCCTCCTCAAAAGTTTATTTGGCTTCTAATGACTTTCTCTTGATTTTCCCTTCCTTTTGTCTTCCCTTTCCTCTTTTCTAATCCCCCTCACCTCCTAATTTCCTGTTGGGTAAGTTAAATTCACACACATATTTATATACACAAATATGTGTGTCCATGCATGTTTATATGTATATTATTGCATAAGTATGTGTATATATGGATACATGCACACAGATAAATCTTACATGATTTGTGACTTGACTCTATGACATTTGAATTGTTTCTTTCTGCATTCTTATAATATTTTCTTTTTCACCTGTGAGTTCTTGAGTTTTGCTCTTATATTCCCAGGAGTTTTCATTTCAGGATTTCTTTCAGATTATCAGTAAGTTCCTTTTTTAATTAATATTTAATCCTTGGCATATAATATGTCAGATCAGTTTTCCTTGATAATTTCTTGGAATATGATATCTAGACCTTTTTGTAATGGCTTTCAGGTAGTCAAATAATTCTTACATCTTTTCTCCTTGATCTACTGTCCCAATAAGTTGTTGTTGTTGTTATTGTTGCTATTTTCCTGTTTTCTATTACTTCTCTTTGCTTTGGAGCTTTGGCAGGGCCTCATCTCCCATTTGACTGACCACCGACACTACTGGAACTGTGTTCCATAACTGCGTATGGGCAAAATAACTGCCAATAAGAAACAGATATGTCTAGTGCCAGCAAAAAGTCTGTTGTAATCTCTTTCTGACCAGTTGTTTGATTCCCTTACCATCTCTGGGCTGAGAGTTATTAAAGCAGCTGCTGATGAGGCTATTGATGCCACCCTCCATAAAGTCTTCTGCACTGGTATTGAAGACTTTTGCTAACTTTTCCTATTAACTTCTTAAGTTTTCTTAGGTCAGAAAAAACCTTTCATTCAAAATATTTGTTTGTTGTTCCAATTCAAAATTTGATTCAAGGTGTTTGTTTTTAAAGTAATTTTGGGGGAACGTTGAGAGAGTTTAGATGGATAGCTACTCCTACTCCACCATATTGGTTCCATTATAAATGAACAACCATAAGGTACTATACAAGGACAAATTATACCCCAATATGGAGAAATTAAATATTATATAAGATTTATATATATATATATATATATATATATATGTATACACACACACACACACATATATATATGTATATACATATATATATTTATATGTGTGTGTGTATCAGCTAAACAACCCTGTCATCCTATGTCCACTATCAATTCTATCATCCTTGGTGGTTATATAGGAAGGCTCTTTAGAGGCAATGTTTGGAAGTGACTTCATTAGTTCTTGATACAAAAGGAGTGGAATGGTGAGGACTGAAAAGGAAAGTTACAGAAAATTCTCTCATGTAATTAAAATCTAAAAGTAGAAGTCTACACAAACAAGGAAGGAATGATAGATGGAATAACTAACACCAATTCAATTCTTCCTCTCACATTTAGCTTAATTAAAGGAGAGAAAAAACATAAATATACATAGAGTTGGACACAGAACTGCATTTCACACAAAGGTGAAATAAGGGGAAAAGGGGGAGATTTAGGAGGAATTGAAAGAGGTAGATAAATGGAGAGACTAGTCACAAGGAAAA
>CM053581.1:11422122-11457355 GCA_028627135.1 Pseudochirops cupreus | reverse complement strand
ACAGGCACTGTGGTAGAGAGATCCATTCTTCCCTATCAGAAAGTCAGAGGGATGAGGGGGAGAACATAGGAGAGAGCAGATTGGGGGAGGGGCTATACAGTGGGATGGCTGTTTTGAGGTTTTTGTGTAGGGGAAAGATGGGGATAAATTTTAGAACTCAAAATCTCATGGAAATGAATGATGTAAACAAGAAAATAAATAGACATATTTATTTTTAAAAACTTTACTAAGAACTTTATGTTTATCTAATATGATCCTTGCAATAATCCTATGATAAGGATATCGCCTTAATGACTGTGGACAAATGTTTTCTCCTCTTGGAATCTCAACATCATCATCTGTTAAATAAGGAGTTTGGAGATAAAATGGAAAGATAAAATCTCCATTTTTTATCATAAGGATATTTGGCTTTAGGTAGTTGTTCCTGGCCATATAGCTAATACAATATCATTTCAACTTAGGTCTATATTTTAAGTCTTTAAGGTTTTTCTGTGTTGTCTACCTCTTCATAGTATCTTAGTAAAGCCACACTAGATTTAGGAAAAATCTTGGGCCCTTTCTTAGAGGACACCTCTTCTTGAATGATAAGTTGATATGTTATTAAATTTCCCCATTATCCCCACTTCCTTCTTGATTAAGGATAGCCAGGAGAATTGGATAGTTTAGGGAGTTGTGTTTTTTTAAACCTTTTGAAGTCTCAGAAACATATAATCACACATGTATAAGAGACCTGAAAGGCGAGTAATTTCAACTTATACTTGAAGAGGAAAATCCTCCAAACTATACCCCAAAATATATATTCAACTGTTTTCACTTAAGATTGGGGGGGCGGGGGGCAAGGGATGGAGAGAAAGAGAAAGAAAGACATATACAAACACACACAGTAAGAGAGAGCAAGAGAGTGAGAGAGAGACAGAGATAGAGACAGAGACAGAGACAGGGACAGAGACACACAGAGACAGAGACACAGAGACAGAGACACAGAGACAGAGACAGAGAGACAAAGACAGAGAGACAGACAGAGAGAGAGAGAGAGACTGGGAGAGACAGAAAGAGTGACAGAGACTGAGACAGAGTGACTGAGACAGAGTGACAGAGACAGAGAGAGAATTGGCTACTTCTTCAAATGCTTAATATCTCTTTCCTCTGCCTTGTATTTTTATTGATTTTTAATCTGCCTCTTCTCAACTTCAATCAACTTTTTTTCCACAATTGCACATACTGATATAATGCAAATTCTAAAGAGTCCCACCTTCTTTAATGGTATGACACAGAGTAAGTCATTTAAAATCTCTCAGACTCAGTTGCATATCACCATTATGAAGAGATTTTGAATAGATGTCCATTAATGTCTATTACCACTCTCAAACTTTGTCATTTTAATTTCCACATAATTTTCCAGGTCCTCAAGAAAAGTGAACATTGGAAAAAGTCACCCTACCAATGTGTGTTTCCAGTATAAAGCCCTCCAGGATAAGTTGAAGGGGTTCATTTGGACACCAAGGTCCCCCACTAATCTTAGTACTTGTTTATCTGTTTGCTTCATGATTACCCTAATCTTCTGACACCAAACCATTGATCATGGTGACATCATAGGCAGCCTCACTGTGGCTTGTCACTGAGTAATAGAAAAAAAAACTGCTTTACTAATTCTTGACTGAACACTGGGTGGCTACAGAAAACGTCAGCACATAGATAAAAAAGAAACATTAGAATTTAGTGTGCTAGATCCATCCTCACAATACACATTCTTTCTGATAGTAAATCAGTCTATATTTATTTTTCAATGATCCTCTCTACATGGTAACTAATATATAAACAGTTAAAGGAATTTACTGCCCCACTGTTTGAGAACAGAAGGTCACTCCATCACATTAATGGCAGGTAAATTTAGAACAAAAATAAGAACACATCAGATAAAATGTATTTGTGTTTTAGAATCCACTGATACAAGGGAATCACAAGCGAACTATTTATAGATCTGAGCAACTTTTAGTCAATAATAAACAAGAAACAATGACATCACCATGATAATGGCAATATGTGACTTGGATTTCTTATATATCTTAATAGTTTGATTACAAACCCTCTCCTTAGCTCTTTTTTTCTGGAAAAAGTTGTCATAAATATTCACTGTCATTTAAATTCTCAGTCCAACAGTAAATCATATCTATTCCTTCCTTCATTAAATAAGTACTATTTGTAAAGTATTACCTTAAGGACTAGAGATACAGACAAGACAAAACAAACAAACATAAAAACAATACACACATTCAGGGCATTTACATTTCTTATACTAATGGATAAATAATTGTACAGCTTTCTATAGGACTTTACATATCTCCCCTCCCAGCTTTCCTTCTATTCATCTATTCATCAATTTTTCATTCATTGATTCATGTTTGGATTTGTTTATCCATTCATTTTGTCATTCATTAATTCTCTCAAGCACTTAACAAATTATACAAAAGGGAGAACAGAAAGTTTAAGAATTATATGAGCATTAGTCTATAGCTACTTACTACCTAAACTGGGAGATAAAACACCTAAAATCAAAGTCATGCTAACTACTAAATTCAATAGAATAATATAAATCTGTTCATAATTTTAAAAAAGGAGACATTTTTTCTATTTGTTTAATTCACATAATTTCTTTTCCATCTATGATCTCTAGATGTCCTTGTATTGTAACTTTTTGCACTGTAAAGCCAAGCACAAGCAACTTTCCAGAGGACTGCTGCTGGGGGCAGCTTTTAAAAGTTCTGATTACATAGCATAGTGAATGCTCTATGTATTCAATAACAAATCAGAGCAAAACATTCACAGAAAATCAAGGTACAGCATTCACAATGTCACAACTTATCATAGAAATCAAAATACAACATTCACCATGTTGCATCTCAACAATTTAGCACTAAAATAGCCACACAGTTTTCACCAAAGTGTTTATGCTGTTTTGAACAAAATACAATCATTTAGTCAATCAATCACTTAGTAACTTGATGATTCAATCATAGAGTACAAAAGGTCAAAGTCCTCCACCCATGGGACACACTAAGTTACTAATCAGTCCCTATTCAGTCATCAGTCTCCATTCAATCATCAGTCACTACTCAGTCATCAGTCACTAATCAGGCACCTCTTAAGGCGTACTAGAAAATACAGAGGGAATTCAGCCCTCGGTTACAAGTAAATCACAATTTCATCACTACTCAGTACCCACAGAGATGTCTTTACATTTTGACTTCGGACAGGCTTTCAGTTTCCATGGCTTCTCTTCCATGGTCCCAGCCTCCACCCAAATCTAACCAACTGCCATCTGAGTCAAAAGGCAGACAGGTCCCAGCTCCTTGTCCATCTCTCTGTGTAGTTGCTGCTCCACATTGGAGCTTGCAGTTTCCAGTCCATCTCAAATCCTTCACAGTCTCTGTTCATGGGAAGGCAGTGCTTAACAAGGCCGTAATAACATTCATGCACATTAACAAAGCCATAATAACATTTGTCCAAAATACTGGTGTCATAGTCATCCTTCCTCAGTCTTTTGCACCTCCACCTGGCCCTCAGAAATCATTAGCAGCTCCAGCTGGCCCTCAGAAGTCTTCAGCAGCTCTAGCTAGACATTGGAAATCCTCAGCAGCTACAGCTGACCCTCTGAAATCTTCAGCAACTCCATTCTCAAAATCAAAATCACTTTATCCATGGAGATTCCAGTCCAGCAGCAGCAGCCCAGCCTTCAGATGCTCATCCCAAAAAGTTATGACTTTCCCAGCTGTGGTTTTTCCTTATATACAGTATTGCTCCTCACTGTTCAGTCCCTTCCAGTTACATCATCAACAAGGATTCATACTTTCTGTTTCTTTAACAGAGGCTTAATTTGAAACTAGGTGCTAAGTAGCTGTCAGCTTAGCAATACAAAGGGATCTTCAAATTTCATACTATGACATGCACCACTGTTCTACTCAAACGCCTAAGTCAAATATCACCAATGGACTTAATTGACAAATATCATCTTCTTTCCTTATTCCTCAATAACCTTCACTTTTACTTCAAATACTCTCTTTCCAGATTCTTGTCTTCTCCACTTTCTTCCATGACACTACTCTATTGATTCTCCTCCTAGAGTCTAGCAATACTTTCCAAATCCCATTAACCGTTGCATTCATTCCCTCCTAGTATTCTCCTCTATGCTGTTTATTTTCTCTTCTTGTATGGGTATATCTAATCTTGTGAATAGTGATCATTCTTGTCATCATCACCATCATCATCATCATCAGCATCATCAGCATCATCATCATCATCGTCATCATCATCCATATAGCACTTTAAGATCCTCACAATAACATTGTGAGATAGTGCTATTTTTGACCTCTTTTACAGAGGAAGAAACAGATGCAATGAAGTTAAATGACTTGCTGTTAGTGAGACACCTATAAGGTGCCTGTGGAAAGATTCATATCCAGTTCTCCTTTCTTCAAGTCCAATACTCTATCTATTGTGCCAAGTAGCTCAATTTATTCAGATGACTCTGTACTATCAGCTCCAGATCCACATTTCTATGATCTACTGGTCTACTTTATCAGACCTTCAATATACCCCTAACTAAGCTCATAATCCCCCCCAAAAAAATACGCCTTGCCACCCAACTCCCAGTTTTGGCTGATGATTTGACATCTTTCTAGTCAGCTGGATTACCACTTTGAAGATATTTTAAACAGTTTGATTCAGACCCCATGCATAGCCAGGTCCTAACAAACCTCCCTCTACAACACTTGCCTAAATTTTCTACCTGCATTCACATACTCAATAACCTTATAGAACCCTTACCATCTCCCACCTGTGATAATAAAACAAACTCCAATTTGTTTTCCATACTACCAGTCTCTCTCCTCTTTGATCCACTCACCACACAGATGGCAAAATGATCTCAATGAATGATAAGTCTAACTGTATTTCCAGTTCATAAAGCTCCAGTGTATCCCTTTTCTTAGAAGACAAAAAACAAATCCACTATCCTGGTATTTGAAAGTTTCCATAGTCCTCTTCAATGTTCTGTGTTCTGAAAAACATCATTCAGTTTGGCACAATAACTCATCTTTTAGTGTCTTTGTATCTATTGGGCACTATTGCTTCTATATAGACAGCTAGGTGACACAATGTGCAGACTGCTGGTCCAGGATCAAACACTCCTGATTTCAATCTGCTCTCAGACACTTACTATTTGTAACACTGGCTAAGTTATTTAAACTGTCTCAGTTTCATCATTTGTAAAATGGTTATAATAATAGTATGCATCTAAGTGTATATCTATATCTATGTCTAAATCTGTCTGCCTATATATCTGTTAGTACCTACCACCCATACTTGTTGTGAGGATCAAATGAGTGCCTGACACATAACAAGGGATATATAAGTGTCAGATATTAGTTTTTGTTGTCTTCTCCTCTGAATGGGGTGTGCTTTTTGCTCAATTTTACCTTTGAATATTCTTGTCTTACTTTATGGCTCATCCCAGATATCAACTCCATAAAGTCTTTGTGAAGCTCTCTATCTCACTGGAAACCATCAAAGCAGAAAATGGTCTTACATTTCTCATGTTTTCCTAAAATATTTTTCAAGGACCTATCTTCTCATTCTGTAATTCTTTATATTATGTGAGAGTTGTTATTGACTTTCTGTCAAAATTTTGCCTTTTATTTCATATATAGAGATACAGAAGTAGAGAGATATGATTATATTATTCACATACATACACACGTATATACATACACATACACACATATGTGTGTGTTGTGTTGTGTGTCTGTTGTCTCAACCATAGAATGTAAACTCCTCATGGGATAAGAATTTAAATTTTATTGTTCTTCTGGAGAGGATGAAGTTCAAACTTTGGAGCCATTAAGATGTGATTTAAAATTACAACCTCTATAGTTGAAGGGAATAAGACAAGGAGAAAAATTGTAACTCAAAATCTTTTGGAAATAAATGTTGAAAACTTTTAATTAATTAAATAAAAAATAAAATAAAATAAAAATTACAATGTTGCCACTTTTGGACTCTGTATACCTGTGCAAGTTATTTGACATTTCAAAGCTCCAGGAAAATCTCAAATTCTGAGTTGGAGAGAAGATAACAACCTCTTTTTCCTCTCTCTTTTATTCCTTATCACAATGAAATCACAGGTCGAGTGTTTATCACACTTCCTATATCCCACAGTTTCACACACTGTCTGGCAAAAAATGAGAGTTTCCTAAATAATTATCAAATAAGTTCTTTTTACTTTTCCTTTCCTTTTTATTTTTTTGGGTGGTGGCAATTGGCTTTAAATAACTTTTCCAATGTCACACAGCTAGTGTATGAGGCTGGATTTGAATTCAGATCCTCCTGAATCCAGGGCAGGGTCCTCTATCCATCTTGCCATTTAAATGCTCCTGCACTTTGTTTTCAAAGGGGATCAATGATACCATAGAATGATGTCTTGACTAGTGAATGAATCAGTTTTAAGGGAGGCAGAGTTGCACAAAGTCATCAGCTTCTCTTTATCTTCCAGAGTTGATAAAGTCAACTGGCAAAACACAAATCTGAAAAACTGGTGATGGCCAAGGATGTGGCAGGTGACCTTGGTGTCTGATGTCTGTTCAAGCTCTAAGCACTCCACGGTATCTGCTTCACTGACTTGAATGAATGTTGGAAGAAATTGTTCTCACCTGCCATTTCCACTGAAAGAAGTCTTCACATCCTCCTAATTCACCAATGGATCTAAGGGCTATTAATTATCCTCAACTTGATTTGGCCTGTCTGTAAAAAGTCTTATTGGACTGTGGGAAATGTTCATTCTGCAGATTCTTGTAGCCACAGGTGAGAGTTGGGGACTTGGGTGACAAATGGACACCCGAAGTAGATGAGCAGCCCTAAAAAGTGCTCAGCCAGTGCCCACACCAGAAATATCCTTTGTCCCTGAATACCACAAAGCTAAACAAAATAATTTATATTTGATTCTAGAGTCAATTGAGAGCCATTGGAGTTGATGGAATAGGGAGATGACATGGTCAGATCTGCACTTAAGGGAAATCATTTGGGCAGTTATATATAAGATGAAACTGAGTGGGGAGACTTATGGCAGGAAGACTAATTGCCCCCTGAGAGCAGGGGGTTGTTACAAGAGTCCAGGAAAGAAGAGATGAAGGCCTGAACTTAAAAGGTAGCTATATGCATAGTCTGCTCAGTAGAGAAAAAGAGACAGATGGGAGACAGATTGTGGAATCAAAAATGATGGGATTTAGCATCTGATTGGATATGTGGGGTGAGAAAAAAGTAAGACATCCAGAATAATGGTGAGGTTATGAATGTGGGAGACTGTCAGAATGATGACTAATTATTTATTTTTGATATCTATTTCCATGTTTTCTCCTTTTTTAAGACTGTGAGTTCCTTAAAGGCAGGTCTTTCTTTGTATTTTCAAACTTAGCAGAGTACGTGACATACAGTAAGTGATTAATAAATGCTTATTGACTGACAGACTAGTCTAATATTATATATAGTGTTCCATACCCCTCGTCCCCCATTTCTACGAGTGAAGCAAAGAGGTTCATTCTTATGTCTGTCCTTTGGGGCCAAAAAGGAAGGGAGGAAACCATTAAATTAAATAAGTTCAAAGCAGAGTTCATTATTCCTGCCCCCCCCACCATGCCCCCCCAAAAAATCCTCACCTCTTTCAGACTTCCCTGTCTTTCAAAGCCAAAACCATTCTGGAAAAAGTGAATAGAATCTCTTTGAGGGTTAGGTCTTTTTTCACTTTTATCTTTGTATGTTTAAGGTGTAACACAATTCTTGATGCATAAGGATATGAAAGACATTAGATCTGTTATTTCTGAGACATAAGAAATTCCTTCTCCCAATGCAATTAACATTATACATTGGAAATAGAAACACTGACTCCCCTTCTCCTCCATGAGAATTAATTTAATAGAGTAGATTACATACATAAATACATACGTACATGCATACATACATGGATATATGTGTATATATGTATATATATATGTATATATATATACACAAATAAAATAGAGATAGTGATATACACATTATATATAATTAATACTTATTTAGGAATACATACACATACATATAAACATGTGTATATACAACATATATTAATATCTTAATGCAAATATATTCTGATTCCAAAGATGATTTTTTTTTCTTTTGAAGGAGGGGTGAGAACTAGTTTCCTTTTGAGTAGCATTGTTTTGCTTCATTATCTTAAGCATTAGACACAGAAACATGTCATGAGGAATTCCAAATTTCAGAGTGTGAACTCAATCATTATTTGTTCATTGAATGCATCAGTGAATGCCTTAATGATTTCAGTGCTGAATTTGGAATGAGTTTAAATTGTACCTCTGAAACTTAGCATTTATAGAACTTTGGGAATATCACTTACTGTCCCTTAAACTTAATTTCTTCATCTGTAAAATTGGAGATAAAGATGTTTGTAGAATTTTCTTCACAATGTTATTGTATGGATTAAATTAGGTAATTATCGTAATGGATTTTTCAAACAGTAAAGTGAAATAAAAATATCAGTTATTAATGTTTCTTGCAGTTAAATAGAGGCTGGCAATGAAGAACATCAGTCTTTGATGAAATAAAAATTAATATAACTCAGAAAAAACGAAGGATAAAAGTAGATATGAACAGGTGACAATAAATTTAAAAAAAATGAAGTTGAATCTGCTTAAAGGAAGTCAAGAAAAATAGCAAAATAAGTGCAAGGAGATCCAGAATCTTATGGAAGAAAATGACTGCTTGAAAATTAGAATTGGGCAAGAGGCAGCTGAAAGAGAAGAAGAAACAATTTGAAAAACTGGAAAGTATGAAAAAAATAGAATAGAATGTGAAATATCGCATAAGAAAAAAAAAACTGATCTGAAGAACAGACCAAGAAGAGAAAACATAAGAATATTTGAATTACCTGAAAGTTACAGTAGAAAAAAAAAGTATTGAGAAAGTAATACAAAATGTAATTAAAGAAAATTGCTACAGTGTTTTAGAAGGGGGGTAGAGGGAAGACAAATAGATAGAAACAAACACCAATCATGAGCTGAAAAAGATTCCTACAGGGATATCATATTCAAATTCTAAAACCCCAGGTCAAGGGGAAAAAAAACGTTATGAGCGAAACAAATAAATATTGTGGTGTCACAATAGGAATCACACAAGATCCAGCAGCAGTATTAAAAGACCACAGGTCTTGGATCGCTATAAATGAAATAGTAAAAGAACTAGAATTACACCGGAAAATATAATGAACTTATTGGAATACTTGAAATATAAGATCTTAAAGGAATATAAGGTACATATCAAAGGCTAATTATAAGGGACTTTGTGAGAAATAGATATTTACTTTTTATACAAAGAAATGTAAAACATATGTCTAAGATTATTATTAGTAATTGTGTAGTTTGAGGGAAAAAATGATTGAGATAGACATGCAAATGATATTATTCCAGAAAAGTAACTCCTTTCATGAAAAGGTAAAAAGAATAATTATATAAATGAGGTACAAGAGGAAGAACTGACAGAGAGGAAATTAGAGGTAGAGTAGGACTGGTAGCTCTAGAAACCTACTTTCATCAGGAATGGGTTTAAGAGAGAAATATATATGTATGTATGTATGTATGTGTATGCATGCATATTCACGTGTGTAGGTGTATACATATGCACATATGTGTATATGTATATGGGTATATGGGCATATATGCATGTATGTATAAGTATCTGTATGAATATATGTGTGTATATGTATGTGTTTATGTATGTGTATATATATGTGTGTGTGTGCACATAGGTATATCCACATGCATATATTTATGTGTATGTGTATTGTACGTGTATGTCTATGTCTATGTGTATATGTATGCATGTACACACATATCTACACATATGCAAACACACATATACACCTATATATACATATATATATATACATACATACATACACAAATATGTGTGTATACATTGTGATGTGTGTGTGTGTGTGTGTGTGTGTGTGTGTGTGTGTGTGTGTGTGTATGTGTGTAAGGCCAGGCAAAGGCAACTTCCAAGGTTTGGATTACCAGCATAGTAACTTTCCATCTATTCGTTGACAACTTAAGGCAAAACTTTCACAAAAAAGAAAATCAAAATACAGCATTCAACATGTGTAATTCAATAATTTAGTAAGTCCTTAATTCAGTCACAAAGTTTAAGGTCCAAGTACTACTCCACCCCTGCCTAGCACATTCATTTAGTCAATCACAAAGTCTCTCTTCTCAGATGGAGATTAGTTTCCAGTCATAAACAAAGTACATTAATTTGGTCAGTCACAGAGCTCAAAAAATCAAAGTCCTCCACACCTGGATCACAACTGAATTACAATTATCATCAGTTAGACCCTAAGCAGGATAGGTCTTTTCTTCATTTGCTTCGAGGCAAGTTCTCAGCAATCTCTGTTCCTAGGGAAACAAAGCTTAACAAAGCCACAGTATACATTGCCAGTGTCCTCATCAATTCACTCTCTGCCTGCAGAACAGTCTCAGGACTCGTGAGAACATAAGCAAGACCCTCTTTCAGGATTCCTGTAAACATACAACAAGAAAATCCTCCTTCAGGGCTTCTGAAACAATAGCAAGGTTCCAGGACCTCTGTAACAATAGCACTTTCCTTTACCAGCAGATGAATCTGGCAAAACAACGTCAAAACAGACAGACAAAATAATGGCTCCTTAGTTCTTGGCAGCACTAGGTGGATACTCTCAAAAGTCTTGGCAGTTCCAACTGGCCTTCAGCAGTCAGGGCAGCTTTGGATGGCAGTTCTCTCTCTCTCTCTCTCTCAGCAGCTCTGGCCCCCAGCAATTCTCCTTTCTTTCTGGCTCCATGATGCTGCTCCCTCAAAGTTCATCTGCTTCTGTCTCTGCTTGGGCCTCTCCATCCATGGCACCATCTCTTCCCAGTTCAGCCCTCTCTTTTCATGTCAACAAGTCCATCCCACAACTGGGATTCCCAAGCTCTGGGTTTCATATCAATAAAATGACAAAACTTCCATTGCTATCACTTGAGCTTAGGTTCTTTTTTATTTGCAAGGTTTTCCTCAATCTTCCCTTTCAGCAATTTGCATTTAATAACAACAAAAAAAAGGATATTGGAGTCTTTTGTTATAATGTATAATAAATTAGAAGAAAAGAAGTACTTTGACATTAATACTCTGACATAACAGATGGTAGGTAGAAATGAAAGGAAGGAATGCAATTCTTGCATTTATTTCAAATTTCTGTGGAAGTTTACTTGCAACCATTGCTTCTTTCCTTCCTTCCTTCCTTCCTTCCTTCCCTTTTTTCTTTCATTTATCCTTTCTTCCTTGCTTATTTCTTTGTTTCTTGGTTTCTTTCATCAATGGGACACGCATTTCATTAGGAGAATAATAAATGTGAAGCACTGCACTAGATACCAGAGAAACAAACAAACAAAAAAATACTTCTCTCAAGGTACTTGCATTCTCATAGGAGAATATAAAGTGTACAAAGGTCATTGAATACAATATATATATATAAGGTTGACACAAAGTATTTTTATGGCCATGAGGAAATATAGGTTTCAGAAATTTATCAAGGGGTGGAACCTAAATGGCAAAGTAAATGAAGAGACTTGCTTGAGATCTCCCCCAAACTCCTCCAAATACCTCTAGAAATTACTCTCAACAAATTCTAGAGGAGCAGAACCCACAAAATGATAGAAAGAAAAAAAAATCCAACCCTGGACAACTTTGGAAGGTTGACAAGAAAGGTATCTTGCAACAGTCCGAAAGAGCAACACAGTTCAGCATGGACCATGCCAGCACGGACAGAGCCCCAACAAAATTGGAGCACGCCTTAGGGGACTCAATCACTGGCAGTTGTGACTCTTTTCAGACTTCTCAACCCACAAATGTCAAATATAACTGAGCAGATCACTACGAAAGGTCTGTCAGACCTGGGAGAAAGAAGAGCAATGTCTGGCTCCAGAACCAGAGTGACAACTGTAGTTGCTCTGGCAGTGGCTGGTTCTAGAGCTTTCAGCCCATAGACAGTGTTGGAATGAGTGGCTAATCATAAGGGTATTTCACGGACTTCTTTGCTACCACTGAGGCAGAATTCTCTTACTTTGTCCATGTTTGGATCTGGGGCACAGTCCTAGCAGGCAGTCCTGTGGTGAGGGCAAGCACTGGCATGGCAGAGTTTGTGGTGGCAGTGGACAGGGAATTCTCCTAGGGTTGCAAAGTAGAAAAGAGTGCTTGTGGTCACTCACTGATTAGAGGACATTGCAGGAGAGGAGAAAACAACTCTCCTTTGATCATAACACCTTGGAAAAATGGAAAATTTACAGGTCCCTGGAAGTGTCTCTGAATACAGCTACAGAAAACTCCTGAAGTTTGGAGAGTCTATCCTTAACACTGGAACCAGAGATCTACCTTAACAAAGAGCTAAAATGAGCAGTAATTGGCTGGGGAAATGAGCAAACGTTGGGGAAATAATCAAGTATAGAATCATACTTTGCTGACAAGGAAGATTAAAACATACAATCAGAAAAAGAAAAGAAAGTTAAAGCCCCTACATCCAAAGCCTACAAGAAAAAAAAAATGAATGGGTCATAGGCCATGGAAGAGTTCAAAAAGCATTTTTGAAAATCAAGTAAGAGAAATTGAGGGAAAAAATAGAAAAGAAATTAGACTGACACAAGAAAATCATGAAAAATGAGTCAACAGCTTACTAAAGGAGACCCCCAAAATGGTAAAGAAAACAACACTTTAAAAAATAAATTACCCCAAATGGAAAAAGGAATCAGAAAGGCAACAAGGAGATGAATCCCTTAAAAAACATAATTGACCAAATGGAAAAGGAGGTTCAAAAGCTCACTGGAGAAAATAAATCTTTAAAATCTAGAAAGGAGCAAATGTAAGGTAATTACTTTGTGAGAAATAAAGATTATATAAAACAGATCCAAAAGAATGAAAATTAAATAGAAGAAAATGTTAAATATCTCATTAGAAAAAAAAAAAAAAACAAATCACCTGGAAAATAGATCCAGAAGAGAGCATTTAAAAGTCATTGGGCTAACTCAATGCAATTATTAAAAAAAAAAAAAAGAACCTAGACACCACCTTTCAAGACATTATAAAGGAAAACTGACCTGATATGCTAGAACCAGAGGGTAAAATAAGAATTGAAATAATCGGCAGATAATCTCCTGAAAGAGCTCCCAAAAGGAAAACTCCTCAGAATATTGCAGTCAAATTCCAGATTTCACAGATCAAGAAGAAATTATTTCAAACAGTCAGAAAGAAACAATTCAAGTATTGTGGAAATACAATCAGGATAACAGAAGATTTAGCAGCTTCTACATTAGCATATCAAAAGGTTTGGAATATGATATTCCAGAAATCAAAGGAGCTAAGATTAAAACCAACGATCATTTACCCAACAAAACTGAATATAATCCTGCAGTGGGGAAAAAATGGACATTCAAAGAAATAGAGGACTTTCAAGTATTCTCAATGGAAAGACCAGAGCTGAATAGAAAACTCGACTTTCAAATACAGGAAGAAGAGACACGTGGAAAGGTAAACAGGAAAGATAAATCATAAGTGATTCAGTAAAGTGGAACAGTTTATGTTTCTACATGATAAGCTGATATTTGTCACTCATGAGATCTTTCTCAGTCTTATGATTTTGGAGTGGATACACACACAGAAATACAGAGAGAGAGAGAGAGAGAGAGAGAGAGAGAGAGACAGAGAGAGAGTGTGTGTACAGGGTTAGTTGATTATGAAGGGATAATATCTAAAATAAAATGAAGGGTGAGAGGAATGTACTGGGAAAAGGAGAAAGGGAGAGGTAGAATGGGGTAAATTATCTCACATAAAAGAGGCAAGAAAAAGTTTTTTACATTGGAGGGGATGAGGGGGAAGATGAGAGGGAATGAATGAATCTTACTATTATTGGATTTGACTTAAGGAGGGAATAGCATACATGCTCAATTGCATCTGGAAATCTTTCTTACACTGCAGGAAGGTGGAAGGAAGCAGATAAGAGATGGGGGATGATAAGAGGGAGGGCAGATTTGAGGAGGTGGTAATCAGCATTTTTGAGGAGGGACAGGGTCAAAGCAGAGAACAGAAGAAATAGGGGGCAGGATAGAATGGAGAGAAATATAGTTAGTCTTTCACAACATGACTAGTATGAAAGTATTTTGCATGGCTGCATGTGAATAGCCTCTATTGAATGGTTGCCTTCTCTATGAGGGTGGATGGGGAGGAAAGAAGGGAGAGAATGTGCAAATCAAAGTTTTAAAAATGAACATTAAAAATTGTTTTTACATGCAACTGAAAAAATAAGATATATTGACAATGGGGTATAGAAATTCATTTTGCCTTACAGGAAAATAGAAGGGAAGGGGATAAGAGAAAGGTGGTGGTAAGGGGAGGGAGGGCAGATTGGGAGAAGAGGTAATCAGAATACATGTCATATTTGTGTGGGAGGAGAGAAGAGGTGGGGATAAAATTTGGAAGTCAAAATCTTGAGGAAATGAATGTTAAAAACTAAAAATAAAGTGATTAATTAATAAATAATTTAAAAGAAATTAATTAATTAATTGCATATATATAGATTTGTTGTTTCAATGCTGAGTCTTCAAACAAGTTGGCCATAAGACGGTAGAAAAATAAGTTTGAAATGAATTCTGAGCATGGAAGAAACATGAGAAAAGATGGAAGATTATGTGTATGAGGAAACACAAGAAGACTAATTCAGTGTATAGGGTAGAAGAAGGGGATAGGAGATGTGCTGCAAACTCTCAAAGATGAATTAAATCCTCCAAGAGTATCTCCCAACGAGCCTGCTTTTCCATTATAGAAAGTATCTTGTCTTAATATATATGTTTGAAAAGGAATGAATAAAACGTACAATAAGTCCTAAAAAGAATGTGGCTGTTTTGCGTGGAAAAGACTAAAGGTTGACTTGTTTATTTTCTCCAGGCTTATGAAAAGCTTTTGTTCCCTTTCCCCCTCATCTATCCTGTTGTTGCACATATTTAGCACACTCCTATCTTCCACATACCAGATATTTGCCCCTACCAAATCACTTTACTTCTCAGTTTCCTCATCCAAAAAACACTCTAAAATTTAAGTTGCTTAAATATGCTGACCTACATTGATAGAGGTAGGTTGTTCTTTTAGAGTTCCACTGCCAAAGAAACGAGAAGTCAGCTCAAAAACCAAAACTCCATTGTTTTTCCTCTTTGGTAATTAGAGAATTTTAATTTACTGAGAAGCACACAGAGAGACAGAGATGGAGACAGGGAGAGAGACAGAGAGAGACAGAGAGACAGACAGACAGAGACAGAGAGACAGAGACAGAGAGAGACAGAGAGAGACAGAGACAGAGAGAGGGACAGGCAGACAGAGAGACAGAGAGACAGAGACAGAGACAGAGATAGAGAGAGATGGAGAGAAACGGAGATGGAAGGACAGAGGCAGAGAATTCATGGTTTATAAGAAATGGCATCTTAACATGTAGAGTGATGAAAACCTGGAAAGTCTGACCCAGGAAGGTCATGTAGTCTCCAGGTCTGGAGATCCTCTTTAATGAGACGATTGATTATCTGTCCTGGATACTTTAGCTTTCTTTCTACCTGAAGTCAGGTGCTGCTAAGGAGGTTCTGTGAAGTCCTTTCCAGCTGCAGAATTGTATTATTTTACCAAACACAAGGAAAAGAATATATTGTGTTTCTGTGATGATGCCTATGGAGAAAACAACAGGAAATTTCATGAATATTATTACCTCCAGAGATATGTTAGTCAAACATCCTTTTGTTTTGTGAGAAGTCTTCATTTCTCACTGAATTTATAAACATTCATTTCATGTCTGAAAATACCAAATGGCAACCCATTATCTTTTAAATTAGTTGATCTTTAATCAGTTAATGTACATATGTTTGGTTATGCATTTCTCAAAATCAGATTTTTCCTATTGCCTATGATATTGTAATGACCTGATTGAATTGGGTTGTGGTATTAAAAGTCAATTAATCAGATGATTATGTTGGTTCACACCTATAGCCCCTGTTACTTAGGATGCTAAGGTTGGTAGATTGCTTGGATGAAAGAGTTATGAGTTAAAATAGGTCTAAAGACTTTACTAAGTGCACTAAGCCTAATAACAATACAGTGAGACTCTGGAAGGAAAGGATCATCAGACTGTCTGAAAAAGAATGATCTGGATCTGGATGGACAAACAACAGGTTAAAGTTTTAGTTTATCTGGTAGTAAGTAGCTGCTAAAATGTTAGCCTGAACAAGATAGGGAAAACCTAGCTCAAAAATAATTAAAAATCAAATCAAATCAATCTTCCCAAAATGTGGAGATATAAAGTAAAAGGAAGGGAAAAGTCCCTGATTCAGGGACTAATGGAAACAAACTAATACCTCATCTAATGGAGAAAAGGGTGTTTACATATCAATATATATGTACAAAACAGGTACAAAATCACTTAAGGTAGAGGACTGAGAAAGGTATTCATCAAAGAGTAGTAGCTAAACTGAATCCTGAAGGAAGTTTTGGCTATTTTGCATCTAACACTCAACTATTAAATTATTAAACTCAACTATATTTAATACAAATTGAATTGGTTATGTGAGGGATAATGTATAGTGAAGTTTCCCCATTCTGAAAAATCAAATCTAGAATGGCTTCAGTATGCACTAGGCCTAAGGTCAGGTCACCCAAGCAATCTGGGACTTAGAACAATGGAGACCCTCCCCACAGAGCCATCTCATCAGAAGATATGCCAAATAAGTTTAAGACTGCTTTCATTGGACACCCACATGTTTCTGGGTCCTTTGTCTCAGAGAAATTCCCACACTTAGGTTGTGGGACAGCCCCCCTACCAATAAGAGTGAAGGCCAGTTTGAAGGGGTTGGGTTTCTGCTTTAGAAGATTATATAATCATGGGTTGCCTTCTACCTGGCGCTTTCTCCCTGCAGATGCCATGTTGGGCAACAGGGAGTAGAGTCCTTTCTCATGAGAAAGAATAAAGACCTTTTCTGACCTTATATTCAGACTCTGAACTCTTTCATCTCACACAGTTAAAACGTCATTTTTTTTAATCACATCACAGAAACTCACAAATTCATCTATCCAGACCATGATAACTACTCTTTCAATTGCAAGTCAGTAAAAATATCAATAAATGAAATTATGAATACATTAATTATTTGATGAAAGAATGAATGAATAAATAAATCCAGTCACTTATTAATGCTTACTGTGTGTGAAGTACTGTGTTAAGTGTTAAGGGAACAAATAAGAAACGAAAGGCAAACCTTACTTTCAAGGAACTTAAATTGGAAAAAGACAACATAACACAAATAGACATATGTTGGCAGAGGAAGATTTTTTGTTTTTGTGAGGTGAGAAATTGACAGGGATTATCATAAAAATCATGAAGGACTAAAGGATTTGCTAATACACACTGTATATGGATGACTGCTTTCAAACTGCCTCTTTAAACTGTACTCTTCCCCACCACTCTCCTATGTGTCCCCTTTTCTCTGACACTCAGCATTCATATTTCATCTAACTACCTTAAGAAATATTATCAAACATACATGTGCATTGTCTTTAATATTTTCCCTCCTTCCACCTCACTCCAAACTCCTGTCCAAATTTCCTCCAGAACACTGTATTCCCTTTATCCTTCCTCTGTTTATAATCTCTTGTTCCCTTTTAACATTCTGTCTGCTATTTTAAAAATACCCCTTATGATAATAAATAAGCTTGTATATCAGGAAATGGATTCCACAAATTTTGAATGGAAACTATACATAATAATGAAATACTGTCATTAACCTTTAAATACTTGAATATTCCTGGGAATCCTTTTGAGAATCTCCATGAAAGTCTTCATCTATTGCCTCCTCTTCTAATTATACCCCTTTTTCCTCAAGCACCAGTGCATAAGGGAAATAAATTAGGAAACAGAGAAACAAAAAAAGCTGTTATTTAATGTTATTCTCTTTTGGTTAATTACTAACATTGTGGTAACATTTATCTTTTTTTTTTCTTTTGTAAATGAACAGTGTGTTAATTACATAATAGATTTCTTTGAGTTAGCCAGAAGACAGACATAAAGACTATCATTTTATCATACATTCTATAAGAAAAAATAATTAACTTAGAGATTAGATTTTGAAAAAGTATAATTTTAATTTGGATTATACCTATAGAAACATTCATCTCAATATCTAAACACAACACAGCTAAGCCTAAACAATTATTATATATTATTTTTAAAAAGAGATGTTCAAGTACTAGTCTGTTCAAATACTATATATTACATTATATTGACATTACAAAGATAGTCATATAATACATCAAATTTTCTCATTTTCCTCCCCTCACAGATTTTGAGAGAGTTCTACATTATTTTTTTTTTGCTTGTTTTCCCTGATGAGCAAATTGAATTAATTTTTATGTATATGGGCCAAATGATTTTAGCCTACATTATTAGTGGGAGAGAGAAATAGAGAAGAAAGAGTAGGGAGAGTGGGAGAGGACAAAAATAAAAATAAAAAAAAGGAGGGTGTGGGGGAAGGGAGGAAGAGAGGGAGGGAGGGAGGGAGGGAGAGAGAGAGAGAGAGAGAGAGAGAGAGAGAGAGAGAGAGAGGAAAGAAGATTAGAGGAAAAAAGGAATAAGGAAGGGAGGGAGAGAGGGATGGAAGAGAGCAAAGAAAAGATAGAGGGAAGAAGGCAATGGGGAGGAGAGATGGAAGAACATGGATATTTAGTGTCATTGAGTATAAATGAATGATTTATCTTACATTAAAATAAATTAGGGGGGCATCTAGGTGGAAGTCAGGAGAAGTCAGGAGGACCTGAGTTCAAATTCAGCCTCAAATACTTGACACGTATTAGTTATTTGACTCTGAGCAAGTCACTTAGCCCTGATTGCCTCAAAATAATGAAATAAAATAAAATAAATTAATATAGGGGAAACATTTTTAAGTTAATAAATATTCAAGAGAAAGTCAATGAAGAAGAAATGATACAAGGGATTAATTCTTTTGCTGGCCAGTTCACATTTCATATCAATCTCACATTTACAAAAACTTGCTGCTCAAAAGGAAACTATGGATGTGAATAATGCACATATTACTATCTCCTCTTTACAAATAAAGAGACTGAGTACTTCACTATGTATATTTACTTGCTCTCCAATAATCAATACCTTAATTAGAATTTCTTTAGGCATTTCATAGTTGCAGATCCATAGCTCTAAGTTCCTATGCTTCAGTCTTATTAATATTATTTATTTGAGCTTTAGAGCAATTTGAACAAAATAATCAATGGGAATGAATGATCTGGGGCTAACTTATTTGTAAAGATAGCAGCTTATATAATAATAACCAAAAAAAAAAACACAAAAAACACAGGCTCATGGGATTTAGAACTTGTACTGATTGGAATTCAGATCCTCTGACTAGCAGTCCTATGCTCTGATCTAGCCAACTTTTCACTATCCCTTGATTTCCCATAGAGGAAGGTATAGAAAGGGGCCCACTTCAGGTAGAACTTAGACTAGGGGACAAGTAGTCATTTCAACTTAAATATTAAACATTCTCAAATGTATCTTTTTATATTATTTCATATTGCCTTTCCCTAGTGAAGCCATTACCTTCATCTGTTTTCCACACCTATCTACTCAGTGACTGTTTTTTTTTTTTATTAACATGGCTTCATTAAGAAATAAAGAAGAATGAGGGAGGGTGAAGTCAAGATGGCCGAGTAAAAGAAAGAACTTACTTGAGCTTGTGCCCCAATAAACACCAATACCTGTAAAAAAATTGAGTAAACAAATTTTAGAACTACAGAACCCACAAAATTACACAGTGAAATACAGCTCCAGCTGAAGTCAGCCTGGCAAGCCAAAAGGGGGGGGGGTCTATCACACCAAACTGACTTGGACCAGTCACAGCAGACCTCAGGGGACTGAGTAACTGGCAGAAGTGTCAGTTTACAGACTTTTCAAAACACAAACGCAAAAGAGAAAGTAGAAGGTCATGGCCAAACGTTGGACAGGGATGAGAGAAGAGAATGGGCCAGCCCCTGTCCCGGAGGGGTGGAGTTATCAGCAGCTGTGGCAGTGTGGTGGCTGCTTCCAGAGCTCCAAGACCACAGATGGTAGGGGAACCAAGTGACTGATTGGAGGGCAAATGCAGTAATCTTTGCTGTTGCTGAGGCAGAATTCTCTTTGCTTTGCCTAGTTTGGATCTGGCTCACACTCTTTGGTGGTGGTCTTTGGGTGAGGAGTAGTGTTGGCATGGCAGACCTTGTCGGAGCCCTGGAGAGGGAATCCTCCTTGCAGTTCTGAGGCAGGTGCCTAAAAGTAGCTCTGACAACAGCTGCATAAAATGCCAGAAATTTGGGACACAGCAGTCTCCACCCTGGAAGGAGAGTTCTGTTGTGACCAAGAGTGATTAGAAATCAAGTAATTGGTTAGTAAAATGAAGAAATAGAAGAAGAGAAATCAGACTACAGAATCATTCTTTGTTGACAAAGAAGATCAAAACAGAACCAGGAGACAAAGAAGTCAAAATTCCCGCATCAATAGTTTCCAAGATAAATTTGAATGGGTTGCAGGTCATGGAGGAACTCAACAAGGATTTAAAAAATCAAGTAAGAGAAGTAGAGGAAAATTAGGGAGAAAAATGAGAGTGACGCAAGAAAATCATAAAACACACATCATCAGCTTTCTAAAGGAAACTCCCCATAAAATTGAAGAAAATAACACTTTAAAAATAGACTACTCAAAATCACAAAACGAGGCCATAAATCTAATGAGGAGAATGCCTTAAAAAGCAGAATTTGTCAAATTGAAAATGAAGTCCAAAACCTAAATGAAGAAATCAATTTCTTCAGAATTAGAATGGAGCAAATAAAAGTTATTGACTTTATGAGAAATCAAGATATTATAAAACAGATCTAAAAGAATGAAAAAAAATAGAAGACAATATAAAATATCTCATTGGAAAAACAGCTGATTTAGAAAATAGATCCAGGAGAGATAATTTAAAAATTATTAGACTACCTGGAAGTCATTATAAAAAAGAAAAAAAAAACAGCCTAGACACTGTCTCTCAAGAAATCATGCAGGAAAATTATCTTGATATTCTAGAATCAGAGGGGGAAACAGAAATGGAAAGAATCCAAGAATCACCTCTTGAAAAAGATTATAAAAAGAAAACTCCTAGGAATATTACCAAAAAAAAAAAATCCAAAGTTCCCAGGTCAAAGATAAAATATTACAAGCAGTCAAGAAGAAACACAATCAGGATGACACAAGATCTAGCAGCTTCCATGTTAAGGGACTGGAAGGCTTGGAATATGTTATTCTGGAGGTCAAAGGAGCTAGGATTAACACCAAGAATCACTTACCCAGCAAAACTGAGTATAATATTCAGGGGGAAATATGGACATTCAATAAAATAGAGAACATTTAACCATTCTTGATGAAAAGATCAGAGCTGAACAGAAAATTTCACATTCAAATATAAAAAGCAAGAGAAGCATGAAAAGGCAAACAGGAAAGAGAAATCATAGGCAACTTATTAAAGTTGATCTGTTTACAATCCTACATGCAAATACAGTATCTGTAACTCATGAGGCTTTTTGTTTTACTATTAGACTAGTTGAAGTGAGTATACACTCACATACACACAAATATATATACCTGTTTGTATGTATATATGAATATAAATGTGTATATATGTATTTAAGTGTATTTGTGTGTATGTATGTTTATGTGTGTATTTTTACATAGTCACAGGTCAGAGTGTGAGTTGAATGTGAAGGGATGATATCTAAAAAATAAAATCAAAAAGTGAGAGAGGATTACATTGGGAGAAGAAGAAAGAGAGAAATAGGATAGGGTAAATTATCTCACAGAACAGAGGTAAGAAAAAGTTGTTACAATGGAGGGGAAGTAAAATGAGGTGAGAGAGAATGAGTCAACCTTACTGTTGTTGGATTTGGCTTAAAGAGAGAATAACATACACACTCAGTTGGGTATCTTACCCTACATGAAAATAGGGGGGGAAGGTAAAGAGGGGGAGATAATAGAAGATAGGCCAGATTGAGGGACGGGGTAGTCAGAAGTAAGAAATTTTGAAAACAGACAAGGTTAAAGGAGAACATATAATAAATGAGCAGTAGGATAAGATGGAGGGAAATATAGTTAGTCTTTCTGGACATGACTACTAGGAAATGTTTTTCATAACTACATACATATAACCTACACTGAGTTGCTTATCATCTCAATAGGGGTGGGTGAGGAGGGAAGAAGGGAGAGAATCTGGAACTTAAAATTTTGAAAAAAAAAGTTAAAAAATTGTTTCTACATGCAACCAGGAAATTAGATATACAGGCAATCAGGTATAGAAACTCATATTGTCCTACAAGAAAGTAAGGGGAAAGGGAGAAAGGGAGGATAGGAGGAAAAAGAATAGAAGTAAGATTGGGGGGAGGGGTAATCAGTATGCTTGCTATCTTGGGGTAAAGGGTAGAGGAGAGATAGGGATGAAATTTGGAACTCAAAATCTTGTCAAAATGAATGGTGAAAAACAAAATACTTAAAATTTAAGAGAAAGAAATAGAAAAAAAACAAGATGAATTAATAATATTTGCAGCTAGATGTCATGAAAGTGAAAAAAAAATAAGTATCATAGAAAGAATTTCTTTACAATGAGATCTTACATGTTGTTGAATCAATCAATCAAAGGAGAATGGCCTAGGATTTGGAATAGTGGTGTTAATGGTGATGGCAGGGGACCTGAAATTGTTTTTTCGTTCTCACCATGATCTGAAATAAACCTTTGAACCTTTAATTTGTGATCCTTTACTCCCCATTTTATATCAATATTGGGTGTACCAAAAGTTTTAGTGTAGTTTTGAGTTTTAATACCTTCAGAAGCATAAATGATACAAGCAAAGACTTAAGATGTGCTATTAGATATCGAACTCTGAACAACAATGATAAATGTTGTTTAGTAAAGTCATGATTTTACTTTTTTCTTTTCACTCTTCCTTTTCTCCTTCGTTCCTTCCTTCTTTCTTTCCTTCCTTCCTTCTTTCCTTCTTTTCTTTCCCTGAGTCATCTACTGCCTTTTTTTTATAAGAGATATAAACTTTGTTAATGTACACATCAGAAAAGAAAATCCTAATCCAAAAAAAAATCCCCTTGTAAATAAGTGTAATCTTTCTAAGAATTATGGCATGTTTGACTAATTTATTGCCCTCAATATCATTTTTGTTACAATAAACAACTCCCCCAGAATAAATGCACCAATATATCTGTTCTATCTTTATCCTCCCATTTTTCCCTTTTTATATTGTCCTTTTTCTCTTTCTCTTCTCTCCATTCCTCCATCTTTTTGAATCTATGGTCCATAGTACCCTAAAATATTTAATACTATTTCTTACGTCTAAGTGTTGCATAATTGACCATGTTTCCTGAAACCTGTTAATTTCCATATATTATTTTAAATCAATGAAAATCTTGATTCTTTCTTAACAATAATAATGATATGGGGCAGAGCCAAAATGGAGTAAAAGCAGGAACTTACCTGAGCTCATTCCCAATTACCTCAAATACCTGTAAAAGATGACTGAAGAAATTTTAGAGCTACATAACCCACAAAATGACAGAATGAAATATGTCTACTGCTGAGGACATTCTGGCAGACCAACAGGAAGGGTTTATCGCACTAGGCTGGGAGCAGAGCACAGTCCCATGTGTGCTGCTCTGGCACAGGCCAGAAGCAGAGACTGGCCAGAACAGACCTCAGGAGATTGAATCAGTGGCAATTGTGGTAGCTTCCAGACTTCTCAACCCATGAACACCAAAAAGAAAGTAAAAGAGTTCTGGAGAATTCTTTTGGAAATGGGTGAGAGAAGAGCAGATTCCAGCCCCTGTCCCAAGGGTGGTAGAGGTTGTGGTGGCTACAGCTGCTATGGTGGTACCTGCTTCCAGAATTCTAGGCCAATGGATGGTGGGGGGACACAGGTAGCTGACCAGAGTGCAACTGCAGGAATTGCTCCACTGGCACTGATACAGGCTTCTTTTGCTTTGGCTTGTTTGGATCTGGGTTGCAGCCTTGGGTGGTGGTCCTGGGATGAGGAGTGCTAATGTGGCAGAGCTTGTTGAGACCATGGAGAGGAAGTTCTCCTCAAAGTTCAGAGGCAGGTGCCTAGAAAGAGCTCTAACAATAGCTCTGCAAAACCACAGAAATTTGGGACACAGGTCTCTCCACTCTGGAAGCAGAGGTCTATAATGGCAAAGAGCTGAAAAGTCAAGTATTTGGCTTGCAATATGAGCAAACAGAGGATGAGAATACAGAATGTATAATCTTTTGTGTTGTGACAAATAGGGTCAAAAAATGGAACCAGAATAAGACATCAAAGTCAAAAGCCCTTTATCAAAAGCCACTAAGAAACATATGAATTGGTTGCAGGCCATGGAGAAACTCAAGAATGATTTTGAAAATCAAGTAAGAGAAGTAGAGGAAAAATTGGAAAGAGAAATGAGAATGTTGCAAGAAAATCATGAAAAGCAAGTCAACAGTCTGCTAAAGGAGACCCAAAAAAATACTGAAGAAAATAACACTAAATAGACTAACTCAAATGGAAAAAGAGGTTCAAAAAACCAATGAGGAGAAGAATGCCTTATAAAGCAGAATTGATCAGATAGAGAAGGAACTTCAAAAACTTACTGAAGAAAATAATTCCTTCAAAATTAGTTTGAAGTAAATAGAAGCTAACGATTTTATGAGAAATCAAGATATTATAAAACAAATCCAAAAGAATGAAAAAATAGATGTCAATGTGAAATATGTCATTGAAAAAACCTTTGACCTGTAAAATAGGGGAGATAATTTAAAAATTATTGGACTACCTGAAAGCCATGATCAAAAAAAGAGGTTAGACACCTCTTTCAAGAAATTTTCAAAAAAATTGCTCTGATATTCTAGAAGCAGAGGTTAAATAGAAATGGAAAGAATCTCCTCTTAAAAAATATCCTAAAAAGCAAACTCCTAGGAATTATAGCCAAATTCCAGAGTTGCTAGGTCAAGGAGAAAATATTACAAGAAATCAGGAAAAATTAATAAATATGAGTATTGTGGAAACACAATCAGCAAAACACAAGCTCTAGAAGTTTCTATATTAAGGGATTGAAGGGCTTGGAATATGATATTCTGGGGGCCAAAGGAGTTAGGATTAAAACCAAAAATTAAACCCCCCCCCAAAAAAAACCTACCCAGCAAAACTGAGTGTAATACTTCAGAGGAAAAAATGGACATTCAGTGAAATGTAAGACTTTCAAGCACTCTTGACTTTCTTGAACAGAAAATTTTACTTTCAAATACAAGAATCAAGAGAAGCATGGGAAGGTAAATAGCAGAGAAATCATAAGGAACTTATGAAATCTGAACTGATTACATTACTTCATGGAAAGATGATATTTGTAATTCATGAGACTTTTCTCAGTATGAAGATAGTTGAAAGGAATATATACATACATATATATATATATATATATATATATATATATATATATGCATGTATATGTGGGTGTATGTGTGTGTCTGTCTATCTATCTATCTACCTACCTGTGTGTGTGTGTGTGTGTGTGTGTGTGTGTGTGTGTGTATGTTTCTACAAGTATACATAGACAGCACAGAGTGAGTTGGATGTGAAGGGATGATATCTAAAAAATAAAATAAAGAATTAAGAGAGTAATATATTGAGAGAAGGAAAAAGAGAGAGATAGAATAGGGTAAATTATCTTACATAAAAGAGCCAAGGACAGCTATTTTAATGGAGGGGAAGAGCAGGAAGGTGAAAGGGAATGAGTCGACCTTAGTCTCTTTGAATTTGGCTTAAGGAGAGAATAGCATACACACTCAATTTTGTATCTTACCCTACAGGAAACTAGGGGGAAAGGGCATTAGAGGGAGGGAAGACATATTGGAGGAAATGATAGTAAGAAGCAAACACTTTTGAAAAGGGACAGGATCAAAGGAGAAAACAGAATAAATGGATGGTGGAATAGAATGAAGGGAAATATGGTTAATCTTACACAATGTGACTATTATGGAAAATATTTGTGTAACTACACATGTGTAACCTGTATTGAATTGCTTGTCTTCCTACTGGTGGTGGATGAGGAGAGAAAAAGGGAGATAATCTGGAACTCAAAGTTTTAAAAACAAATGTTAAAAAAAAAATCATTGTTACATGCAATCAGTTAATAAGATACACAGGCAATGGGATATAGAAATCAATTTTGCTGTACAAGAAATAAAAAAAAGGACATAAGGGGAGGGGGGGATATATGAAAGGGCAGACTGGAGAAAAGAGTAATCAGTGTACTTGCCATCTTGGGGTGGTGGGTAACAGAGAGATGGGGAGAAAATCTGGAACTAAATATCTTGTGGAAATGTATGTTAAAAACTAAAAATAAATAAATTCTGAAAAAATAATATTGATAACAATAACATCTGTTATAATTGTTGTAGTCCAGAACTATGGTTTCATCTGATATAGAAGAGCTTTATGTGGAAGGCTCACAAAATCCAGACCTATGCTTGCCCTGTAATGTATGGTTTTGGAAAGTTTCCTGAAGTATTGAAAGATTTGATCAATTTGCACACCCAATATCTTGCAGAGGTTATATTTGGCATCACCTCTTACTGATTCTAAGGTCAACTCTTTATCCACTACAGCATGCTATCTCTTAGAATTAAATGTTTCTATTCATTGTCCCATGGTTTTTGGATCCTGTGTTTATTTACTCTATAACTTTCATAAATGTGACAAGTTGTATTATCATAAGTAATTTTTTGCGTCTCATTAATGTGATAAGGGTAGGTGTTGGGTGAGGGATATTCAGCTGAGGAGTGTGAATCAATGTCCTGGGATAAAGACTGATGCTGCTGCAGCAAATGAGCAGAGAGAAGGCTAAGTAAGAAAGTAAACATATCCCCCTCCTTTAAAATGGTCAATCTTATTGGCTAATTTCTGTTGATTTTCTATGGGTCGTGGAAGCCAGAGAAATAAAGTGAATATTGGGACAGTACCTTTGGAACAATCTAAACTTTCTGCTCTGCAAAGATATGCTAATGATCTTTCATTGGTTTTAAATTTGCTATTTCCAATTTTGATGGTTCTTATAATCAATCATGTTCTTGGTGTCAGAGTTCCATTTAAACCTTTCAAGATAGATGACCATAGATGAAATATTTGTTTTATAAAAGTAGTAAGAAGAGAGAAATCAAATAAGTTTCCTTATCTGATTCCTGCATCAAAATGGGCATGGGACAAAGTGAAGAGCATGGAATGATGAGACACGAGCTAGGCAGGTTCTTTCATAGCAGCTCCAATTTATTGATCAGAGAGAAGGGTTTATATAATGAATGTAAAGCAATTAGCTCTTAGGTTCCCATGAAAGAATGTGTAATGTCCTTGTTCATTTACGTACATCTGTATGTTTATTGTCCTTGTTCCCTTGCATGCATCTATGTCTGGGTCACTGTGCTGGTAACACATTCTAAACTCCTGCAGGTCAGGAAGAGATGGTGAGCCAATCTTAAGACACAATATAGCCTTCACAGGGAGCTGGCTTGGGAGAAATCCTGGACTAGACCCTTCCCATATATGGACCAGTTCAGAAACTGGCCCTTGACAGATATCACTTTCCTTTTCCAAAATACCTCCTCTTCAAATAGGGAAAATTCAACCAGTGAACATTAAGGTCAAAAGATTTTGCTACTTTTATGTCTCTCTTTATCAGAATGCAGCATCTTTTTATTCAGTGTATTAATATTTTGCAGTGGCACAAACTTTTAGCCACTGTGAATCATAGATACAAATTTAGAGTTCATCATGGGGACTTTTGCAAATCTTCTCCTCTGATAACTGGATGACAAAGACCTCCAAATTAAGCAGAGAACTTTGACTTTTTAGTGACATAGAAATTGTATAAAACTAAGAGATTTCCTTTTAAGCTTTGAAATCACTAAAATGGAAACAAAATATGGTAGAGAAGTTTGAGAGTCTGACTTAGAGGAGGAAGACCTTGGTTTTCAGAGACATACTACTTGGGGTCAAAGTCAAGTCATTTCATGTCTCAGTGTTATGGGCCAGAGGTGACACCAATGTGGCTCATGTGACCTGCAAAACTCCTGAATGCAGCCCAAACCAGATCAAAATTAATGTTGAGATATTTGTCATGCAAAAAGATTAAAATGTAATAAAATATAAACTATGTTAAATATGGTTTTCTAATTCAATATAGACATATGGATGCTTATATATGATTTAGTGGAACATTTGATACCACTGTTACAAGCAACTTTGTACAGTGATAAGTTTCATATCAAGTAAGTAATAACATTGATAGGAGGATTTTATCCGTGTAGAAGTTTGTGAAACACAGAAAGCATAAATCCTGTCCTTATCGATCTTTCTGTCTTATCTGTCACTGTAAAAATTAAAATTATGTATTAAGTTTTCATTCTCTTGGTAAGGAAATTATATTTTAAAGCAGTTGATTTTATCAGATCAAATGCAGATCACTATTTTAATGACTTCCCACATAAATCAATTAATTTTACTCTGGAAGCATTTATTAAGCAATTAATATGATTTTTTCTGGACGTTGGATATAAAAAATACAAAGTAAGTGCTTTCTTCATTGAGATGACTACATTGTACTGTAACTATATTATGTGGGCATTGGCTGGGCTACTGATACATTAAAAATCTTGTCTTTTGGTGAAAGAACTAGTAAGTACTATAGGCAAAATTTGAACTCAGGTCTTCTTGATTTTAAGAGAAGCCTACTCCTCACTATCTACCACTGTCTCCTTTGCTATATAGTACAGGAAGAACATTCTCCTATAATGACTCCATAAGTTTTATGCATATTTTATAAGGTTTTTCTTCTTTCATTAGTTTTCAGAGAATCAGAAAATTTCAGACTGCAAAAGGGCATTGCTGTACTTGTAGTGTAATCAATTCCAGAAGTTGAATATTATTTAAGGACATTGCCAATGAGGAGTCAACCAGTTGGTGTTGGAAGTCCTACACTAAGTAAGAAACCAACACCACCTGAGGCAGTCTTTTCCATAATGGGCTAGCTTGATTTGCCAAGAAATAATTTGCCAAGAAGTTTATATTTGCACCGATTTTATATTTTATCATTTAAAATAATATCATTTTTCACATTCTCTAACACCACACTTCCTTTCCCTCCTGTCATAATTACTCAGTTTCTATTATGTAATCAGAAGGCCTAAAATAAATGACATGTTGTCACAAAACAAAGAAACACAAAACAGTTCTAGAGTCAACAGACCAAAGTACAAAACCCTTCTATGAAGCTTGCTCTAATTGTCATTTATACAATTCATCTAACTTTCTTGGAACATACTTTCTTCAACTGTAAAATGAAAGTGTTTGGGTAAAGTTTTTGGACTTTTGTAGGGTGAAGTCTATAATTCCATAAACAAATTATTGAGTTTACACTTTTCCCAAATTATGTTGGAGCTTGATATGATAAATTATCCAAATTTCTAATCACATTACTCTATTGATAAAAAGTAAGGTGAGGAACCAATAAGCTTTGTCATTTGCCATTCTGCTCCACCCTCTGCATCCCTGAATTTTTGCATCAGCCATCAACCTCAAATATCAAAAAATTATTTCCTCCTCAATTGTAATGTGAATCCCATAACAAGTACTACCTTTCTTTTTTCTTTTCATTTTCATTGCCTATTGCAGGTGGCTGACATATAGTGAACACTCAATAAATTAATAGTTTTTTGTTCATTCATTAAATAATTTATTAATTAAATACTGTTCAGGAACTCAAGTGGAAAGCAATAGTTATATTTCTCCAAGACAATCAGGTAAATTAATTTTACCCTTGCAGTATAAAAAAATGAAGGAAAAGAAAATTTCGGAGAAATATTGGAAGATGTTATAGACTGATGCTGAGTAAACTGAGAAGAACCAACAGAACAATTTATACTATTACAACAAAAATTGAAATATGATCACATCAATGCTGTCATGATTGCTTTGATTGCAAAGGACATGATGATTCCACCTACCTTCTATTGAAAAGACTGGACGATCAATAGAACTGTATTAATTACTATGAATGATGAATTTTGATCACCATCAAGTATAAAATTACAAGAAAAAAAACAGTCCAAATGAGCTCATACTTTAATGGGGGAGGTGTAGACAACACATAACAAGAATTTGAAAATAGATTGGGAGAAGCTACCTGTGTGGGGGACACAGTGGAGAAACTAGTCTGGAGAGTAAATGATAATTCAAAATATTTGGTAGATAGAGAAATCATTTACTAAGCATTTTCAAATATACAGGCATTGTGCAAAGTACTATGGTGGAAATACAAGAAAATATGACAGAATTTACCTACATGAAGCTAACATTATAGCAGGGAAGACAAAATATAAACAGAAGCAGAAAATCTAGGAAATGGGGAAGGCATGTCTATATGAGGAAGCAAGGCTGCTGGCGATAATATAGACTCAGGAAAGTGAGTAGAGTTGGTAGTGAGATAAAAATTACTGGTACCTCTCCAAAATGGCAATTTCAGTCTAGGATTTAAGGATTAGGTGAGCTCACATAGGATGAAGGCAATGCTAATCAAAAGCTCCAGCTTCATAAGAAGCGTTTCGATAGAACCTACTCTTCCAGCTGAAATGAAAAAAATAAAATAAACAAAGCAAAAAAAATGCAGCCTCACCAGGTTAAGTCATGAGTTGGGATCTAACTGTGCTATGTTCCTTCCCTTTTTGTTGCTTCTTCCAGGTGAGACCAAGTTGGGGGGCTTCCTTTCTGAAGTCTCAGACTGTGTAAAAGTGAAGATATCTCTGACAAAAGAGCCCTCCATGCTAACGTTGGCTACAATTGGAGGGCACATCCTAGCTTTTAAATGAGTGCTCATTCATACAATAAACCCCTAAACTCCAGCTGAAAAAATATTATTTTAGTAACCAGAAATGGCAAGAGGATCATGAGAGGGGAGATAATGAAGGGAATTATTTAGGCTAAATGTAGTTAGAAAGAGCCAAAATTTGATTGGAGATGAGAAGGATAATTCGAAAAGAAGAATATCATTTTTGTCACCATTTTTTTGACCTTTTCCTCTACTACTAGGCTGACTTTGAGAGCCTCACAATCTAACACAACTTTACCTATACAACCCTGAGAGAGGGGAAGAAAAATAAGATAAATACAATGTTTAAAAAATGTTTTATACACACACACACATAGCTTTTTGGAGGGTAATAGACAGGGTAATTGGGGTTAAGTGACTTCCTCAAGGTCACATGGTTAGTAAGTGTTAAGTATCTCAGGTTGAATTTGAACTGAAGTCCTCCTGACTCCAGGACCAGAGCTCTATTCACTGTGCCACCAAGCTGCCCTGGGCTAACATTTTTTTAAGGACTTAAGGCGTCCTTGGCAAAAGAAAATAATAATAGTTGGATTACATAGGAAAGGTCAGTGCAAAGTGAGGGAAAAGAAAAGACTTACTGCCTGACCAGACAAAAGAGTAACCCTCTCAGCTGCTGTTGTTTTTGTCATTGTTTTTTCAAAGAGGGTTTTATGAAAAGAAAGTAAAATAATTAGGAGACTGACATTGGGGGTAATGGTGAAAAGATTGTCTTTATGTAGTATCTGGAATAAAATGGTCATTCAATCTGACTATGTGTAATGAAAAGCAAAAGAAGAAAATAAAGATCAAAGTGAAATTTATTTTGTTCCTTTTCTCCCAAAAATAGTAAAGATTTAACATGCATTTTTTTTTTCTGGGCTAGATCCCTTGGTAACTGAGGGTGTTAGATGTACTGTTTAGTTTTCTGCTTCTTTCCTTTTCAAATATTACCATTCAAGTTAAATCATCATTACCTAATCCCTGTATTACACTAATGGCCTCTCCATTGATTATCTTATTCCCAGTATCTCTTTTTTAAAATGCATCACACACATTTGAACCAGACTAATCTACCTTAAAAAATTCATGAAAGTCCTTGCAAAACTGTAAAAAGTGTGAGCAAGTATATGACACCATGATTACATTTGTTGCTACTACTATAAATCAACAATCAGTCAGCAATTAAATGACCATTATTGTGTTTCAGGTCATTTGAAATGTACTTAGAATAAAAATAAATGAAAGTGGAGTATTCTTATTTTCCAGGAGCTTGCCATTAATTTGAAGAGATATGTGCATATGTATCTATCTATCTATCTCTCTGTCTGCCTGTCTGCCTGTCTTTCTATGTCTATCTGTCTATCTATCTATCTATCCATCTATCTATCTATCTATCTATCTGTCTGTCTGTCTGTCTGTCTATCTGTCTGCCTCCCTACCTAACTGATGGGCCATTGAATCTAAAGTCTGATTGACTTCAGAGAATATAGTGTCCAACCTAACTTTAGAAATGAGCAAACTGAAAGAGGTTAAATGACTTGCCCAAAGTCTCCTAGTAAGTGTTTGAAGTTGAATTTGAAATCACATCCTCCAGGTTCAAGGACAGTATTCATTCCTGTAGACCATGCAGGCATCTTCATAATATCTGAGAAGCTAGAAAACTGCTGATATTTTTGATGAATTTTCAATAAATGAACAACACTAGAAATACTAGGATAAGTACTAAACAGTTGCTTTCTGCACTAAAGGAGAAAATATCCACAATGAGGATATCAAATCATTCAGTCAAAAAGCATTGTCAATTCTGTCTTAAAATACACAAAGTGACTCATTGCTCACTGTCTTAATTCCAAACTGCTTGATCAAGTGTCTAAGACCACCATAATGTGATCTCAAATTTGATTCTATACTTATTTTCTGTCCTCACCGATTCGTGTGATGTAAGCATTTCTCCCAATGAGCTTGTGAGCTCATTCAAAACAGAAAACAGATTTTCCAACTTGGAGGATTGTAAGTGTTTTGCATGTTCCTCCTAGGTTACCAGTATGGCAAAGCCTCAGATTCTCATGCCATGACTGAAGGGCGCTATGGGTGACTGCCCTGGAGAAGATAACATTCAGAGTATAGAGGATACTTATCTTCAAGTTGTCTTGTGAGGTGCTTTGTTAGATATACAAATTTTGGGATTCCTTTCAGGTATAAGTTTGATTTGACAAGTATGGGTTTTCTTCTAACTCTTAATTTATGTGAGTATATCAAAGACCTAATAGATCATATGAAAGAAAAAAATTTACTTTTTCTGCTTTGTTTCAGAAGGCAGAAACTGAGATTACTGGATGAGAATAGGAAAAAATAAAAGGGATTAATGTTTTCCATACATGGAACAGACTGCTTTTAGAAGGCAAATATTTTCTCAGGGAAGATGACCAAAAAATGCAGTACGGCTGCTTGACAGAAACATGAGGGAGAATTCTCAATTACATATGGCTCAGAGGAAATTGAATCTGAGGTCTTTCCCAAGAGTTGCATCAATTCTTATACCACAGTATTTATAAAAATACCTCTTTTCCATTCAATTTAACAAGTATTTATTAGGTACCTACTATGTGCTAGTAATCACTGTGACAGTAACTTGGAGAGAAGGAAAAATAAATGGAAGGGAAAAAAACTGTTCTCTTAGAGCTTATAATGGAAATACAAAGACACAAGTAGCTACAAAAGTGATATTGCTTCAGATATGCCGTGATGCATTAGAGGAGAAGGTGATGTATGTTACTTGAGCATATCACAGAAGGTTTATGGGAAGATATGATTCAGGATTTGGTCCTTGAAAGAAAGGAAAGACTCTAATTAAAAAAAACAGTTAAGAGGATTGTATATGAAATTGAACTTCAAATAAAGTTTTAAAAGTATATGTTAAGTTTCATTACATTGAATTAAATTATTTAAATTATTGTAAAAATCATATTAAATTTAACATTTTATTAAATAGAAATTTTAATGTCTCTATTAAACTTAACATAGTAGTAACAGAACCACCTCTGTTTCCTGAACTTCTACTTCCTATCTTCTGAGTATTTTTTATTGGTTTTCAATGATGATCTTTTTTATTGTTTTTATTGATGTTCTTTTCCCTCCCCTTCCCTTCCCTTCCCTTCCCTTCCCTTCCCTTCCCTTCCCTTCCCTTCCCTTCCCTTTTCTTTATTTTTCATTGCTCTCTTTAAGCAACTCCCTACACCTGCCTCCAAACCGCTACAATGGAAGTCTTCCCTTGCTATCTAAGAGTATTTTTAATCAAAGTCAATCAACAGATCGCCTGTCTCTAGATGTCACTTTCTTTCTGAACCTCTAATTTGTTACATTTCTGCAAAGACATGGGAAACATGCTATAGCATGAGTGATGTGATATTATGAATAGTCACTGTTCTGGCATTTTAAAAATTGTATATTCTTTCTTTACATGATTAGGATCATAATACAAATTGCCCTGGTTTTAATTGTTTAACTTTTCATCAGTTTGAAGAAGTCTTTCCAAATTTTTGTGAATCCATCACACTTACATTTTTTTCAATGCAACAATATGCATTACGTTATCACAACTTTAAAAATTATCCAATAATTGATGGGTATTCACAGTTTTCAATTCTTACAATAAGAATATGGTGACAAAGTACTGTCCTAAATATCTTTCCCCATAGGGCTTTTTTTTAAACCTCTTTCTTTGATATCTTTGAGGTATATGCCTAATAGTGTCATCACTGTGTCAAAGATAGGGTAGTTGGATATAGGGTCAAGATGATTTCTGGAAGAACTATACTAGCTCACACTTCCTGAGCACTGAGTCTCCTTCCCATAACTCTCCAAAAATTGCCACTTTGCTCTTTTGCTAATTTGATAGGTGTGAAATTGTATCAGCAATGCAGTATTCACAATGGCTACAGTAACTATAAATATGCTGATATAGTTATTAATCACAAAATGGAACAGGCTCTCTACATAAGAAATATAGATAGTGCATTCATTTAAATACCAGAAAACTGAGTCCCAAAACCAGAAAGTCAAAGCCAACCCAGTAGTGATGAAGTTAGCACATGTGGTCAAAGTAGTAAACACCCACATCCTCAAGCCTTCAAA
>CM053581.1:11396896-11421622 GCA_028627135.1 Pseudochirops cupreus | reverse complement strand
ATCTAACTGTTTAGATCTATTTGTGGAAAGTGTTTTGTAATAACATTTATATGCGTCCTGGCTTTGTCTTGGCAGTTAGACTCCCAAGTATTTTATATTTTCTGCAGTTATTTTAAGTGGAATTTATCTTTGTATCTCTAGTTGTTGGGCTTCATTGTTAATATATAGAAATGGTGATGATTTATGTTTTATGTTATGAAACTTTGCCAAAGATATTAATTATTTCAAGTATTTTTATTTGTTTCATAAGATTCTCTCAGAATACCATCATGTCATTTGCAAAAAGTAATAGTTGTTACGCTCTCATTGTTTAGTTCTTCTCGCTAACATTGAACCAATTCTGCATTCCTGAAATAAAACCCATCTGATAAAAATGTATGATTCTTGTGATTTATTGCTGTAATTATCTTGCTAGTATTTTATTTGGAATTTTTGCATCAGTTTCCATTAGGGCAGTTGTTCTATAGTTTTCTTTCTCAGTTTTCAGTTGTTCAGATTTAATTATTAGCATTAATTTTTTTTCTAATAAAAATAATATGGTAGGACTCCTTCTACAGCTAATTCTTTCAAACTTACAGTGGAGAAAATGGAAGTTAATGACTTTATGAGAAATCAAGATGCTATAAAACAAATCAGAATGAATGATATAATGGAAGGTAATATGAAATATCTTGTTGGAAAAAAAAAAAGCTGATCTGGAAAATAGATCCAGGAGAGAAAATATAAAAATTTTTGAATGATCTGAAAGCCATGATCCAAAAAAGGGCCTAGACATCATCTTTAAAGAAATTATCAAGCAAAATTGCCCTCATATTCTAGAACCAGAAGATAAAATAGAAATTGAAAGAATTCATTCATTACCTCTTGGAAAAGATCCCAAAAAGAAAACCCCTGGTAATATTATAGTCAAATTCCAGAGTTCCCAGGTAAAGGAAAAATATTACAAGCAGTCAGGAAGAAACAATTTGAATATTATCGAAACACAATGAGGTTAACACAAAATCTACCAGCTTCTTCATTAAGGGATAAAAGGGCTTGGAATATGATTTTCCTGATGTCAAAGGAGCTAGGATTAATACCAAGAATCATCTACTCAGTGAAACTGAGTATAATGCTGTAATGGCAATAGGAATTTGAAGATCTTCCCTGCCTCTTAATAAGCCTAGGTGAATTTGAGGACATTTCCTGATTTGAATATATATTCTTTCCCCTAATAGGCTGCAGGTGCTCACATGGAGCCTGTGGTGGGAAGCTAGTTTCTCAGGAAAGCACAACTTGTGCTACTTTGTAATCAAGGTGGTCATGAGACTTGTGATGTTCTCTGAGAAGGATATATACATACATACATACATATATATGTATAGATATATCTATACATATATAGGTATAAATATAGATATAGATAGATATAAATATAGCTATATAGATATAGATATAGATACAGATATAGATATAGATATATAGATATATACCTCTGAGGTGAAGTTTTAGGTCTCACTTTGGGAACAGTTGTGTGATTTGGCCAGATAAGACTCTGGGTAGCCATTGAGCACTCCAGTTGTGAAAACCCAAATGTTGGTTCTTCTTTCTCTGGTGACAAACTGGGTATGGATGCAATGGTCAGAGAGCTAGAAGTCCTGTCTGCTAAATTGTGTTATTTTCTCTTGTAACTTCTGTTTGTATTCTCTGAAGTTCAGGGTGCTGACTTTTCCCCTGAACTAGGTAAATGATATATGTTCGTTTAATTAAAGTAAGATTGTTAACACTTTTTCAGCTGCTTACCTTTAGAAAAGTAGATCAAAGAACCTGTGCCAGCAGGCCTCATGGATATGTTAAGGTGCTTGCTGCTACAAACACTTCAATGAAAAATAAGGTCATTCAATGAAATAGAGGATTTCCAAGCATTCTTGATGAAAAAAAAAAGCTGAACAGAAAATTTGACTTTCAGTTGCAAGAAACAAGAGAAGCATGAGAAGATAAATGGGAAAAAGAAATAATGGGGAACTATTTACATACCTACATGGAAAAAAACAATAAGTGTAACTCATGAGACTTTTCTCAGTATGTGGGGAGTTGAAGGGAATATATGTGTGTGTGTGTATGTGTACGTATAGGTGGGTGTATGGGTGTATAAATACATATGTGAGTGTGTGTATATATGTGTTCATGTATACATAGATGGAGGGCACAGGATTAGTTGAATATGAAGAGATGATATCTAAAAAGTAAAATTAATAGATGAGAGAGGATTATATTGGGAGAATGAGAATGGGAGAGATAGAATACGTTAAATTATCTCATATAAAAGAGGAAAGAGAAGGGCTAGGTGGAGCAGTTAATAGAGCACCAGCCCTGGAGTCAGGAGAACCTGAATTCAATTCCAGCCTCAGACACAACACTTATTAGCCATGTGACCGTAGACTTAGCCCCATTTGCCCTGCCCTCCCGCCTCCAAAAAGAACAAAAAAAGAGCCAAGATAAAACTGTTACAGTGGAGGGAAAGAGCAAGAAGATGAAAGGGAATGGGTCAACCTTACTCTCATTGAATTCAACTTAAGGAATGAATAACACACACACATTTGAGTATGTTATCCTGCAGGAAAGTGGGGGAAAATGAATGAGAGGTGATGATAGAAGGGAGGACAGATTGGGGGAGAGTGTTATTAGAAGCAAACACTTTTGAAAACAGTTAGGGTCAAAGGAGAAAACAGAGTAAGTGTGGGGTGGGATAGGATACAGGGAAATATAGTTAGTCTTTCACAATGTAACTACTATGGAAAAATTTTGTGTAAGTACATATGTACAATCTATATCGAATTGCTGGTCTTCCCAGTGGGGGAGGATGAGGAGGGAAGAAGTTAGAGAATCTGTAAATTTAAGTTTTAAAAACAAATGAAAAAAAAATATATGTATATATATATATATATATATACACATACATATATATATATATATATATATATATATATATATATATATGTATATATATATATATATTTACATAGAACTGGGAAATAAGATATCCAGGCACTGGAATATAGAAATCCATCCATCTTTCCCTACAAGAAAGTTGGGGGTGGATGGGAGAGGATGTAGGATAAAGCAGATTGGGTGAAGGGATAATCCGTAGGCTCACTCTCCTGGGGTGAGGATAGCAGAAAGATGGGGAAAAAATGTAACTCAAGATCTTGTGCAAATGAATGTGAAAATAAAAACAAGTAAATAAATAAATGAATTTTTAAAAATAAATTAACTAATGGTTTATCTATTTTGTTGGTTTCTTCATAAAATCAACTCCTAGTTTTATTTGTTTTTCAATGATTTTCTTACATTTGATTCTATTAATTTTTCCTTCAATTTTCAGTATTTCCACCTTGGTCTTGAATGGGAGATTTTAAATTTGTTCTCTTTCTAATTTCTTTTTATTTCCATGTTCAAGACATTGGTCTGTTCATTCTGTATTTTATTGATTTATGAATTTAGAGATATAAAATTTCCTTTAAGTTCTGCTTTGTCTGCATTCCATAAATTTCTGTATCTTGTTTCATTACTGTTTTCTCTTTACTAAAATCATTGATTGTTTGTATGATTTTTTTTGACCCACTCATTCTTCAGGATAAGATTATTTAGTTTACAATTAATTATAATCTTTCTTTCCACAGCCTTTTATTGAATATAATTTTATCACATTATTATTTTAAAATGATACATTGAATGTTTCTACGTTTCTACATTAGATTTTCATTTTTTTATGTACTAATAGTCAATTTTTTCTGTAAGTGCTATACAATGCTTTCTATTCCTATTCTGTATTCTCCAGGGGTCTATCATGTCTACCTTTTTAAAAATTCTATTCACCTCCTTTACTTTTATTCTTGTTTAATTTTTTATTGGTTTCATCTAATTCAGAGAGGGCAAAGTTGAAGTTCCCCACTAGTATAATTTTGTTATCTAAATCATCCTGTAACTGATTTAACTTTTCTTTTAAAAATGTAGATATCATTCCCAATTGGAACATGTACTTTTACTATTTATATTGTTTATCTATCTAAGGTGGTTTTTAGTAAAAAATAGTTTTCTCCTTTATCTCTTTATAAATACATTTATTTTTGCTTATACTTTGCCTAAGATCATTATTGCTACCCTTGCTGTTTGTTTGTTTGTTCATCTATCTATCTATCTATCTATCTATCTATCTATCTATCTATCTATCATCTATCTGTTTATTCATTCATTCATTCATTCATTCATTCATTCATATTTTATTTAATTATTTTGCTTCAGATACAGAATAATATATCCTGCTGCTGCCCCTTACTTTTACCCTGGGTCTGTATTTCTGCTTCACATGTATTTCCTATAAACAACATATTGTAGGATGTTGTTTGGTTTTGTTTTTGTTCATCAGAAATGCTTGAAAGGCCTTTGTGGTATTCTAAATCCATTTTTTACTCTAAAGTAAAACAGTTTTGATGGATAGGTGATTCTTGGTTGTAATCCTCACTCCTTTGCCCTTTGAAATATCATATTCAAAGACCTTTTATCCTTTAATATAGGAGACGCTAAATTCTGTGTAATCCCTACTATTTCCCCATGATATTTGAATTGTTTGTTTCTGGCTGCTTGAAGTGTTTTCCCTGTGAACTGGGAATGCCAGAATTTATCTATAATATTCTTGGGAGCTTTCCTATCGGGAGGTCATCAGTGAATCATTTCAGGTTCTTTTTTACCCTCTGGTTCTAGGATATCCATGACAATTTATTGAAATATGATGTCTTTTCTTTCTCTCTGTCTCTCTCTTATTGTATCTTTCAGGCATGTCAGTTAGTTCTAAATTATCCCTCTTTGATCTATTTTTCATTTTTCCCCAATGAAATATTTCATGTTTTCTTCATTTTTTAAAAAATAAATTTGATTTTATTGGTTTTGGATTTCTCTTGTAGTCATTAGTTTCCACTTGCCCAACTCTAATTTTCAAGGAATTATTTTCTTCAGTAAGCTTTTGTACCTCCTTTTTCATTTGGCCATTTTGGCTTTTAAGGAATTGTTTTATTCTGTCAATTATTCTATTCTTTTTTCCCCATTTTTTTGTACTTCTTTTACTAAGGTGGTGGTGACTCTTCCCCCTATCCAGATTCTCTTGTGCTATCCTTATTTCTGTTCTCAGTTTTTTTCTAACTTTCTCATTTGATTTTTACAAAAAATTAAACTCTTCCTGGAATTATCTTTGGGCCTTACATCAATTCACATTTTCATCTGAGGCTTGACATGTATCAGTTTTGAAATCGCTGTCTCCTGAGATTGTGTTTTGATTTTCCCAGTCACCATAGTAACTTTCTGTGTTCTGTTTTTTTTTTACCCCCTCAATCCTCCTGTCTGTTTCTTGACTTTTAAATTTATGCCAAAATCTGTCTCTGCTCCTCAAGTAAATGAGACACTATCCCAAACTTCAGGTTTTCCATGCTACCGCTTTCAGAACTAATGCCAGGAATCTGTAAGATTTCAGTTCTTTCAAGGCTGTATAATTTAAGGAGAGCTGTGTTCACTGTTCTCCTGGTCAGTGCTCTCTTTTGTGAGTGAACACAAGAACTTTTTTTTTTTCCCTGACCTGAACCTAGACCAGGATTTCAATTTCCCTGTGGCCACACACACTGGTGTGATAGTCTTCTTTTTTCACGCTGGGATTGTGACCTGACTGTTAGACCCAGGTCCTTATTCAGGGAATGCAATAAACTTGTACACCTAGTGCCATCCAAATATCTCCTGTAATCTCCTTGTAAAAATATATATATATATATATATATATATATATATATATATATATATATATATATATATATATTTAAAATTCACTTAAATGAGATTTTGAGTTCCATATTTTCTCCTCATATCTCCCCTAATCCTGCATCCCAAGACAGCACATATTTTGATTATCCCTTTCCCAAATCTGTCCTCCCATCTCTTAACCCCTCTCCTTCTCTTACCCCCTTTCCTTCTATTTTGCTGTAGGACAAGATAGATTTATATATCGCATTGCCTGTATATCGCATTTCCCAGGTGCATGTAAAAACAATTTTTAACATTTCTTTTTAAAAACTTTGACCTCCACATTCTCTCTGTCCCTCTCTCTCCAACTACCCTCATTGAGAAGGCAATCAATTTGACGTAGTTTATACATGTGTTTTCATGCAAAACACTTCCATATTAGTCATGTTATAAAAGATTAACTCTGTTTCCCTCCATTCTATCCTGCCCCATGTTTATTCAATTCTTTCCTTTAACCCTGTGCCTCCTCAAATGTGCTTGCTTCTGATTATCCCCTCCCCAAATCTGCCCTCCCTCCTATCACTCCCCTCTCCTATTCCCTCCTCCCCCACTTTCCTGTAGGGTAAATTAGATCCCCATACCTAATTGAGTCTATTTATTATCTCTTTCAGCCAAATCTGATGGAAATAAGGTTCAATCATTTCCTCTAACCTCCCCCTTTTACCCTCACTGTAAAAGCTTTTTCTTGCCTCTTTTATGTGAGATAATTTGCTCTATTTTACCTTTCCCTTTCTCCTTCTTCCAATACATTCCTCTCCCAACCTTTAATTTTATTGTTTAAATATCATCCCTTCGTATTCAACTGACCCTATATCTTTTGTCTATCTATCTATCTATCTATCTATCTATCTATCTATCTATCTGTCTGTCTGTCTGTCTATATATATGTGTATACACACACACACATATAACACATGCACAGACACATATATGCATGTATATACATATTTGTATACACATACACATATACACATACATATGCATGTATACATACATAACTACATACACATATTTTCTATTTTCTATACAGCTCTGGTCATTTCATCAATAATGCTTGAAAGTCCTCTATTTCATTGAATCTACATTTTTTTTTCCCCTTGAAGTATCATACTCAATTTTGCCGGGGAGGTGATTCTTGGTTTTAATACTATCTCCTTTGACCTCTGGAATGTCATATCCCAGGCACTCCAATTCCTTATTGTAGAAGCTGTGAAATCTTGTGTTATCCTGATTGTGTTTCCATAATTTTTGAATTGTTTCTTTCTGACTGCTTGCAATATTTTCTCCTTGACTTCCAAACTTTGGACTTTAGCTACAATATTCCTGGGAGTTTTCCTTTTTAGATCTGTTTCAGGAGGTAATCAGTAGAGTCTTTCAATTTCTAATTTTCCCATAGGTTCTAGATAATCAGGACACTTTTCCTTGATAATTGCTTGAAAAATGATGTCTATGCTATTTTTTTATTATGGCTTTCAGGTATTTTAATAATTTTTTAAATAATCGTTCCTGGATCTATTTTCTAGGTCAGTTTTTCCAATGAGATATTTCATGTTGCCTTCTATTTTTTTCAGTCTTTTGGTTTTGCTTTATAATTTATGGATTTTTATGAAGTCATTATCTTCCATTTGTTCTATTCTAATTTTGAAAGAATTATTTTCTTCAGTGTGTTTTTGGACCTCTTTTTCCATTTGGCCAAATCTGCTTTTTATGGCATTCTTCTCTTCATTGGCTTTTTGAACCTCTTTTGCAGTTTAGGTCACTTTACTTTTTAAGGTGTTGTTTTCTTTAGTAATTTTTTGGGTCTCCTTTAGCAAAGTGTTGATGCATTTTTCATTATTTTCTAGCCTTGCTATCATTTCTCTAACCAATTTTTCATCTACTTTTCTTACTTGATTTTTAAAATGCTTTTTGAACTCTTCTATGACCTGGAAGAATTCATATTTTTTTTTCTTGGATTCTTTGGATGCAAGTGCTTTGACTTTCTTTTCTTCTTCTAGTTGTATGATTTGATCTTGTCACCAAAGTAAAATTCTATTTTTCCCTCTGTTTGCTTATTTTCCCAGCCAATTACTTGACTTTTTAGCTCTTTGTTAAGGAGGACACTGCTTCCAAAGTGGGGAGTTCATTGTCCCAGGCTTTAGGGGTTTTGTATAACTGTTTTCAGAGATATTTCTAGGGACCTATAAATTTTTATTTCTTTCAAGGTTAAATGATTAAAGGAGAGGTGTTTACTCCCTTCCTAGTTTGTGCTCTGTACAAGTACTCTTTTCTCCTGTAGAACTGTGAGAATTCCTTTTCCACTTCCAACACAAACTTCATCACATCAGACCCTCTCCTCACCCCAGGATCACCTTCTAGGACTGTGATCCAGCTCCAAGCAGGACAAAGCAAGAAAATGCTGCTGCAGCAGGCAGTAAAGTGATCCCTGCAATCTTCCTCTGATCAGCTGCTTAATTTCCCATGTCTGTGGACTGAGAGCACCAGAAGAAGCCACTGCTATTGCTGTTGCTTCTGCTACCACCCTAGGGCTTGGACTGGAGCCCAATCATGCTCCTCTTTTAACCAGGTCCCATAGACCTTTCCTACTGACCTTCTAAGTTGTCTTTGGCAATTGTGGGTTGAAAAGTCAGGAAAGCATATAGCTGCCTAGCCCCTGAGTCCTATTCCATGTGCTACTAGGGTCCTATGTGTGCCAGTGTGGCCTATCCTGGAGTACCCTCTTCTGTGAGAGTGATGGAAAAGACCTTTCCTGTTGAACTTCCAGGCTCTCTTAGTCTAGAATTTTTTTTTATTTTTTCATTTTGTGGGTTCTGCTGCTCTAGAATTAGACTCAATTTTTACAGATATTTTGAGGGGTTTGAGGCAGAACTCAAAAAAGTCCGTGCTTTCACTCTACTGTTTTGTCTCACCCCTTTTCCCCCAGTAATTTCCTTTTGCCCAAATTTCAGTGAAATCCAGCAATCACTGCCACTATTTCAGTTGCCCCCAAGGCCTTTATTAGCTTGCTGGAGTAGGGCCTGCTATTGACTTTCACCATACCAAACATCACTGTTGGTTCTATTCAGGGCCTTGCAGCTTACTGCTGTCCGGGCACAGGGCTGTGAGGGGTTAGAGCATCACTCCCAGCTTTATACTGCAGTGAAGGGCTTTACTGGGACATGGCCTGCTTCTGTGTTGTCCAGGATGCCTGTACCAGACTTTGCTCCACTTTCACCTCAGTGATACAGACCCTTCTTGTTGATATAAGTTGTCTTGGGTTGGAAAAATGTTTTATCCTTTCCTTTATTGGTTCTGTCATTCCACAATTCATTTTGAGGCATTATTTTAGCTTAGATGAGTTTCTGCCTTACTCTACCATTTTGACTGAGTAACAGAATAAATAGAGGTGCATTATGCAAACATGTTCCCTCTAGTTTGTGAAGGAAAAGGTAGTATGAAATGCATTTTTGTTTGACTCAGGCATTTCCATAGATGTATTGAAGCCAAGCCAAATCCTCCCATATGGAATGCTCTAATAAGACACCTATAAAAATCATTAGTACAATATGCCTATAAATATTCACTTAGTCTTTGCTTGAAAAGCACCAAAGAAGAAGGATCCTCTACTCCCCAAATATGCCTAGTTTTCTTTTAGACAACTCTCAAGGATAGGAAGGTCTCCCTCAACTCATCCCTTCTAGCCATTCCAATCAACTTTTGGTTTGCCTCTTTGAATCCTCTAAGAATTACTTTTGGATTTTGTTTGTTTTGTTTTATCTTGCATTTCAGAGGTTTATGGAAATCTAATCCTCTTTCACATTACCGATGTTTATATCCCTGAAGACAATTATCTTTTCACCTCAGTGAGTCCTTCCTTTTTTAGACTAAACAAAACATTCTTCAAGGGATCCTCATACAGTATGGTTACAATTCTCTGAACTTTTATGTTTACTTTTCAGTTTATCATTGCATTCTTTAACTTGGGCCATCTAGAACTGAACAAAATCATCTGGATGTGGTAGGACCAGGGAATCATATGGGCCAGGATATTTTACTTTTTTCCCACAATGCCAATATAAATTTATATTTCCTCTTCAGTTGTATATTTCCTCAGAACATCATGTACGTAGTACTCAGGGATGATCCCAAGGATTGTTAGAGTTATTAACCAGGCATCCATTTTCAGGGCCTAAAAATTCATATTACTCATTCAGATGCCTGGGAACATACACCTTGATGAATAACCACACTTAAGTGGAACAACTTTTATAACAAATGAATTTTCATCTCTAGGCCCTGACAGAAGACACTCTTAAGTGGTTTTTCATACATTAAAAATAGCAGGGTGAGTATATTTGTGAATGATGCAGATGTGTGGAACCTTGTTCACAAACATAAGTTTGTCTGGTTCAATAGGGAGGAACTCATCAAGAAAGGAAAAGGAAGAAAAGGAGCAAGAGTTGGAAAGAGAAGAAAAGGAGAAACACAGAGAGGAGTAATGCCAATCATAACCTGGTTGAATTTTAGCTGAGCTTATAGAGCATGAAGGTCAGGGACTTAGAGGTATTACAATGCAGGAACTGGTACCAAAAGTGAAGGAGAAACTATGCTCATAGGCCCTGCTAAATTTGTTAGGCACACCTTAAATGTAGTATTAGTTGAGACTCTGCATATATATTGAAGTCTTGACCTCCCAGGCTAAAGTTTTTTTGTTTTTTGTTTTTTGTTTTTTGTTTTACTCCTGTGGTCAGAGCAGGCTAACAACATTCAGTAAACAGTATTTTCTGAGGTGTGAGTCTATATGGATTTATAACCCACACACAATAGGGAGTACCTACCATTCACTTTATAGAGTTATCTATGTATACAGAGTGAATAAAACAATTTCTCAATTATTCTGATGTATCTATGATCTCATTGTTCATTATCCCAGAGCTCCTACCAAAGTGGAAGCAAGAAAGCACATTCATAGAATCCTGAAATTGGTGTCAGAAGAACCATAGTTAAAATCTGGTCTCACATACTTAACTAGTTGTGTGACCTAGACAAGTAACTTTAACTCTGTCTTCCTCAGTTTCCTCATCTGTAAAATGGGGATAATTTTTACCTGCCTCCTAGGGTTATTATGAAGATTAAATGAGATAATACTTTTAAAGCATTTTGCTAATCTTAGCATGCTACATAATTCTATAATTCCATATTGTCCTACTTAGGCTCTCCCTCTGCCACCAACACTGAGTAACCTCTTTGACGTTCACTCAATCTGTATCTACCACCGAATCAAAAATCTAGTAGCTGTTTTCTATCAAACTTCAGAATGCTCTATTTTTTTCCTCAATGGGTTCATTACTCAGTTCATATTAATTTTCTCCTAAAATTCTGCCTTCATATTAAGCGATTTCAATATAAATATTGATACTCTCTCTAAAATTCTAATCTCCCATTTCCTCAAATTATTCTTTTCTATGACTTGTTCCTCCACGCTACCTCAGCTACACGTAGGGCTATTCACAAATTGTTTTGACATCACCCACAAATTTACTCTTTTGATGTTTGTGAATTCTGAAATTTCATTTTCTGATCATACTCTATAATCAATCAAACTCTCCCTCTGCCTCTTAATCACAAATCTGCTTTCGTCCTCACCTTGATTTCTACTCTTTTGACACTTTATTTCACAGAGTATCACCCCTTTATTGCTTATATACTTCTTTCTTGCCTGTCATGGCTCATTAAAGAAAAAGTTCAATCTTACATTGTGTTTCTCTATTGCATCCATTGCGACCCTAACCTGTTGCCGATCTTTCCCCACCAATTCTCATCCCTAGATTATTCACACCATCTGCTGTCTTCACTCCTACACATATCCTGCTGAACAAAAGTGGAGAAAATCACAAACACTTGCTAATTGGATATACTACATATTATATTACATCATTTTATTTAAGTTCTCACTTTTAATAAGCAATCCTATATTTTCTGTATCAATTCCCTGTTTCACTAACTATGCTGTTTCTTCAAAACCTTTTCATCCCTCCTCCAGTCTCCCATGGCTCCCTTTCTACCCTCTCAGGTGCTTCATTTTTGCTGAAAAAAAAAATGTCTAAAATTTTACTGAAAAAATTGAGGTCATTCTCCATGAACTCCATTTTCTCCCTCCTTCTTCATCACATCTCACTCAGATGTCATCTTCCACTCCTTCCTATTTCCACCCTGTCTTACATGAAGAGGTGTCACTGTGTTAGATATAGAGAATGTTCAGGTAGGAGTAGCACCTCTGCTTTGAAGGCTTGCCATGCCCTTTTCAGGGTTGCTCAGCCACTTTGGGTGTCAACCTGTCAACTCAATTCTCACCTGTGGATCTAACAAGTTGTAGCATGTTCAGCAGACACACTCTGGTAAAACTATCTTAGCTGATGGACTAAACTAGGTTAAGGGTAATTGACAGGTGTCAAACCTTTCAGTGAGTTAAAGGAATGGCTACCCCAGTCATATGAGTACTTCCCCTAGGGTAATGGGTGGATGTGAACAATTTGTTTCAAGATTTATAAAAAAAAAAACCTGCGGAGTGCTTAAAGTTTAGTTAAACATTGAATATGCCAAGGTCATCCATTGCATGCAATGCCATTTCCAGTCATCTTGAATTTAATCTTGCCACTAAGGAGTGGCTAGGTGGCACAGTGAATAGACCACCATCCCTGAAGTCAGAAGGATGTGAGTTCAATTACAGCCTTCAACATTTAACACCTACTGGCCATGTGACCTTGTTTAAGTCACTTAAGCTCAATTGCCCTGCCTTCCTCCCTCCAAAAAGAAAAAAAACCATCTATTTCATTGTATATCATTTATATACCTAACTATAGAGTTAAAGAAATCAGGTTCACATTCTGTCTCTGATTCTTATCACTTCTGTGATCTTCAATAAATCACTCAAACTCCTCATATCTTAAATTCAAAATTTTTCAAATAAGATAGACCAGTTTGCCCTGAAAACACTTATACACCTTTGATCCTATACTCCACTGTATCATTCTTTAATTACTTCATTTACAAAAATTGTATGTAAGTAGACATATATAATTTTATATCATTTGCTATGCTCTAAAATGTTTAAAGAAACAGACTGTTCACTACATTTTCTGACCTATGGAAAAAACATTCTTCCTCTATTAAAAATCATGTAGTTTATTTGATGATTTTTTAATTTTTTTAATAAGTAAGGTAAAGCAAAGACAAATAATAAAATTGTGAGCATTAAGAGTTGAAAAACATTCTGATTCCAAATCTAATGTTCCCCTCATGATTCTATATTGCCTAAATTTCTCATTGTTTATGTGAGTACTACCAATATATTCCAACATCACCATCAATGATAGCTTGCCAGTACAAATTAAGTCATCAGTGTGATTGCAATGGAAAATGTAAACAGATGCATTTTAAAGGGCTTAATAAGATTTTAAGTGAGTTCTCAAATTGGATTAGATACTATCTTGCATTTATCTGATTATATAAATATGAGGGTGAAAACAGTTTTGTAATAAAATTTCCATAATATGAATTTTGAACAGAGAAAAGCTAAGAAAGGCATGTCAACAGTGAATGCCAAACCCTTTGTCCTGAAACAATTAAAGGCTAGACTCTTAATATTGTTCAATTTTAAAAGTGAAATGAAAGCACACATCATTGTGATCTAGCATTTTCTATCGAAATGTGTTTGGCAAAGCCCAGAATGTACCTAAAATCTCAAGGTTGTATAATTATATTTCTGGAAATCAGGAAGAACTCTTTAAGGACTCTTTACTATGGAAATATGGAGTAATGGAAAGAACAATGAATTCCCAGCACAACATCTCCATGAATTTTCATTGATGCGTCAATAAGCAGGTATATGATTAGGTGGAATGTGGAGTAGTAACATGGCCCATGGGGCATGCTGGTTTGGGTTAAGTGTTATTTACTTACCCAAAAACAAAAACAAAAACAAAGCAAGGCTTGCACTTATGTTGGGAGCTAGAAAGATAAGGTTAGTTAACCAATGACTCAGGGCATAGATTGACACATAAGTGAGAGGTGACCAGGGAAGGAAATATTGGGCCTAAAAGACACAAATTGAGTTGGGTGATCTGTGAGGCCTCCATTTGACCCGCTCATTTAAGATACAAAGATAGTTTTGGTTTAATTACTATATTCAGAGGAGGAATTAGTAAAGCATGCAAGATGTGGGGTTAAATGTCTGGCATCATGGTAGGTGGGAAAATGTTATAGAAGGGAAGTTAAGCATGATCTTGTCTGAACCAGGTTGGATATAAAGGACTAGGGGAGTTTGGATTTATTTAATCAATAATCAAGACAGCTCAGACCCAGGACAGGGGGACCTTTGTTACCAGAAAACAACAACAACAACATCTTGTTTTTGAAGTTGATTCAGTCATGTCTGAATCCTTATGAAACCATTTGGGGTTTTCTAGTCAAAGATACTGGAATGGTTTACCAATCCTTTCCCAGGTCATTCCCCAGGAAACTGAGGCAAAAAGAGTCAGGTGATTTGACTAGGGTCACATAGCTAGTGTCTGAGGCTATGTTTGGATTCAGGTTTTCCTCACTGCAGACACTTTATCTACTGTGCCACCCAACTACCAGAACCATCTCTAGCAACAATTTGAAGGATCAATTGGAACAAGCAATCCTTCTTTCACTTACAGGTATCAACTGCTTGAAAAATAAAACTGAAAAGGTGGAGCCAAGATGGAGAAAATGCAGGAAGTTGCCTGAGCTGTCACCAGTTTTCCTTGAAACAACCTTAAATCACCCCTTAAAATGAATTCTGGAGTGACAGAACACACAAATAGATGGGATGAAACAATGTTCTAGCCCCAAATAACTTAAGACAGCAGGAAAGGTCTGCCTCACTTGGCTACAAGAGAAGTGCAGCCCAGTATACTCAGTATGCAGAGAGGCCAGTGAGAGGCTCCTAACCCCAGAATAAATCAGCAATGTAGACCACTGGCCCCTGCTAAGTAGGCTAAAGGTCCAGCAGGACAACTGTGAGGCCTCTAGGCCCAATGCAGAAGGCAAACTGCCAGCACCTGAACCTCTGTGCAACAGGTGATCTGCCAGCCACAGAATCCTCAGTTCAGAAAGCTAGTGACCATTTCAAATGGAAAAAGAGATACAAAATCTAACTGAACAAAATCATTCCTTAAAGCTTAGAACTGGGCAATTGAAAGTTAATGAGTCTATGGAATATCAAGAATCAAAGAAATAAAATCAGAAGAATGAAAGAATGCAAGAAAATGTAAAATATCACACTGGAAAAACAACCAATCTGGAAAATGCATCAAGGAGTGGTAATTTAAGAATTATTAGACTACCTGGAAGCCCTATTTATTTTAGGTTTTTTAAATTTAATTTTAGTTTTCAACATTCATTTCCACAAGAATTTGAGTTTCAAATTTTCTCCACCGTTTTTCCCTACCACATACCCCAAGATACCGAGCCTACTAAATAACCATCCCCCTAATCTGCTCTCTTATATCCTCCCCTGTTCTTCCTCCTAACTTTCTGATGAAGCAAGATGGATTCCTATACTCCAGTGCTTGTATATCTTATTTCCCAGTTTCATGTAAAAACAAATTTTTGAACATTTTTTTTTAAATTTCTACTTGCAAACACTTCCTCTTCTTCACTCCTCACCCACCCTCACAGGGAAAATAAGCACTTCAATATAGATCGAACATTTGTAGTTCTGCAAAACATTTCCATAGTTGTTATATTGTGAAAGATGAACTATTTTCTCCTTCATCCTATCCCATGGCCCACTTATTCTATTTTCTCCTTTGACCTTGGCCCTTTTCAAAAGTGTTTACTTCTAACTATCCTCTCCCCCAATATGCCCTCTCTTCTGTTATCCCTCCTCATATCCCCTTCCCCTCTTCTTTCCTGTAGGATAAGATACGCAATTCAGTGTGTACATTATTCCCCCCTTAAGTCAAACTCAATGAGAGGAAGGTTCACCCTTTTCCTTTCAACTTCCTGTTCTTCCCCTCCATTGTTTTATCTTGCCTCTTTTATGCGAGATAATTTGCACTATTCTATCTCTACCTTTCTCTTCCCAATATATTCTTCTCTCATCTCTTAATTTTCTTTTTTTGGATATGATCCATTCATATTCAACTCATTCTGGGTCCTCTGTCTATGTATGCATATACACACACTCACATGTATTTATACACCCATACTCCCTCCTATGCATACATATATGTACCTTTCAAGTATACATATCCTTGAATATATATTCAAGTATATACATATATATTCCCTTCAAGTATACTCATAATGAGAAAAATCTCATGAGTTACAATTATCATTTTTCCATGTAGGAATGTAAATACATCAACTTAATAAGTTCCTTATGATTTCTTTTTCCTGTTCACCTTCTCATACTTCTCTTGCTTCTTGTATCTGGAAGTCAAATTTTCTGTACAGCTCTTTTTTTTTTCCTCGAGAATAACTGAATGTCCTCTATTTTATTGAATGACAACATTTTCCCCTAAAGCATTATACCCAGTTTTGCTGGGTAGATGATTCTTGGTTTTAATCCTAACTCCTTTGACCTCTGGAATATTATATTTCAAGGACTTCTATCCATTAATGTAGAAGCTGCCAGGTTTGGATCAGGACAGTTTTCTTTGATAATTTCTTGAAAGATATCACTCAGGACCTTTTGAAAATAAATATGACATGATAAAGAAAAAAGCCTAAAAATCATCCTTCAAGAAATTCTCAAGAATTGCCCTGATATTCTAGAACTAGAGGGCAAAATAGAAATTGAAAGAATTCTCTGATCACCTCTTGCAAAAAAATCCTCAAATAAAACTCATAAGAATATCAGAGCCAAATTTCAGAGTTCCCTGGTCAAGGAGAAAATGTTACAAGCTGTCAGGAAGTAACAATTAGAGTATTGTGGAAACACAATCAGGATAACACAAAATCTAGCAGATTCTACATTAAGGGATAGGGGGCCTTAAAATATATTGAAAATTTAAAAAAAAATAGAGAACTAGAAAAATAATAACAGAAAAAAAATAACAAAATTCACCTGGAAAAACAAAATTGAAGAATATCAAGGGAATTAATAAATAAAATTAATTCAAAGGAAGGTAGCCTGCCATACCAGATATCCAACTATATTATAAAACAGCAATCAGCAAAACTACATGATACTCTCCAAAAACTATATGATACTCTCTAAAAAATGAAAAAAAACAACAACAACAACAAATCAAAACCGAAAACTTCTCTGAAAAAAAAAGAGTTGCAAATCAGAGAGATAGATTAGCTACCCAAGACCCTGTAGTAAATTCTGTTACTAAATGCCTTCAGTAATCTGTTTGATAAACCCAAAGACCCCAGCTTCTGGGATAAAAACTCACTACAAACTCACTGCTGGGAAAACTGGAAAAAAGAATGGCAGAAACTAGGTATAGACCAGTATCTCATACCAACATATGTAAAAAATTGTTTCAAGATTTAAACATAGAGGTTGATAGCATAAGCAAATTATGATGAAAAGAAATAGTTACCTGTCATATTTATGAAGGAGGGGGGAAATACTCTAAATAATTACTGATTAGAGAAATGCAAATTAAAACAACTCTTTTGTATCATTCCACACTTATCAGATTGGCTAGTATAATAAAAGGGGGGGGGGGGCTAGCAATCCTGATCTCAGAGAAAGCAAAACTAAAATTAGATCTAGTTAAAAGAGAAAAGGAAGGAAAATCCATGTTTCTAAAAGGCACCATGGACAATGAAATAATATCATTACTATATACATGTGTGCCAAGTGGTATTGCATCCAAATTTTTAGAGGAGAAATTAAGGTAGTTACAGGAAGAAATAGAAAGAAAACTATACTAATGGTGGACCTTAACCTTCCTCTCTCTCAACTACATAAATTTCACCACAAAATAATCAAGAGAGAGACTGAGGAGGGGACTAGAATTTTACAAAATTTAGATGTAGTATACCTCTGGAGAAAATTGAATGGGGATAGAAAGAAATATACATTTTCTCAGTGTAAATTACACCAGCACAAAAATTAACCGTGTATTAGGATATAATAACCTCATAATCCAAAGCAGAAAGGCAGAAATATTAAATTCATCCTTTTCAGATCATCATGCAATAAAACTTATATGTAATGAAGGGCCAGGGAAAGAGAGGCTAAAAATTAATAAGACACTAAATAATCTATGCCTAAAGAATGATGAATGTCTCAACCAACAATTCATAGAAACAATTAATGACTTCATCCAAGAGAATGAAAATAATGCCACTGTACACCAAAACTTATGGGATGCAATGAAAGCCATTTTTAGGCAAGGTCTATATCTCTAAATGATTACATGAATAAAATAGAGAAAGAAGAGACAAACTTAGCATGCAACTAAAAAGCTTTAAAAAAAATAGAAATCCTTGAATAAATACCCAATTAGAAATTCTGGAAACAAAAAGTGATTAATAAAATTTAAATTAAGAAAACTATTGACCTAATAACTAACTAATAATTTATTGAAGTAAAAATTAAACTAAGATCTGGGTTTATGAAAAAAAAACACAAGCAAACAAACAATAACTTAGATAAACCTTTTGTTTACTTTATAAAAAAAAAAGAAAAACAAATCACCAATATCAAAAATGAAATGGTGAATTCATCACAAATGAATAGGAAATTAAAACAAAAATGAATTATTTTGCCCAAATGTATGCCAACAAATTGGACAATCTTAATGAAATGGATGAATATTTACCAAAGACACACACACACATGCACACATACACATATAGACATTTACACATACATACATGCATATACATGCAGATATATGTACATGTACATGTAAATATACATACACAAACATATATACATTGTCCAGATTAACAGGAGAGGATTTAAAATACTTAAATAACCGATGTCAGAAAAAAATAAATTGAACAAGTCATAATGAAATCCCTAGTGAAAAATATCCAGGGCCAGACAAATTTACAAGTGAATTCTATCAAACATTCAAAGAACAATTAATCCTGATGTTAAACAGACCATTTGGAATAATAAATGAAGAAGAAGTCCTATCAAATTATTTTATGATACAAATATGATACTTATACCTAAATCAGGAGGAGTCAAAACAGAGAAAGAAAATTATAGACACATTTCCTTAATTAAGATAGATGCAAAATTTTTAAATAAAATATTATCAAAACATTACAGCAACTAATCATGAGAATAATAACTTTGATCAGGTATGATTTATTCCAGTAATGCAAGGATGATTTAATATTAGGAAAACTCTATGTAATTGAGCATATCAAAAACAAAACTAAAAGAAAGCATATAATCATCTGAATAGATTCAGAAAAAGGTTTGGCAAAACACAACACTCATTAATAATAAAAGTGCTAGAGGGCATAAGAATAAATGGAGTCTTCCTTAAAATGACAATTAGCATCTATCTAAAACCGTCAATATACATTATTTGTAATGGGGATAAGCTAGAAGGTAGATGACTGGGGGTAAGAGAAGAATGTCGATAATCACCATTCTTATTCAAAATGATACTAGAAATGTTAGCTTTAGCAATATGAGAAGAAAAATAAAAGGAAGGAGTTAGAATAGGCAACAAAGAAACTTTTTGTAGATGATATGAAGTTATAATTAGAAAATCCTAGTGAATCAAGTGAAAAACTACTTGGAATAATAAACAGCTTTAGCAAAGTTGAAGGACACAAAGTAAATTCATGTAAATCATCAGCAATTCTATGTATTACAAACAAAACCCAACACACACACATATATGGTGTATGTATACATGCACACACACACATACATACACACATATATACACATACATACATATTCCATTTAAAGATACTGTAGACATTATGAAATATTGGGAAATCTATCTGGCAAAACAAATCCAGGAACTATATGAACTCTCTTTCAGAAGGTTTTTCATACAAATGAAGTCATCTAAATAATTGGAAAAAACATCAATTGCTCATGGGTAGGCTGAGCTGATATAAAAAAAATGACAAATCTATTTATGTTAATGTATTTATTCAGTGCCATACCAATCAACCTGACAAAAATATTTCATAGAGCTGGAAAAATAATAACAAAATTCATCTGGAAGGACAAAACACCCTGCAGATCAAGGGAACTAATGAAAAGAAATGCTAGGGAAAGTCACCTACACATGCCAGATCTTGAATTGTATTACAAAATAGCAATCATCATAACTACTTGGTATTTGTTAAGAAAGAGAGTGGTGGATCATAGGAATGGTTTAGGTACATAAGGCAGAGTAGTCAATGACTATAATAGTCTTCTGTTTGATAAGTCCAAAGACCTCAGTTTCTGAGATTAGAACTCATTACTTGACAAAAACTGCTGGGAAAACTTCAAAATAGTATGACAGAAATTAGGCATAGATGAACATTTTACAATACAAACCCAAATAAAGTCCAAGTGAGTACACAATTTTGACATAAGGACTGATACTATAAGGAAATGAGGAGAACAAGGAGTAGTTTACCTGTCAGATTTATGGAGAAAGGAAGAAGTTGTGACCAAACAAGAGACAGAGAACACTATGAAATTCAAAATGGATAATTCTGATTACATTAAAATGAAAGTTTTTGTGCAAAGAAAGCCGATGCTATCAAGATGGGGGGGGGGGGGAAGAGCAGAAAATAAGAAAGAATCTTTACAACCAATGTCTCTGATAAAGGGCTCATTTTAAAAATATAGAGACTGAGTCACATATTTAAGAATACAAATCATTCCCCAGCTGATAAATTGCCAAGGTGTATGTAAAGACAGTTTTCAGATGAAGGAATTAAATCTCATTATAGACATTAAAAAAATGTTCTAAATCATTATTAATTAGAGAAATGAAAATCAAAACAACTCCACGGTACCACATCAAATCTATTAGATTGACTTCCATGACAAAGCAAAAAAATAATAAATGCCAGAGAGATGTAGGAAAACTGGAACACTAATGCATTGTTGGTGGAGCTGTCCACTGATCCAACCTTTCTGGAGAATAATTTGGAACTACGCCCAAAGGGCTATAAACTTTGCATATACTTTGATACAGCAATATTGCTTCTAGGTGTGTATACCAAAGAGATCACATGAATGGGGAAAGGAACCTTGTGTAATTTGTACCAGCTCTTTTTGTGGTGGTCAAGAACTGGAAATTGAGGGGATGCTCATAAGGTAGGAGGGAAATAGATGAACAAGTAACGGTATATGATGAGCAGCCCAATGTCAGAAAATCCTGGAAAGACTTACATGAGTGAAATGAGTAGAACCAAGCAAACATTATATACAGTAACAAACACACTGTAAGATACATAAATTTGATAGAGTTATCTCTTCTCTGCAACACAAGAAACCAAGAATGTGCCCAAAGATTCATGATGGAAAATGCTGTCCACATCCAAAAAAAAGAATTATGGAAACTGAATGCAGATTGAAGCAGATTGTTTGCTCTCTCTCTCTCTCTCTCTCTCTCTCTCTCTCTCTCTCTCTCTTTGCTTCTTCTTTCTTGTGGTTTCTTCCATTGGTTCTAATTCTTATATACAACATGACTAATATGAAAAAAAGGTTTAATATGAATGTACATGTTGAACCTTTATCCATTTGGATGCTGTTTTTGGGATAAGGAGAGAGGAGAGAAGGGAAGAACATGTGGAACTCAAAATTTTATGTAAGTGAATGTTGAAAAGTAAAAATGAATAAATTAAATTTTAAAAATGTTTTTAGGAGGGGTGGAGCCAAGATTGTGGAGGAGAAACAGCACTTCTGCTGTGATCCAGCTTCCACCTCCTCTAATACACTTAAAAAAAAATTACTCTAAACAAACTTTAGAGCTACAGAAACCACAAAGTAATTGAGAGGAACAAATCTCCTGTTGAAGGAAGCCCAGGAGGCTGGCAGGAAGGGTCTATCACAGCTTGCTGGGAGCTTAGCACAGTCTCCCCTGAGCCAAGGTTTTAGCTCCAACCAGCCACAGCTGGAATAGCCCTTATGAGGGTAAATCACCAGGAGCTTTAGCTGTTTCCACACTTCTCAATTTTTTTTTGAGGGGGGAAGGCAGAGCAATTGGAGTTAAGTGAGTTGCCCAAGGTCTCATGGTTAGTAAGTGTTAAGTGTCTGAGGTGAGATTTGAACTCAGGTCCTCCTGAATCTAGGGCTAGTGCTTGATTCACTGTGCCACCTAGCTGCCCTGTTTCCATAGTTCTCAATCCATAAATGGCAAAGACAAAGTAAAAGGTCAGTGTGGAATGTCATTGGTCCAGGGGGTTATGGAAGACTATGGTCTAGCTGCTAACCCCTGAGTGAGAAGTGGCAGAGGCAGGTGGCTGCAGCTGCTGCCACACAGCTGCTTCAGAACTCCTGGCCTGCAGATTGTGGGGAGGGGGCAGAAGGGACTACTCAGAGGTTAAGCACTCTTGCTTTGACCTGCTTGCATCCAGATTGCAGTATTGCATGGTCGTCCTGGGTTGTGTGACCAGTGAGCCAGTGCATGTGGGGGCTGTAGTGAAGGCACCCATATAATAGCTTTAGCAGCTATAAAAAGCCCAGTGAATTGGGACATAGCTCTCTCCATGCTGGAAGCAGAGTTCTACCATGGCAAGAAGCTCAAAAGTCAAATAATTGGCTGCCAGTATGAGCAAACAGAAGAAGCACAAACAGGCCATAGGATCCTTTTTTGGAGACAAAAAGGATCAAGGCATAGAGCAGAAGGAAGACATCAAAGTCAGAACTCCTGCATCAAAAGCCTCCAGGAAAAAAAATGAATTGGTTACAGAATGGAGAAGCTCAAGAAGGATTTTGAAAATAAAGTAAGAGAAGTGGAGGAAAAATGGGGAAGAGAAATGAGAATGATACAAGAAAATTGTGGAAAGAGAGTCAACAGCCAGCTAAAGGAGACCCAGGTATTTACTGAAGAAAATAACACCTTAAAAAATAGACTAATTCAAATGGCAAAAGAAGCCCAAAAAGCCAATGAGGAGAAGAATGCTTTAAAAGCCAAATTTGCCAGATGGAAAAAACATTTCAAAAACACACTGAAGAGAATAACTCATTCAAAATTGGATTGGGGAAATTGGAAAATAATGACTTTATGAGAAATCAAGATACTATAAAACAGCTAAATAAATAAATAATAAATAGAAGGCAATGTGAAATATTTCATTGGAAAAACCACTGACCTGGAAAATAGATCCAGGAGAGATAATTTTAAAATTATTGGACTATCTGAAAGTCATGATCAAAAAGAGAGCATAGATACCATCTTTCAAGAAATTATCAAGCAAAATTGCCCTGATATCCTAGAACCAAAGGGCAAAACAGAAATGGAAAGAAATCACTGAACATGTCTTGAAATAGATACCCCAAAATAAAACTTTTTAGGAATATTATGGCCAAATTCCAGAACTCCCTCGTCAAGGAGAAAAAACTGCAAACAGTCAGGAAGAAACAATATGAGTATTGTGGAAACACAATCAGGATAACACAAGACATAGCAGCTCCTATTTTAAGGAACTGAAGGGCTTGGAATATGATATTCTGGAGGGCAAAGGAGCTAGGACTAAAACCATGATTCACCAACTGAGCAAAACTGAGTATAATGCTATGTGGGAAAATATGGTCATTCAATGAAATAGAGGATTTCCAAGCATTCTTGATGAAAAAAACCTGAGCTTAACAGAAAATTGGACTCTCAAAACACAAGAAGCAAGAAAAGCATTGCAAACAGGAAGAAGAAATTATAAGGAATATATTAAAGTTGAATTATCTCCATTCCTTCATGGAGAAATGATCACTGTAACTCATAAGACTTTTCTCAGTATGAGAATAGCTGAAGAGAATATTTGAATGTATATGTATGTATATATGTATGCATACATAAATATTTGTATAGGGGGATATATGTGTATATAAATATACATGTGAGTGTGGACATTTGTATGTTCTTGTATACATAGAAAGAGGGCACAGGATGAGTTGAATATGAAGGGATGGCATCTAAAAAATAAAATTAAGAGATGAGAGAGGAATTTATTAGGACAAGAAGAAAGGGAGCAATACCCTAGGGTAAATTATCTCATATGAAAGAGGCAAGAGAAAATTGTTACAATGGAGGGGAAGTGCAGGAAGGTGAAAGGGAAGGTGACAATCTGATTTTCATTGAATTTGGCCAAAGGAGGGAATAACATATACACTGAATTGAGTGCCTTACCCTTCAGGAAAATATGGGGATAGGGTATAAGAGGGGGTAAGATAGAAGAGAGGGCACACTTGGGGATAGGGTAGTTAGAAGCAAACACTCTTGAAAAAGTATAAGGTAAAAAAAGAAAATTGAATAATTGGAGTGCAGGATAGGATGGAGGTAAATATAGTTAGTCTTTCACAATATAACTATTATGGAAATGATTTGGGTAACTACATATGTACAATCAATACTGAAGTGGTTATCTTCCCAGTGTGGGTGGGTAAGGAAGGAAGAGGGGAAAAATATCTGGAACTCAAATTTTTAAAAACAGTTTTTAAAAATTTGCTTTTTACATGCAACTGGGAAATATGATATACAGGTACTGGGGTATAGAAACTCATCTTGCCCTACTAGAATGTTAGGGGGGTGAAGGGGGAGGATTCAAGAGAGAATAGATTGGGAGAAGGGGTATTTAGTAGGCTTGCTATTTTGGGGTGGATGGTAGGGTGTTATGGGAATCTGAAGATCTTCCCTGCCCCTAGGCCCTCTGCTAAAGTGGCTACGTGACTCTGAGGACTCTTGGATATTTGAAAGTATACTCTGTTCCCTAATAGGCTGAATGTGGTCATGT
>CM053581.1:11380416-11396396 GCA_028627135.1 Pseudochirops cupreus | reverse complement strand
TTTGGGACTCAGTCTTCTGGTATTTAAATGAATGCACTATCTATATTTCTTATGTAGAGAGCCTGTTCCATTTTGTGATTAATAACTATATCAGCATATTTATAGTTACTGTAGGCATTGTGAATACTGCATTGCTGATACAAATGATAATAGCTTTTGATTTTTATGGGAGAGGGATGATGGTGTAAGGGATGGAATCTTGGGTTTGAAGTCAGGGAAAACCGGACTAGAATATTGCCTCCAACATATACTAACAGTTACACAACCTTTCAGAGATTCAGTTTCCTGACATGTAAAATGGGAATGATGTTGTAAAATCTCCCTCACAAAGCTGTAATGAAGATGGAAAACTTTGCAAAACGAGAAACTTTATACTATCTAAAGGCTATCTCATGATGATGGAACACTGACCCATTTTATAAAGAGATAGTTGCGCATACCACACACACACACACACACACACACACACACACACACACACACACACACACATTTGGCCTAGGTAGGGTAAGCAGGGTTATCAACATTTTTTTAACTGATGATTTTTACTCCTAGGGAAATAAAGTGGTTTGCCCAATGTAACAGCTCAGAAGACAGGATTGATCTAAGATATTTGGATTCATACTTGAGAGTTCTTTCTACAATATTAGGTTCCTTTAGGGAATATTAATTGAAACCAGTAGAAAGAACATTGGAATTGGAGTTAGAGTCCTTGTTTAAAATCTTGGCTTTGCCAGGTACTACCTGTCTGGCCTTGGCCAAATTGCTTCCCCTTTCTGGGACTCAGTCTCCTCATCAGAGTCAGTATGCTGTAGTGGGAGCAATATAGTATTGTCTCCTTCACTTATTAAAACAGTAATCTATTAAAACTTATTAAAACAATGAGTAGCATTTTTATGTACCTGAAGAGAAACTATGTAAGGACCCAGAATAATAGATGGATCTCATATGCCAAACATTAGATCACCTGGAAAATAATCTTGAAGGATAGCTTGGCATGCATGTCTTCAGATCTGAATCTTTGAAGGACACATGAACATTCATTAATTCATAAATCCATTGTAGTATTTACATATGTGGACTTTGTGGACCTAAGCCAAGTCTTTCTGCCCCCAACACAATAGTCTATCCACTACAGTATGTTGCATCTGAATACTTACTGATTGCATAACCACAATCAAGTGACTTTCTGTTTCTGAATCTGTTTTCTCCTCTATAAAATATGAATATTAATCACTCCTGGCAGAGAGAGTTATTGGGAGAAGCAAATGAGATTATAGATCTATCTATCTATCTATCTATCTATCTATCTATCTATCTATCTATCTATCTATCCACAGTGCTTTGAACCCTAGACATGCTTTGTAAATGTCCATTGTGGCTATTTGCGCTCAGGAGAGTAGACTGAATGATATCTAATGTTCCTTCAATCTATAAACCTATATGATTCAAGGAACCAAAAATTATAGAGCTAGAAGATAATTTAAACTTCATCATGTCTGACCTGAGTATTTAATAAAAGAAGAAACTGAGTCTTAGGATAATTAAGTGATTAGGCCAAGATTCACAGAAACAGAAAGATTGATTGGGACAAAAAAAGCTAGAGTTCCCATATTTGTTATTTTTTAAGTTCGTATTTGACATGGAGATATCATAGCCTCTCCCAAACATGACACATTTTCCCCAAAAGGCATGTGTACATAAACATATACACAAATGCATTCACATTTTCAGTGGAATGTCAATTAAGGGTTCTTTAAAGAACAATTGTATAATATGGTAATAATAATAGAAATCCTTCGTAGCATTGTTTTTCTTTCATTCATTGGTTAATGTTGTATATATATATATATATATATATATATATATATACACATATATATGTACATGTGTTCATAATATATACATACACACATATATTCATATGTTTATATAATTATGTATATTTAAGATTCTGTTGTGTTCCAGGCTCTATGCTAGAGGCTAGGATATAAAAATGAAAGTACAAAACAACAGCAACAATAAAAAAATGGTAGACTCTGCCCCTACTGTACATAATACTGTCTGATCCAACGTGATATCTACATCTAATGAAGTTGGTTCTGACCATTGACCTTTTGCCCCACACTCAGACATTTTTATATGTAATGTGGAATGTAGATGAAGAACTGTTAAACTAAATATAAAGATTCAGCCTTGCCTAGTAATCTTGTGAAAAGTGAAGATTTTAATTGAATTGTAAATTGAGTTTAGTCACCGGCTGGGCCAAAATAAATGCCCATGTCCCTGAGTGACCTTTAAAGACTGCCAGATGGTTCTAGTGTAAGTCTGTTAATGTGAGTCTACACTGGGAGTGGTATTGTGGAGGAGAAAGCCAAGCATATCTTACAAGTTGAAGGTGGAGCAAAGTGGTTTTTCTCTCTTCTTTGACTAATAGACTGTAGAATGTAGCAGCAGTGCTATTTTTCCAATAGAAGACACTTCATCCAGCAATTTGAGAGAGTTTGTGGAACAGTTGAAATGCATCCAACAGGGAGTAAAGACATGCATCCTGCAGGCACAAAAAGGCCCAGAGAGGCAGTCATTCAAGGGAGGCAGCTTTTTTAAGGGCCATGACCCCTAACAACAGAGAATTGACTCAATTATGGATTCAAGGAAGAACTAGTCCTTGCAATAGAGAATGAAGCTGCAGAGAGGAGGATTGCATGAGGAGAGAAGGGCAATCAAGTGCCTGCTGCACTCGATTGTGAATTGAGTTGGCCCCATGTGTTCTTTAGGAGCCTGCCTCACTAGTGCCATTATCTCAATGTGTGCTCATTTTTCTCAAAGATGTTGTTGTATTTTTAGTGTTTGTGTGTGTGTGTGTGTGTGTGTGTGTGTGTGTGTGTGTGTGTGTGTACCTGGGGTTTAGAGGTAGAATATTCTATTCTATAGCTATTGTCCTTACTATGGCATCTTAGCAAATGCCTTAGTTATGAGCTCCTTGAGTCTATTGGCTGACAAATAAAGTTCACCAGGAGTGGTTCATAAACTAATGAGCCATACTAATTAGAGCCCAGATCCACAGACTACACTGAGAATCTGTTGTAGTAAAAGTAGTATAGTAGTTTATCTCCAGGAGAGGAAGCATAGAAGATCTGAGAGGAGAGAGACAGACAGACAGACAGAGAGACAGAGACAGAGATAGAGAGACAGAGACAGAGAGAGACAGAGAGACAGAGACAGAGAAACAGAGAGAGACAGAGAGAGACAGAGACAGAATAACAGTATATATAGCATTCTAGATCTATGGATATTATATAGTCATGTATCATATAGATAGAAGAATATACATAGATGTGTGCACATATGTGTATGCATATATGTATAGGTGTATATGCATACACATATTCACAGAAATACAAACATGCAAGTGCATTGCCAACCTTAAGGTGTCATATAAGTGTTAATTGCTCATGTCACTGTCACCACCATTGTTACTTGTGTCTTACTTGTCTTCTTAATAGTTTGCTGTTATTTACTTATTTCATTTTTGTTCAAGTCTTTGCGATCTCATTTGGCAATTTTTTGTCAATTCTAATGAATTGTTTTGCATTTGGAAACTGATGCAGAGTTAAGTGACTTGCCCAGGGTCACAGAGTTAGTAGGGGTCTGAGGTGAAACTGGAACTCAGGAAGTCGAGTTTTCCTGACTACAAGCCCAGGACTCCATGCATTGTACCACCTGACTGCCAGTAGTACTAATAATCTTACTGTTACTGTTCTTATGCCTGATATTATCAAGTAATATTCATTAACAAAAAGATAAGTATGGCTATGTGTATGTGGACATTTAAATTATTTAGATACAGCCACATCTATAACTCTCTTTCTCCATCCTTTTCTATCTCTTCATATTGATCTGTATCCTTTATTTCCATCTCTCTACCTGTATCTACAATTGCATATATTTTTCTTGTTATTATTTTATTTTTTTGTGGAACCTTATAGGACAATCATTTTAATATTGCATGGAATCATGTCTCAACTACACAATTAGAGTATCTTAATAAATGGTCTTTATGATTCCAGTCTGTCCCATCTCAAATTCGTTATCCTTTAAATATGTCAAACATATTACCCCATAAGCACAGTCCTGATCGTGCTAATTCCTTGTCTACCTAGATTCAGTGTTTCCCTCTTGCCTGTAGGAGAAAATGCAAATTTATCCAATTGACATTTAAAGTCTTTATGTCCCTCCCTACAGTGATTCCAACCATAATAAACTTCTCTCCCCTGACTTATCAGCATTCTCAGTGTGGAATTCCCCTAGTCACTGAGACTTTCTCATACCAGACTATCCCTCCATTCATCCAGCCTCCTTCTCACTTTGGAGAATTCATTTTGGAGGCCTTCATTTTGAGTGTGGATCTAGACCAAACATGATTCTTTCTTCTTCTTGCTGTACTTCTTATTCTTCACAAAATGCCATCTTCTCTCTGTGGAAATATCTTCTCCAACCCCTTCTACTCTTCATCTTCCTTTTATGAATCTTCTTCTCTGATAAAAATATAAGTTCCATGAGAATGGAAATTCCCTCCATTTTGTTTTTATCTGCATCTCTAGTACTTGGAATATCTTCTAGAATACAGTAAACACTGAAGAGTTACCTATTGCCTCCATTCCCTTGTCTTTGCCTTACCTAGCCTGATTGATTTCATATTACCATCCACACTGACTCTCATCCATAAAGTGTGTCAGTTGGTTCCATGGGCTTAAGCATTCCTTCTCTAGTACCTCCCAGGCTATAAAAAATATTTGAAATATTGCTCCTGCTGACTTCTACCTATTAGAGTCCTTTGTATCCTTCAAAGTTAGACTCAGTCATTCTACCATGAAACTTTCCTAATCCCCTAAGTTTCAAGAGTTCCACATAAGCACGAAGGATTATTTTCTATACTTACCTTTTTTATGCATTGTCTTTCAGCAGATGACTCCCCCAACCCAGTTTTTTTTTTCATTTATCCCGACTACCTAAAATGGAGAGCTATGGATGACAAGTATTTAATTAATGTTAGTTTCAGTTGTCATTGAATTGCATTTAGTTGAATTGGAGAGAATATCATTTTCATACTCTTTGATATTTTGCAAGATTGCAATGAAACTGCTTAGATGTATAGCACCTATATATTGATTCTTAAATGATGGCTGAGGAGAATCTAGATCACCAAATTCCATAATAAGTTAGAGGAAGGAATCAAGACTGAAAATAATCAATATTAGTTTCAACATGGCAGGTCAAAATACAGAACTTTTTAGACTTAGGAGACATAATGCTTCTTTGCAGGTTAATTCGAGGCTCTTGTAAATGACAATTTATCAAGGAGGTGAAGCACATTCCAATTTGAAGGGCAACTTGATTATGAAATAGGCACTACCACACAGTCAGAAATCATGGTTAGCAAAGTGTTTCATATCATCACCAATTCTAAACCAAGAGAACATGTGCATAATATACTTCCTCCCTCTCATTGGAGAACTGGGGAACTATGGAATTACAATTTTGCATACAATGTAGAATGTGGTTGGTGTGTATTCTTATATTGACCATTGTATAAGCCTATTTTTAATATAATATGATAAGATACGGTGTATAATATAACATGATATGACATGATATAATATATTAACATATAAATTGCATATATGTATATTTATTGCTGTAAGGAGAGTTAATTGTATAATAGTAAGTTGTTTATTTAAAATAATTGTACTCTAAAACAGAGTAAAATTGAAAATAAAAAAGAGAGAGAACATTTGCATGTTCTCATAGCAGGCAGGAATAAACTAAAAGAATAACTTGGTGTTTTGCCATAGTACCAACCTCCTACATATAAAATAGCAAATTCACTATCAGAAAACCATAATTTTGTTCAATGTGCTAAGTCTGCTACATCCATTTTTTCCCTTTTAATTAATTTCCTTGTCTAATCATTTTGTTGTACATAAGATTAGTGCTGTACATGTGAAGATATAATTCCTCTAAAAATGGACAATAGAAATAATGAATTATAATGAGCCAAGCACATGATTAGAAATCAGAGAGTCTGGGTTACAATTCTGACTTCCTCATCTAATATTCTATGTTAATATTAAATTTAACATCTATGAGTTCATTTTTTTCCATTATAGATAGAAAAAATAGAAAGTTATGATAGTTACCCACATTTGGAACTAACTGATAATATATAATATTTAAAATATTTATATAAAACATTCAAATTGGTGTATAGAACTAGATGTGCTCTAATTATCCTTTTATTTATAAGTTGACAATCTATGTTTTCAGTAATGGACTTGGTGAGTGTGAAGCACAAGCTTGTTCTGGAAAAGACTACTTTTCTCCATTAATGACACATTCATTCAATGTTCTCTTTATACTCCAAAAAAGTAATTTTGCTGTCATGGTTTAACAAAATAAAATAATCTTTCACATACACATACACACAAATAAACAAAAGCCTTAAATTCTCTGTTGGATTGGATAAATCCAATGTTGTTTTTTTTTTTAACTTGACAAAATCAGTAATAATTTTATAACTTTTTGTTGTTGCTGTTCATAGTTTTACCCAAAGGACAACAGCCTTTAAGCAGATATAAATTTCTTTGAAGAAATTGATCCTATGCAGTTTTTCCTTTCAAGTCAAAGATCTTGTTTTTCTAGTAAACATTGTGTTTAAAATTTTGAAATAAAATGTTTTCATCATTTTGTTTTTCTTGAACTCATGGGGTAAATTAACCCAGAGCAGTAGAAATCTATTTTATTTCATTAAAATTTATTCTCAAGAGTTTGAAACTGGAATCTTCCACACTCATTGTGAAATTGTTTTACGTTCTCCACTTCCAAGAAGTTTTTTTCTTCACATTCTTGTACCCTGACCTTTCACTCTTCTCTGGTCCTATGGGACCATTCCCTTCCAGATAGATTCACTTTGTTGTTCCACTGAAATCTGAAGATAATACAGCAGAGAATAAGTCCACTTCTTCCTGGATGCCTAGTCACTTCCTCATAATTATTATCATTCACATTACTATGACTCAGGACTCAAAGGTCATAACCCTCACTGCTCTCTTCACTTTTGAGCCTACATCCAACCATAACTATGGCATGTCAAATCCTTCTCTATAATGGAACTTGAGTTGACAATTTTCGCAGTCAACATTCTACTGGCACCTGTAAAGTTATTTCTGTAACTTCCTGAGATACTCTGACCTCTTGCTACTCCTTTCAACCCATGGTAAAATAAACTTAATGCAAGATCTTGTCCATTCCCCTTCCTATTTATTACTAGACTTTGTGTCTAAAGGCAGAGGAAAACATAGAAATCTGGAAAGATCTTTAGGAAATAAGACAAACTGAAAAGTTAAAGGAATGAATTAATGAATAAATGAAAAGTATTTGCTAAAAGTTGATTGTGTCAAACACGGAGCTAAGTTCTCAGAAAAGAAGCGCTTAAGTGTGACATATCTTGTCCTCATGGAGCTTATTGTCTAGTGGAGCATGACATTGTGGATAAGAAAATGGTGCTCAGTGAAAGAAGTTATCACCTGGGAAATCACAAGTCACAATGGTTGCAAATAGAGAAATATATAGTTCATTGACATGGCCTTTCCTGAAGCAATGGTAATGGTTGAAAATGAGGGGATGGCTGTTGAAGAACAGCAGAAGAAACTCAGTCTAATCTCTTCAAGTTCTTGGGACACAATATATTTGCAGAAGTAAAATCCTATATTTTATCTTTAATGCTAAGCTTCTAATAAACAAATAAATTTTAGAAAACCAGAATCATAGAATTTGAGAATTGGAAGGGACCACAGTGGCCATTTAGTCCAATTTATACACAAGAAAAAAAATATCCTCCCTAATATAACTGGCAAATATCTATCCCTCCTCCACCAGAACTCCAAAGATGGGAAATCCATCACCTCTCAAGACTGTTCATTTAATGTCTGTGCAACTCTTACTGCAATTTTACTGAAAGCAACCTTAAGGTTGCTCTTCTATAAGCTTTACCTTTTACTCCTGAATCTGTCTTCTGGAGCTAAGGATACCAAGCATAATACCTCTTATGCTTTCAAATACTTGAAATTAGCTATCATGATGTTCAAAGTCTCTTATTCATCAACTGTGGTGCTTAAATCTGAATAAAACATTCCAGATGGCATGTTAGCAAGAGAGGAAGCAGATCTCTCTCACTGCTTTTGAAAGATATTCACCTCTTAATGCTAAGTTTACATTGGCTTTTTTTTTTGTGGCTACACATAATACCACTGACTCATATTGAGTATAGAGTCTAATTACAAATAACCCGAATCTATTTTAGCCAAAGAACTTTCTTATTCTCCTTTTCTCATCCTGTACCTGTGAATTATCTTTTTGACCTGCAAGCATGAGGCCTATCATTTATCCAAATTGCATGTTGTCTTTCTGAGTTCAGGCTCGCATTCTTGCCTGCCAAGGTATTTTAGTGCTTAGTTGCTATCCAACAAGTTAAGCTTCCCTGTACACTAGGGTTTTTTTACACGTGTAATACACATGGCGTCTAGATCTTGTTCCAAATCATTGATCAAAAAAAATATTCACCAACATAAGAACAAACACCTCTCCTAATGTCATTCTACAGATCCTTTGAAAATTTGCCATTAAACTATTAACAGTTATTAAGTCAAGCCAATTAAGTAGTCCTGAATATGAATGGTAGGATTATCACATATATTTCTCCATCTTATATCAAGCTGGCTTCCAGGTAAGATCAATATTCATTAGCCTAGTCCTCAGAGCCATCTGAAATCAGGGGCCATCCTTTGTTGTAGTCATTGTTGTTGTTTTGCAGACTCATTGCATATAACTTTCTTCTAAGTATTCTAGATTGCACCCAAACTGGACTCCTTTCACAGAGCTCTCACTGTTCATGCTATATTTACAAAATATTTTTTTTTATTTACAAAATATTTAAAGGTAGAAATGTCTCTCTCTCTGCTTTTTTCTCCCTTATAACTATCATTTACATATTTTTAAATACATGGAAAACATGCATTATCTGAATTGGTCCTCACAACATCCCTGTGAGACTGGTATTACAGGTAGCACTGCACTAATTTTACAGATGAGAGTACTGAGGGTAAGAGAAGTTAAGAAATCTGTCCATGGTCACAGGATGAATAAATGATATGGGTGGGATTTGAACCCAGATATTTCTGCCTCCACATTTATCACTTATACTCTCCTTCTATACAAATACATTCATAAGTTTAAATAGTCCCCAAAAGATTCTCCTCAGATACGCAAATATTCAGAGAGAGCTGCTATTCCATCCATGTGAATGACCCCTGATGGATGCTGAATGTGCCCTCCCCTTGTATTTCCACCTTGTAGGCCTCTTTCCCAGGTCTATCCTGTGAACAATCTCAATCTTATATTTAGAATTAAGTATGTGAACGGGAAGGGATCTTTGATTTCCAAATAGTCCAAACCCTATATTATATGATTAAGGAAAACTATGGCCCAGGAAAGAGTGGGGTTTCCAATTCAGGGTATCTGTCTCCAAAGCCTTTCTTCTTCCTGCTTTCCTACAGAGATACTCAAACAGTATATTACAGAAAAAATATTTGCTAACAGATCAAAACAACCTAGTCACAAGGTGGTCACATAAGAAACACAGTGGTTCCATGACACAAATCCTGAAAAATAAATAATTAAGAGGGTAGCAAGTAGTCATTATTGAATTATTAGGAAGTTTCAATTGGCTTCATATTTAGATTTTTTTTCCTCCTTGAGAATCAATAAAATAAATGCTATGTTATGTTCACATAAAAATAATAGCTTCTGAGCAGAGATGATGTCAAACTCTAATGATGGAAAGAAAAAAAAAAACAACACTCCACCATGTAATCAGATTCCCACTTTGGCACTCAGACATTGGAGAAAGTGAAGGGGAGAATCCAAAGATCTCTGCCTTTTGTTTCCAAGGACTTCAGTTTCTTTCCAGCATATGATAGTCACCAATTGTGTGTTCTTAGGCAAGTACCTCAACCTTCATGGGTCTCACTCTCCTCAATCGTAAAATGAGGTGCTTGGACTTAGTAGCTTCTCAAGTCCAGTCCAGTTCCAGATCCTGTGAAATATTTTTGATGTGATAAATGCATTACCTTTAACTGGAAATCACAGAACCAACATTTAAAGAAGACCTACACCCATCTGGGCCTCTCTAAAATGTACATTGTGCAGAAAGGCTTTAAAGGGAAGGAACATTTAGCCACTTCACAACTTGTTACAATGATATGCGCCCAGACTACTTTTATATGTGGCAATTGTTATTTCCCATATGGTGCTAATTATGGGTCTTTGGTCAGGACCACAGTATTTAATCTTATGAAATTATTTACTGTAAAATTACTATCAAAAATTGCCTTTTATTTAAGTAGTTGACCTACAGTTGACCCAAATTCCTATAAGCATGAAGATCAGCAGTAATGCAAGACTTTTAGGGTCTATATTTCCAGGGTTATGAGGTGAATTGTCATATGTACAACAGTGTGCCCTACTCAAATTGTATTCTGTTTATGTTTACTCTTCCCATAAATATTATATTATCTGTATTTATGAAACTGTGTTTTCTAGGAAGGGCAAATTTTTGGGAAGTGATTATTTTTATATACCATAATATGAAATGCTTTTGCTAATAGCTTGTTTCTTCTATTGGCCAGTTGTTTTGGAATAACATCACTGGGGGCTCATGAGGTGAGCACTCCTTAAGAAGGCTAACCCACAGATTTACTCCAAAGATCTTAAGTAATGGAAAATTTCCAGGGACACAAACAAAAATTTAAGTTTGACAGAATAATCTAGTAGAGGTGTTGCTCATATATTAGAAATGATGAACAGAAGAGATTTTACACAACATTATATTAGCAACAACAATTATCATAAGAATAATCATAAGAACGCACAGGTTTTATTCCCAGGGACCTTTCACAAATTGTCATGCCATAATGAAAAATGAACTGGCATATTTATCTTCATCAGTAAAGATATGAAATCAGAACTTTCAAAGCACTCAGCTCAATCAATGAAGTACAGAGCCCAATCAGCAGTGAATCAGAGAAAAACACACAATTAAACTTGCTCAATAAAGTGAATTCTTCATTAATAGATTAATCTGAAATGTCGAGTGAATCATGCAGCTATTATATTATGCAATGTTATAAGCAAACTATGCACTAGGCATTGACTTGAAAAGCATGTAGTTAAGGCAATGAACTTTGCAATGCCACCATCAGAAAATAATGCACCTCAAGCATCAAATGATGGCTTCGATCATCAACAGGAAATTAGCTGGTGAAGTCACAATTTGCTTCATTGATTTCTTCTAGCTCTGAGCCTTGAGCTGGGACACATTTCTTCAGTACAATTGAATTCAACTGATGTGGATATAATACATTTAAAATAACAGACACCTCACTGGGCACAAGGGAGACAGAAACTAATATTCTGCTGCTCAGAGCAAAGTACAATGCTGCTGAGCTTTTGGTAATCCTGGACATGATGTTCACTTAATTTCAAAACCGATATTTCTTGGAAGAATGTTCAATATTTATGGTGTATATCTAGTAATAGAGTATTCTATAAATTGAGATAGAGGGCTAGGTTCATTTCCATATCATCAGATGGGTATCTAGTTACAATTCACAGGAACAAAGTGAAGGATCTGAGAATCAGACAAATCTTGCATCTGACACGAGACAAATATTAATTCTCTTTAAAAGTTTGGTGGCTTCCTCCATGGTTCCTGACATTCCTAGTTGAGAGTTCTATACCTCTATACTATACAGTCATTTATAAACTTCCAAAATGTTTCCCTAGAAAATCATGAAGATATCCTTTGATCCATACAAATAACTGAAGTTGTCCCGTTATCCCAAAATCAGAGAGGTGATGCTCAGTGTGAAGAATGAGACATTTCTTCCTCATATTTATTTTCTTTTTCTTTTTGGACACAGAAAATGAGTAAATATATTTTTCTAAACTATGCATATTTGTTAAAAGGATTTTAATTTTTATTGTATTCCTTCCTCCCCAGTTGTATTGGGATTAGAAGGGAAGGAAAACAAATTAATCTTAATTTAAAAAAAAAAAAACTTAAAAAGAAAGATTTTAGGAGTAATTGTTTCAGCCAGATCTGAAGAACTTTTGAGCATTTTTTAAATCAATCTTGAAAACCACATCCAACAATAAAGTCTTTACAAAGAGGAATTTTTGTACTTTCCTTACCAAAGAATAGCAGTTCAGTTGAGTGAGAAAGAGCAGCACCTGAGCACGACTGGCATAATTAAACATTACGGAAAGGGTCACACTGAAAACAAAGGTTGGGGGCTGAAACCATGTGGGAGCAGTAGGTTTTTTCAGGGTGAGAGGGAAATCTTTACATGAATTTACATAAACTTTTATGAAAGTTCAAGGACTGCCCTTTGGAGAGGATTTGTTTATTTTTCCCCTTTTTAAAATTACTTCTTTTATTTCTTTTTTTTTTTTCCCCTTGTCAAATACTCCCTCCACAGCCTTTCTCTATCAATCAAATGCCAGGATCCATATAAAGAATTTTTGGTCATCCCAGTTTGTTTGCTTCCTATTTAAATTACTTGTAATGACTTTTAGGCAGTTTTAATTTACTTTTTCATGTACACGTTATTTTTATTTAATGTAATGTAAGGTCCTTGAGTTGAGGGGATTCCCTTTTTTAATCTTTCTATTCTCAATATCTAGCTGTCTTGCACATGCCTAGCCTTCAGACATTCAACTGTGATCTCCTTGATTTGTGAGTGCTAACAATGCTGATCTAAATTAATCCATGCCTGCCCACCTGGTATATCTCTTGTCCATATTTTACAAAATGGTGCCAATAGAGAGTTCATTCACACTGCTGTAGATTTCTTTTAATTTTTCTTGATATCATCAGAGCCCAAGGGGAGCCTACTGGCTGCCCAATTATAACCTCTTTTTCTTGACATAACATGAGTCCTTCTAATCTGACTCATACAATTCCTTGATGACATCACTTACTCAGTATTTTCTTCAGAGTTCATCATTGGTTGTATTGTGCAGCCCAATCATACTTATCTCTGGGCTTCTCCATTGTCTCCTGAGTTATAGTAATTCTAGTTTGTGTAGAGGCAGTAGTAATTTATATTGTGAGTTGGAGTTACCTGTGGTAAAAAAAAAAATAAAGAAGGAAGGGGAAAATGAATGATGAAGGCACGAAGGAAGGAAGGAAAGAAGGAAGCAAGGAAGGAAGGAAGATTATATAGAGGAATTTTGGTTCTACTAAATCAGATGCATTTTTAATCGATAGAAAGTAAGCACAACAGAACTTCATATTTATTTTCCTCATCTTTCAGTTAATTTTGACTATTATTTATTTGCATTATCTCTGCTATTGCCTTATCCTTTATTTTCTGTGAACATGTGCATGTCTCCTCTTTGCTGAAAAAAAAAATAAAGACCTCACTTACTCCTTTTATCTACTTTATCATCCTGTCATTTCTGCCTATTGTAACTGAGCTCACAAAGGCTGGGCACTAAATTTCCTCCATTTTCCTCCTCTCACTATTTTTACAACCCTTTATAATCTGGCTTCCATACTTATTCAATCAAAACTGCTCCCTATAAAGTTTATAATGATCAGATACGTGCCAATCATTTCTTAATTCAGGTGACTTTTCTGATTAATAATGGATATAGATATAGATATAGATAGATATAGATGGAGATAGAGATATGAATATGTTTCGGGATGTGGATATAGATATAGGTGATATAGATAAAGATAAAGACATAGAGATAGAGATAGATATATAGAGCGATATGGATATGGATATAGGTGATATAGATAAAGATATAGATATGGATATACATATAGATATAGATACAGACGTACATGTACATATACATATACATACATAATTATTTTGACTACAGAGACATTTTCTATATCAACTGTTGAATTTCTTTGTCAAAGCTTCTTTGTCACTTCCAAATATCTTTATCAATATTGTTTCAATTTGTGTTTAAATGATTCAAAAATAATTTGTTTAAATAAGACAACAGGACTTTCAAATAGTATTAAAAAACAAACAGTATGTATACATGATGATGAAAGTTGTTAATATAGAAACTTTCACAGCTGGAAGGGAAAATAATGTCAGTATGTTCAGTGCTGCCTCATAATGACTCTCAGCTTTTCCAGACAAAGTTAACAAGACAAAAACTGAGAAATTCACCAAATGGCACTCGGCAGTTTTATGATATAAGAAGATCAAAGTAAGTGTATTCTAGTACAAAAGGAGGATTTTTAGACAGAGGATGGTGGTTCAAATCCTGCCTCTTACACTTCTTCAGAATATGCATCTGGTGAATCAATAAACATCTCTAAACCTCAGTATCTTGTTCCAGAAAAACCTAATAGTTGAGGGACTTGGATAAGCTCAGCTGTAGCAGCCCTTTGCGTTGTAAGTCTGTGGAAAAATAAATGTTATAAAAATAAACAATTTTGAATACTTTTTAAACTGATTAGAATGAGAATAGCAGAACAAGGAGAACAATTATACTATAACAAGACTGTAAAAGCAAGAAACTTTAAAGCTGTTGGAAATATGATAGATATCATTTGATCATCATAGCCAGCTATGATACCAGATGACCAGTGATGGCATTAACACCTATCTTCTGGCAAACAGACAAAGGGATTGCAGAATAAGACATAGAGATATACAAACAAGCAGATAGACACATAAGTATTTGTATATATGTATATAAGAACACATGAGTATGTTTACATATTATATATTATTTATTGTACATAGCAAATATGTCTCTATGTGTATATATGCACATATATAATACATTATATGATATGTCTATATATGTGTATATATGTTTATGTGGTTAGGTATATGCATACATACATACACACATGCATACATACATACATACATACATGTTGTTGGAATTTGACTCTGTATTTGTCAAAAAAGATTTGTTCTCCTTGACTTTTTTACCTCCATGAGGAAGAATGAAAAAAAAATGAGGAAAAGAGTGAAAATAAATTCCTATCAATTAAAATAAATGGAGTTTTGAGGTGGGGCACATCTGTGTTATTTCACATGTGTGTTATTATGAGGTCGTTGTATTGCTAATTTACCCCCCCTCACATTTGAGCGTTCATGACATGGGGAAATTAGGAATATTTGTAGTGTGAAAACGCAACATGCATGCGTACACACATGCACACATGCATACATATATGCATACATACATTTACACATGCATACATGCATGCATACATACATACAAAACTTCTAAATTGGAAAATAAAAGGGAGGCCACATATGAGACAAAAGAGATTATTTATTTATTTATTTTTTAAATTTTATTATAGTTTGCATCATTCATTTCCAGAAGATTTTGAGTTACATATTTTCTCCCCATCTTTCCCCTGCCCACCACCCCAAAACAGCCATCCCACTGTGTCCCCCCTCCTCCAGTCTATTCTCTCCTATGCTACTTTTTGGTAGGGCAGGATGGATCTCCCAACTGCAGTGCCTGTGTATCTCGAGTTCCAGTTGGATGTAGTCAATATTAATAATAATAATAATAATAAAAATAATAATAATAATAATTGCATAGATAGATAGATAGATAGATAGATAGATACACATTCATAACATTTGATTATGGAACCCCAGGTTCCAGATTCTTTCTCCTCCTCCCTCACCACCCATCCCCACTGGAAGGATAGGCAATCAAATACAGGCTGAACATGTGAAATTACGCAGAACTTCTCCATAGTGAGCACACTGTGAGAGTCTGATTAAATGTCCCTTCTTCCGATCCTGCCCCCCCCATCCACTCTCCACCCTGTCCCTCTCCCTCTACAGAAATGTGAA
>CM053581.1:11339232-11379916 GCA_028627135.1 Pseudochirops cupreus | reverse complement strand
GGCTGTTTTGGGGTGGTGGGCGGGGGAAAGACGGGGAGAAAAGATGTAACTCAAAAAAATTTAATAAAGAATCTCATATAAAAAAAAATAAAAATAAAATTCTATTCACGTCCTTTACCTTTTTGTTGTTTCTTTTGACATTTGATTTATCAAGTTCAGAGAGGGAGAGACTGAGTGCCCCACCCCCATTTGTATATATTGCTGTCTGTTTCTTCCTCTAATTCCTTAACTTTTCCTCTAGGAATTTTGTTGCTGTACCACTTGGTGCATATATTTTTAGTAATGAAATTGCTTCATTCTCGATGGTGCCTTTTAATAGGATATATTTTCCTTCCTTATCTCTTAAATTAGATTTCTTTTTACTTTAGTTGAAGCATAATATATTCTACTCCAGACATTTACCTTTACCCTGTCTGTATCCTGCTTTTTTCTTTTTTTTAATTAACTTTTATGTTTATTTTTAGTTTACATCATTACTTTCCACAAGATTTTGAGTTACAAATTTTCTCCCCATCTTTCCCCTACCCACCACCCCAAAACAGCTATCCTATTGTATACCCCCTCCTCCAATCTGCTGTCTCCTATATCCTCCCCCATCTGCCCTCTGACTTTCTGGTAGGGCAAAATGGATCTCCATACCCCAGTGGCTGTATATCTTATTTACCAGTTGCATGTAAATAATGATAATAATAATAATATTTTTTAAAAATGATTTTAAAACTTTGAATTCCAGATTCTTTCTCTTCCTCCCTTGTCAGCCACCCTTACTGGAAAGATAAGCAATTCAATATAGGTTACACATGTGTAGGTACACAAAACATTTCCTTAGTGGATATATAGTGAAAGACTGACTGTATTTCACTCCATCCTATCATATCCCCTACTTGTTCTGTTTTCTACTTTGTCCCTATCCCTTTACAAAACTGTGTGCTTCTTATTATCTTACCTCCCCCACAACCTGCCCTCCCCTCCATCATTCCCTCTCTCATCCCCTTCACCCCTACTCTCCTGTAGGGCAAGATACACAATTTAGAGTGTATGTCATTCCTTCCCTAAGCCAAATTCAATAAGAATTAGGTTGACCCATTCCCTTTTGCCTTCCTGTTCTTCCCCTCCATTGTAACAGTTATCCTTTGCCTCTTTTATATGAGATAATTTACCCCATTCTGTCTCTCCCCATCTCCTCTGATTATATTCCTCTCTCACCTCTCAATTTCACCTTTTAAATATCATCCCTTCCTATTAGATTGATCCTGCACCCTCTGTGTATGTATAGCTGTACACATATATGCACATACTCACATACGTATTCATATGCATATATATACCCTCTTATATAGACATATATGTATGCATGTATATACACACATATTTATATTCCCTTCAACAATCCTCATACTGAGAAAAGTTTCCTAAGTTACAATGATCATTTTTCCATGTAGGCATGTAGATAGGTCAACTTTGATAAGTTCTTTATGATTTCTTTTCCCTGTTTACCTTCTGTTGCTTCTCCTGCCTGTTGCATTTCACTGTCAAATTTTATATTCAGCTCTTTTTTTTTTTCATCAACAAAGCTTGAAAGTCTTCCACCTCATTGAATAACCATATTTTCCCCTAAAACATGATATTCAGTTTTTCAGGATAGGTGATTCTTGGCTTTAATCCTAGCTCCTTTGATCTCTGGAATATCATATTCTAAGCCATTCAATCCCTTAATGTAGAAGCTGCTAGCTCTTGTGTTATCCTGATTGTATTTCCACAATATTCAAATTGTTTCTTCTTTGCTGCTTGTAATATTTTCTCCTTGACCTGGGAACTCCAGAATCTGGCTATAACATTCCTGGGAGCTTTCTTTTTGGGATCTTTTTAAAGAGGTGATTGGTGAATTCTTTCAATTTCTATTTTGCCCTCTGGTTCTAAAATATCGGGGAAATTTTCCTTGAGAATTCCTTGAAGTATGATTTCTAGGTTCTTTTTTTGATCATGGCTTTCAGGTAGTACAATACTTTCTAAATTGTCTCACTTGGAACTATTTTCCAGGTCAGTGGTTTTTCCAATGAGATATTTCATATTGCCTTCTATTTTTTTTTTCATTTGTTTGGATCTGTTTAAAAGTATCTTGATTTCTCATAAAGTCATTAGCTTCCAGTTACTCCACTCTAATTCTGAAGCAATTATTCTCTTTGATGACCTTTAGAAATTCCTTTTCCATCTGCCAAATTTGTCTTTTTAAGGCATTCTTCTCCTCATTTGCTTTTTGGGTCTCTTTTGCCATTTGAGTAAGTCCATTTTTTAAGGTGTTATTTTCTTCATTCAGGTTATTGACTTTCTTTTCATTATTTTCTTGCATCATTCTCATTTTTCTTCCCAATTTTTCCTCCACTTTTCTTACTTGGTTTTCAAAATCCTTTCTGAACTCCTCCATGGCCTGCAACCAATTCATATTTTTCTTGGAAGCTTTTGGTACAGGGGTTCTGACTGTGTTGTCTTCCTCCCATTCCATGTTTTGATCCTTTTTGTCTTCATAAAAGGAATCTAAAGTTGGATGGCTGAGCTTGCTTTGTTTCCTTTGTTTGTTTGTCTTACCAGTCAATTAGTTAACTTTTTAGCTCTTTGCCATAGTAGAACTCTGCTTCTAGAGGAAAGAGCTTTGTTCCAAATCACTGGGGTTTTCACAGCTACTGTAGGCATTAGGAGGTCACCATCTCTATTGCCCCCACCAGCTTTGGTTCACTAGTCACACAGTTCAGGACTACCATCCAAGACTATGATCCAGATCCAGGCAGTTTAAGGCAAGAACACTTAGCCTCTGAATGGTCACTTGGCCCTGCTACAATCTGCAGGCCAAGAGCTCTGATGCAGCCCATGTGGAGGTGGTTTCAGGGCCACAACTTGTGCGGGCACAGGCTGCACCGTGCCTCGGTTCCCCCTCCCCCCCCCCCCAGATCCAGGACAGTTCCACTGACCTTTTACTTTGTCTTTGGCATTTATGAGTTGATATTTCTAGAAACCACCACAGCTGCTGCTGATCCACTCTCTCAAAATGCTCCAGGTGCTGGTGGTCAGGGCTACCCCAGGACTAAAACTATTGGCTCACACAGGTCTGGGCTTGACTCCCATCATGCTGTGATGAACCTTTCCTGCCAGCCTGCTGGGATGACTTCAGAGGGAGGTTTTTTTCTCTCTGTCACTTTGTGGGTTCTGTAGCTCTAAAATTTTTTTAGTCATATTTTATAGGTATTTGAGGTGGTTATGGGGGAAGCCACAGAGTTTTCCTGGTCCTATGATGCCATCTTGACTCCACCCCTCCTGTATCCCTCTTTTTCAAATATGTTTCTTGTAGAAAGTATACTGTAGGATTATTGTTTTTAAATGATTTTTAAACCATTCTGCTATCTATCTCCATTTTATGGGAGATTTCATGCCATTCACATTCCCAGTTATGACTATTACTTTTGTCTTTCTCTCCATCCCATTCCCTCCCCTGTTTATGCTTTTATTTCTCCCTTTTCCTTCCACTCCTTAAGAGTTTTCCTTTTCACCACCACCTCCTTCAATATTCCCTCCATATTAGCCTCTTTGCCTTTTCCTATCCTTTCCCTTTTCTACTTTTCTCCCTTCCGACCCCCCTCCCTTTTCTTTCCCTTTCCCCCTCCTACTGTCTATAGGGCATGTTAGATTTTTATACTTAACAAAGTATGTCATTCCTTCCTGAAATAAATCCAATGACAGTAAATCTCAAACAATGCTTCTCTCTGTCCCTTCTTTCTGTCTACTATCATATTTTTTTTCTGTGTCTCCTCACATTATATTCCTGTACTTAAATGAATATCTTATTCCCTCCTTGAACCAAAACCAATGCAAATAAGGTTAATACAATTTTCATCTCCTTGCCTTCTTTCCCTCTATTATAATATGTCTTTATGCTTCTTCATGTGACATAATTACCCTTTTCTGTCTCCTTCTTTCCACTTCTCCCATTACAATCCTTTTGCACCCCTTAATAAGGTTATTTGTTATCATTATATTAGTTAATTTATACCCACACCCCCCAATTATGTATACTCATTTAAAATATTGTCATAATCATACAATTCTCAATATTGACAAGTTTCATCCTCCCACATAGAGATGTAAAATGTTTGCTCTTATTGAATAAAATTTGTGTGTGTGTGTTTTTGTGTGCGTTTTCCTTGTTTATCTTTTTGTGTCTCTCCTGATTCTTATATTTGTAGATCAAATTTTCCATTGATCTCTAGCCTTTTCATCAGGAAAGTTTGAAGTCCCTTATTTAAAAAATGACCATCTCCTTGACTGAAAGATTATGTTCCATTTAGATGTGTAGTTGATCCTTGGTTATAGTCCAAGGTCTTTTGCCTTATAGTATATCATATTCCTATCCCTCTGATATTTAATGTAGAAGCTGTCAGGTTCTGTGAGATCCTGACTAGTTCTGCAATGTTTGAATTTTTTCTCTCTGGCTGCTTGCAGTATTTTCTCCTTGATCTGATAATTCTGGGATTTTGCTGCAATATTCCTTGGGGTTTTCAATTTAGGATCTCTTTCAGGATTATTTTAGTAAGTATTTTACACTCTGGTTTTAGGACCTCAGGGCAGTTTTCCTTGATGATTTCTTGGAAGAAGTTTTGATGGCTTTTTTTTTCATCATGGCTTTCCAGTAGACCAATAATTCTTAGATTATCTCTCCTTTATTTGTTCTCTAAATCAGTTTTCTTTCCAGTGACATATTTTACATTTTTTTCTATTTTTTCACTTTTTAGATTTTGTTTGACCAATTATTGATGCTTCATAGAGTCATTAGTGATGACTGCATCAAAATAGGCACAGACCAAACCAAGAAGTATGGAATGATTGGACATAAGCCAGGAAGGATCTGTCATACTAGTTCTCATTTATGAATCAGAGAGAAGCGTTTATATAATAAATGTAAAGAAATTGTCTCTTAGGTTCCCATGAGAAAATGTTTAATGTCCTTGTTCATTTATGCAAAGCTGTATGTTTTGATGTCCTTGTTCCCTTGTGTGCATCTATATCTGGGTCGCTGCATGTTATCACATCCTAAACTCCTACAAGTCAAGAAGAGATGGTGAGTCAATCTTAAGACATAGTGTTTCCTTCATGGGGATCTGGCTTGAGAGAAATCCTGGACCAAATTCTTCCCATGTATGGACCCTGTCAGAGACTAGCCCTCAACACATTGATTCAATTTATCTGTTTCTGTTTTTTAATGTATTGTTTTCCTCAGCTAGTTTTTGAACCTTCTTTTTTCCATTGTCTTCAGTTTTTACACTTTCAAGGAGATATTTTCTTCAGTTAGATTTTGAACTTCCTTAGCCATTTGACAAATTTCACTTTTTGGAGAGTTCTTTTCTCTAGTGTTTTTTTTTTCCATTTTGTCAATTATGTTTTTAAAATAATTGGTCAACTTATGTTGTCTAATTTGACTTTTAGAATCCATCTTGAGCTCTTCCAAGATTGCTTGAGAACAGATCATATTCCCTTTTGAAGTTTCATATTTAAATATAGGGTCAACGTTGTCTTCTTTTGAATTTCTTTCTTCTAGTTCACTATAAAAGAATTCTATAGTCTTTGTTCTTCTGTTTGCTTTTTAGCCCATTGTGATTGCCTATTTCCTATCTTTTAAAGTGGATCTCTGCTTCTGGGGTGGGTTCTGACCCATGCTTCTTTTGCTGAGAGTTAGGGACCTGCTTACTGATTTTGTGTGCTGTGACCTCTGATTGCCTAGCCTGAGATCAAGACCAGAACCTTTGGTGTTTCCCCTGAGTTACACTGAAGCTCACAGAATAATGTTTAGGGGAGGTGTGATCTTGTCACTTCAAGTTTCTGCCTCTGCACTGCTGGGCTCAGGTGGGCTTGGTGCTTGCTTGCTATAGCTGGGCTAGTGTCTGTAAATTCCTTTGGTTGTGGGAATGCACACATGGAGTTCTGGTGTTAAAACTTACTGACTCCACCTCCCTGGAGTTCAGGATCTGCTGCTGGTATGCTGAGTAAGGGCTTGTTGCCCATCTTGCACTTTAGCCTCAGCACAATCACAGTTACACCCTTCCTCCATGTCTTCCAAGTCTCTAGCTGGTTCCACTATTTCTGGGTTTTAATATTCTCGAGGTCAAAAAGAAAGGAAAGCTATGCAAACACCTAAGGTTACTCCACCATCTTGGCTTCAGGAAGTTCAGGTGGGTCATTTTTAAACATCCAGACTGTGGGCTGATAGCCCCAGAAGTAGTTGCTGCAGCTTCCAGAGGCCCTGTACTTTTTTCTTAACCATCTCCGTCAGACTCCTGTCCTGTGGTGAGAAGTCTGGGTATGACCCCTGTAGTGGGTGAGTCAGCCTCAGATTGCTTTGGCTCCACTATCGTCCTTTATGCATTTTTTTAATAATAAGAAAAAAAACAAAATTAAAAAAAACGTATTCCAAAATGATATCTCTTTGTAATTATTTGTATTTCAAGTTCATTTGCACATATTTGAGAAATTATGTTTTTCTTTTTTTATTTGAGGTGATGCATCTGGTCCTTGTTGTGTAACCCCCTCTACAGTCTGGCATCTTCTGCCTCTCCTGTCTCTCATACTTCACTCCACATACTCCACAATCCAGAAACACTATCATTCTTTCTTTTCTCCTACATGAAAGTTATTTTCCTAGCTTTGAGAATTTACAATAATTCTTGTATGACTGAAATGCTCTCTCTCCTTGTCACCCCCTCCTTCCCTGTGTTTTGGTTTTTTTTTGAAAGACTTCAAATTTTATCTTTTGCAAGCAGGTTTACTACCACCCCCTAGCCCTAGGGGTTTCACTCTTAGGTTAACTCCCATCTACACTGTATATATTTTACATGTGCGTAGTTCTTTGCAATCGTCTCCTCCTTTAGAATATGAACACTTTGAGATCAGATATCATGATTTTTACCTCTTACAAAAAAGAAAACAGAAATCAATTATATTAACTTTAAAAAAAATCTGGGTAAATACATGGAATATTACTTTAATAAACTAAAAAAGACAGTTAATGTGTGATTTTAACCTGGGTTCCTCCCTTGAGTTCTCCTCCACTTCAAGCTTTGGGTCTTCAATTTTTTTTTTCCTCTAAATTCCAAGTATTTAAGAACTACCCTTATTTCTTGACTAGAACTTCTGAAACTGGGGTCCATAGATTTCCTTTAGATCACTGGGCAGATTTTGAGTCATGCTCCAAATTTTTGGGAACTGTAATTATTTCAGTAAAATTCATTGCTTTTTTAATCCTATGGACTTCATTTTATGTATTTAAAAATATTTGTCTTGGGAGTTCATAGAATTCAATCTGCCCAAGATATTTTTGACAAACACACACACAGACATGCAGATACACACACACACACACACACACACACACACACACACACACATGAATCCCTACCTTACAATTTCCGTTCTCAAGCTTGTCCATTTGAGGTTGCTGTCAAACTAATCGCCAAGGTTGGCAATCCATAAGATGTCACCCTTTTCTAGGAGAAAGGTAATTTTTCTGATCACAGTTTCAGAGATTTTCATTCATCTTTCTCAAAGCAGGATATTCTTCTGGGATATTTCCCACAAACTTTGTTGTTCAATCTTCAGTTCTGTCTTACTCTTCATGACCCTATTTGGGGTTTTCTTGGAAAAGATACTGTAGTGGTTTGACATTTCCTTTTTCCAATCCATTTTACATATGAGGAAACTGAGGCAAACTGGGTTAAGTGGCTTGCCCAGGTCACATAGCTGATAAGTTTCTGAGGCTGGAATTGACATTAGGTGTTCCTCCCTCCCGGCCCAGTACTCTATCCACTGTGCCAACTAACTGCCCCTCTACATGAAATTATTGAATGGGCAAATATATATGACTGCTTCTGTCATAGAAATATAGTCCTGGAAAGGATCATAAAGATCATCCTCATTATGCAGCTGAGGAAACTAAGACTGAGAGGTTAACTTAGCCCAGGGGTGAAGAACCTACTGTGCCTCAAGGCCACATGTGGCCTACTAGGTTCCTAGGTATGGCCTTTTGACTGAGCCCAAATTTTACAGGACAAATACTTTTATGAAGGGTATTTGTTCTGTAAAGTTTAGATTCAGTCGAAGGACCAAACATGGGGACATAGAGGGTTTCATGTGGCCTAAAAGTCACAGGTTACCCACTGCTGGTCTATTCTATAGTCTCAGAGCTAGCAAATGCCAAAGACAGGCTTTGGATCCTAGACTTTCTGTATCCAGGTGTTAGACCATGCTGCTATGTGCCCCTGTGATTACTCTTGGTGATCCATCACAGCATAGTATTTGGATGGTGCAGTGGGAAGAGCATGATTTTTTAAATGAGTGGAACTGAGGTATCTTTTATTAAGCAGACATTGTTCTTCTGACCAGGGTCTTCCTGGGAGATAAGTTCTCCTAGTGTCTTTATCTGGCAGATGAAGAAGCCACTCAGAGGCTTTCTGAAAGTTACACAGCTAATAAGTATCTGAGAGGAGACTCAGTTAATGTCATCTTAGAGAAATACTAGGACCTGAAAAGCAAATAGGAATTGTCTTTTTCCTTTTAATGTACTCTGTAAAGGAATTGTTATCATTCTTAAATTCATGATGGGACAGCAAGGAGGGCAAAAAGGGGGACTCCCCTAATTACTATCCTTTCCTACATTTTTTAGAGTTTGCAAAGCATCCTGCATATATCATCTCAATCAAATCTCACAATAACTTTATTAAGTGAATAGCACAGGAATGATTCTCCCCATTTCACTGATGAGAAAAATGAGGTTCTGACTTTTATATGTCTTACCCTGGGTTGATATCTAGTATCTGAAGTAGGATTTGGACATGGAACTCCTAGCCCACTGCATGCTGATACTTCTTGCTGCAATTTCTTTTCATCCCACTGTTCTCTTGTAGGTCATTAGAACTACTTTTCTAACAGGGGCTTGACAGGTGACTTCTTAATGAAATGGCTTACCTGGCAGCATGGGCCTGGCACAGTCTTTCATTTCCATTTCAGGCTGGTCCAGCTGACATTTTCACCATTCCATGGACTGGAGTTTCCTCTTCTTCCCTAAATGGATTAACCTGGCCTTGCCCTCTTGGATATTAATCATTTTCATTCTATCTCTCCAATTCTCCAAGGTCACCATCCATTCTCCTTGTAAATTCCTAGTTATGTGTAGCTCCAGCAAACTGAAAATAAAAGCTAAAGACCTCTATTTTTTCTCCAATTCTCCTAACATGCTCATCCCTAGGGTCTCCTCTATACACATTAGAACATTGCATCCCCTCCAATTTCCCCAACATCCCTAAAGCCAGAGTTCAGTGGTCACTGAGGTCAGCTTTTTAGATTAAGGTTTCTTACTTTGAACCTGTTTCTCTCTGGTTTTGACCTGATGATAGAAAACAATTTCAGTAAGTGCTTCCCTTAATCAGTTTTGGGCCCCAGATGGATCTCTGAGGCTGCCTATGCAGTCCATTGGAGAATCTGTCATGGCTTCTCTTCCTTTCAGAAAGTACCCTTGGTTTCAGGTTGGGGGAGGTCATTTGTGATACAGCATTGTGTAACATCCAGGACTTTGCTCCTTTTGTTGCTTTTACTTACTTTGGTTTTGGAGGTGGCTCTTTTGCCTATCCAATGAAATTGATTTACCCCATGAGCGCAGCGTCCTAATCCTGAGATTCTAGCATGCTTTGGTATGTCGCATACTTCATTACAGTTTCTACTCATAGTCTTAGGTAATATTAGAGAGCTTGGAACTGCTTAGGCCACATGGAGTAAGAGACAAGGTGTTCTTTAGAGTCCTCTATTCAAATCTTGCCTCATATGCTTACTATGTGATACTGGGTAAGTCATATCCTTTTTGTAAGCCTCTGTTTCCACAACTGTAAACGCACATCATGGCATCACTCCCTTGATGTCATGGTCCACTTTGAGAATAAATGTCAAATGTCAACAAGAAAGTGGACATAGAAGTGGCCTGGTTTAACAGAGAAAATGAAGGCCTTTTATTCAGAAAGACCAAGGTTCCAATCCTCCCTTTTACTCTTTGTGATCATGGACAAGTGTTTTGTCCTCTTGGTGACTCAGGGAAATCATTTGCATTGTAGAGGAAAGCTTCTGATTGGAACTTGACTCTACTTGGAGGAATGACAGTGGGTGGGGTTAAAGACTTGGGTTAAAACATGAAGAAAAGTAAAGCTAATAATAAGACCTTCCAGACAGGATGGGGTTTGCCCACCTTAAAAAGCTGTAAGTGTCTGTTATCATTATCCTTGTTATTGCCATATCAGTACTAGACTTAGTCTTAGAATGTTTTAGACCTTTAAGAGTTTATGAAGAAGTGAAAAGAGAAGGATAAAGAATTCTGGCCTGGAGAGATTGATCTAGCATCAGTTCTTGGAAGACTGAAGGAGGCAAATTAAAGTGGAAAATCAGGAAAAACTTAATCATTAGAACTTTTCAAGAGTACCATGCACTATAATGTCTCCTCACTAGAGCTCCACAAGAAAAGGCTAGATGGTGTGGTCCTTTGTCTGAGTAGTATCAGAAATTCTTTTGGGGTCACTAGGTGGTGTAGTAAATAGAGCACAGACTCTGGAGTCAGAAGGACCTGAGTTTGAATCCTGCCTCAGATACTTAACACTTATTAGCCATGTGACCTTGGACAAATCACTTAACTGCAATTGTCCTGCACACCCCTTGCAAAAAAAACAACAAAAAAAATCTTTTTGTTATAAGTTACTGTTCCCAGTGAGGCTCCTACACTGAGATTCTATAGTTCAGCAGTCAGGAGAAACCTGGATTCAAATCTTCCCTCTAATGCTTACCTACTCTAGGACCAGGTGCATGACATTGGCCCTCTCTTAAATGAATTTTTTTAGCTTCAAATGAGAAAAGAAGATGATGTTTAGCAGTGGTTCTCAACCTTCCTAATGCCGCAACCCTTTAATATTTGTATGTGGGCATATATGCGTGTGGGCAGACCTGCCTGGAGACAGAGGAGCAGTGTCTCAGTTCCTAAGACCATCAGAAATATGTGTTTTCTGATAGTCTTAGGCAACCCCTGTGACCCCTGTGAAAGAGTCATTCAACCCCCAAAGGGGTCACAACCCACAGGTTGAGAATCGCTGATTTATAGTGTTCTAACTGGCTCAAAATCCTATGTATTTCTCATTCCCCTCCACGCTTCGGTCTTAATTTTTCTACTATGTCCTAGAAACCTCTATATCCCAAAGGCTCTGTCCAGCCTTGGAATTCACCCTACACACCCCATCAACTTCCTTTCATATGTTATTTTCGACCATTGAATGTAGGCCCTTAAAGGGTCTGAAGAGAGCAGAGGCAGCTGGCTGATAGGGTGAATAGAATTCTGGCCATGGAGTCAGGAAAACCTAGCCTCAGATATTTACTAGTTTTGTGACCCTGGCCAAGTCATTTAACCTCTGTCTACCTCAGTTTCTTCAACTGGAAAAAAGGAATAATAAAAGTACTTACCTCACAAGATTGTTGTGAGGCTGAAATGAGATAACATTCATAAAGCAGTTGGCATAATACCCAGCAATTAAGAGATGCTTAATAGATGTTTGGTCCCTTTGTATTTCCTCACTTTTTCATGTATATGTGTTCCCAGTTCTTAGCACATTGACTGGCATATAATAAGCCCTCAAAGTTTTCTTTAGGGGTTTGAGGCCTGGGGGCAGCCGCAATCCAGAACAGTGGTATATGGACTCTCTAGGCCTCATCAAGAGGATCTAGAATGGATGTTCCTTCAGGGCACTTAGTTTAATCTTTATGTTCATAGAACATATTTTGGAGTAAGCAATCACTAAATTATTCATTAATAGGTAATAAATATACATTAGTTGATAGAGATATAAGGTATTCCAGAGACCAATGACTCTATCCCACTCATTTTAGAGATAAGCTACATAATTGGTTGGTACGTTGCTTTCTCATGAGATTGTGAACTCCTTAAGGGCAGGGATCAAGTTCCCCTTTCTTTGTATCCCTAGTGCTTAGAACAATGTCCAGTGCATAGTAGGTCCTTAATGAATACTTTTGGACTGACTGAAGTGAATTTTCAGAGGATATGAACTACAAATTTCCAGTATTTGAATTTGAACCCAGGTTTCCTAAAGTCAAAATTAGGTTTTCAATCTATCTTCTAGAATATAGAGAATCAGCAACTCTGGCTGGAGAATTCCATGGGGAGCTTGAGATATAAAATGCAAGTGTTTCGGAATCAATGGGCACTCCTAAATAGACTATTCTGTTCAGTCTTCCAGATATCAGGTGAAAAAGACACAGAGGAAACAGCCTCAAGCAGCTTCCATCCCACAAGGTCCTAACAAATGGTGAAGCTTGGTTGTTCAACTATCAATCTCACAATCAAGAAACATTTATTAGTTGCCTCCAATGGGCCAAGAGCAGCACTAAGACCTGAGAATGCAAAAAGAGAGAAATAAAAGTCTCTGCCCTCAAGGAGCTATTCAGTTGAATTAAAAGTCTGTCTTTGGAAGGGGTAGAAATGAACCTGGCTGAGATTTTAACTGCATGTACCTCACTGTCTCTAAACTTTATGAAGAAGATTTATAAAACACTATAGGCAAAGGTGCAGTGCTGAGGTTATTTTATTTTATAATTCACTGTAAAAATAGAATGAGATTTCTGGAGGCATCAGATTTACAGAATCCCTCTGTTAAAAGTTTTTCATGTCCCATTAGTGAATTGTCTGTCCCTGCCTCTTAGAAGCTTTATAGACTTCCTCAATAGCGTCTTTTATTTTATCTCTCACCCCATCCTACCCCATGAGTATCCTCCTGACCTGGAAAAGTAATTTGAAGTCAAGTTTAAGAACAAACATAACTATTAGAATTAAAATAAAATAAAATAAAATAAAACCGTATTTCTCCCCTCACTAGTTCTATTCTACCTTTTCATTGAAAAATATCATTTGATGGCAAAAAGAACTTTAAAATTTGCATTTAAAGAAGGAATGACTCAATATTGGATTTTATTAAGTGATAAGCAATGTGAAAAAACACTGATTTTTCCCTTAAAAAGTCAGTGTAAAAGATGGTTTCTCAAAGAAATGTAAAATACCCTGCCTATTAATTCAGTAACTATAAACCATAATGGTTCAGAGTATAAATAAAAAAGTTATTGTTTTAAGTACCAGTTAATCCAATCTGTTTTAAATCTAATCTTTTCCTGTATTGCCTTCTGGAAGGTGTAACCAGACCATCCTAGCTGAGAACTGAACAGTGCCAATCAGCACCCAGGGACTCTGAAGGAATAAAACTTCTCTCAGATGCTAGCAGATTCAGCCTCAAAAGAAACAAAAGGTTTGCTTTCCCATCATGATCCAGTATAAACTCTTAGATGTTTCAATTAGAAGTTCTTTAAGTCACAAAACTTTATATTTAAAGTAGGATGATGATATAGACACAAACGGTACCTAGGGGTTACAGAGAATATGAAAGTTTGTTTTTCTGGTACTTTGTGAGGCCCCTCTTGAGGGGAAAGAGGAGCTCATTCTGTAGATTATCCTGTAACATAGAGCATGCTAAAATCCTTTCCCCCTTATCTTGAAATACCATAAAACTCCTTAACTTACACAAAAAGAATTACTTTTGTCTCCCTCATCTTGAGTCATAAAATTCACCCAGTCTTCTTTATCTTGTCCTTATCTTTAGCCATCTTAAGAAAAAAATGTAAAACTACCTCATCATTCAGAAGAAGTCTATATAAACCTAGCTCCCCAAAATATTAGGGGCTCAATTAGTTGTTTTTTTTTTTGCTAAGTATTCATGTGGTTTTCACATTAATAAAACTCGTGATAGCTAAAGTCTGAGTGAATTCTTTCACACCTGAACCTCTCTCTCTCTCTCTCTCTCTCTCTCTCTCTCTCTGTTTCTCTCTCTCTGCCTCCCTCCCTCATCTGACCTCAACAAATGGATCTCAGAGTCAATCCAACCAACCCAACCAGACCCAATCCAACCCAATCCAATCCCACACTTTCCAAATGAAAGCTGAAGTGAATTACTCTGGGGCCTAGCACTGGTAAATGACAGAGGCAGAATAGAAGTGTGTTTTGCCCTGGTAAGAGAAAATGAAGGGCCCCAATACATCCTTCTTATTATTATTTCTGGAGGGGGGAGAGCAGGACAATTGGGTTAAGTGACTTGCCCAAGGCCACAGAGCTAGATTTTGTGTTAAATGTCTAAGGTTGGATTTGAATTCAGGTCCTCCTGACTCCAGGGCCATTGTTGTATTCATTGTACCACCTAGCCACCCCCCTCCTCCCCCCAAGGTATCCTTCTGATACCAACATTATGTCAAATTAGCATTTCGTTAGAATTCTTGGGGAAACTGGGAGTTCCAGTTACCTGTGGTCCCAAGTATTTCCCTTAAGCTTATGAAAATCCAAGATAGACCAACAGCTTCTCCATTCTCAAAAACTATCTTTAAAAGTATGGAAAAGAAAATTGAGATCTTTTAAAGCAAATGGGGCACAAAAAAAACATCTCTCCCAACTGAATATGTCATAGATTTTAATCTGGAAGAGACCATAGAATATACCTAGGGGACACACACCCTCAAAATGATAAATAAATTTTGAATGCAAATTGTTATAGATCACATTCCTCTAGCAATTTAAGATTGTGAAGAACTTTTCTTACAATTTAATGAAGAAAATGAAAAGCCTGATATTCTTATTCTACAGAAAGAGTTTCAAGAATGCATTTAACTCAATGAAAGTCCTAGGACTTGGTGGTTGCAGAGCCAACATTTAAACCTAACTCTCATAAATCCAAATCCATACCTTGGTGCAATACCAAGTCTTCTGTTGTAAAAGCAGTGGTACTAACATGAATTCTGGAACTTTGTATCACATTTTAAATAGAACTGCAAAATTTTTCAGTTGAAAGATACCTGACCAACTATCTATTATCAATATTAATCAATCATTTTAAGTATGTACAATACATATTTATAATATATGCATATATGTATACATCTATACATACATATGTATATGGTTGTATGCACATGTATAGGCATATGCATATACACACATACTTATATATACATACATTATACATGTATTTATACATATGAAGATACTATGTGAATATATCCTATAAATGTGTTATATCTATATCTATACGTATATATCTATCTAACTATTCATCTGCCCATCCATCTATTTATCTATCTACCTATCTGCCTATCAATCTGAAAAGAAACAAGCAGTTCATCATTAAACATTTCAACATTAAAAAACAGATCAATGTTTTTTGATAATATATGCATAATATCCTATTCATGCAAAGTAGAAAGGTTGGTGTATTTTTTCAACTATCTATGGGGGCTAAGTTTAAGATGATCTACTTTTCAGTGCTAAGTTGTATTAAAGGTCACTCATTTGATCCCATTTATTTCAGAGGATCTGGATTCTGAAGAATCCTTTTCTTTTATTGGTGACTTTCATATACCCTTTGGTGAAGTAGTTATTGATATAATGTCCTGTTCTTTGTAGTTCTCAATGAGTCAGTGACTTTTATCATTTGGAACTGCCTTTGGGAGAAAAAAGAGAAGTGATGAGCTATGGAAATTAATATCAAATGGCTGAGTCTTCAATAATTAAGAATTTCCTACAACCAATTCTGTGTCTAGACCTTACAATGTGATCTGAGATTAAAAACATGCTGACTCATGTCTTTAAAAAAAATAATAAATTTCTTGAAGATCTCCAACTAGGGATGAAATCATCCAACATCAACTTAGAAAGGATTCCAGATGTTTTCTTAAATAGGGCCTTAGTCATTATTTTCTTCTTCAGGGAAATGGGTTGTGGATGAGCAGTTATGTGATGAAATCAAACAGTAATCTTTAGCTTTCCTAATGAGTAGTGTACTGGTCCTGGAGTCAGCAAGACCTAAGTTCAAATCCAATTTCAAACACATAGTTGCTCTATGATTCCAAGGAAGTCATTGCAACTCTTTCTGTCTTAATATCCTCATTCATAAAATGGCAATAATAATACCTAACACAGAGAATGGATCTGGGGATAAAATGAGATAATATTTTTAAATTGCCTTGCAAAACTACAAGGGCTATGTCATTTTTGTTGCTCTTCAGTTCTGCCTGCTTCCTCATGACCCCATGGATCATATCATGCCAGTACTGTCTATGGGGATTTCTGAGCAAAGATACTGCAGTGGTTTGCCATTTCCTTCTCCAGAGGCAAACAGTGGCTAAGTGACTTGTCCAAGGTCACAAAGTAATAAGTATCCAAGGAAATAATTGAACTCATCTCTTTCTGACTCCAGAACCTTCATTCAATCTGCTGTTTCTAACTCTACTATATAATTACTAGCCATCATCATTGATGAGGTGCTTCTGTATCATTTTGGTGGGGCTTTTGTACCCCAGTTTGTAAAAATCTCACTTGTGGTTGGGTAACTATGTATTCACATCAGTTTGTTACAAGCCTGTGCCATTAAGCTGTAAGAGTCACACTTTCCTTCAGCCATAAAGGCATTCACTCTGCTTCTCCCCCTGCCCCCAGCCTCAAAGTTTTTCCCTAAGTGTGCTAGATAGTTTCACATGAATCAATCACTGCAGTATTCTTAGAGAAATACATAATGCCTTTGTTCTTAGGCCAGCTGCACTTTAGCGACCTTGAGCAACTTTATCAAGGAGATAACTTCCTCCTGAGATGGTCTCTAATCAGTCTAGCTTCCAAACTGGGCACCTCCTGAAACAATCAAGCCTATGCTCCCAACCGCCATATTGGACCTATGTCATTCATCCTTGACCAAAAAGTTACCTAGTGACTTGTCAAGGCAAAAAACACAACTCTCCCTCCACCTCCCTTTGTATTTTTCAAGTGCATTATGGGCAATTCACCAGTGCAGTTGGTATCAAAAATGTGTGGCCCTTTAAGCACTTAACCACTCCCAGACTCCTCCCTAATCCCACCTTTTCCCACCTAATTAGTATAATGAGCCTTTGACTGACAGCTTTATGCCTCTAAAATGACACCTCTATCCCCCAGCACCTTGCAGGTCTTTTTCTATCTTCCTCCCCTGCCCACTTTGCTGAAAAGAGTAACTCTGCCTTAAATCCCTTTGAGCTTGCAGCCCTTGCCTCAGTGAAACAATAAACTTTTATGACTCTACCAAAGGACAGCTGGGTCCAGTAAATTCTTTTTCTGACAATGAACCTAGAAAGGATTTCATTAGAAATCCCACACCCCTTCCCCCTCTTCAATCATCATCACCATCATGATTATCACTATTATTAGTTATTTACTATTAATATTATTTATAGTAGTTATTGTTATTACAGTGTTCTTCTTGTGATGCGAAATAAAAGACAAATCTTTGTCATTTTGATGGTGAACTTGTGGGATTCCAAGGACAAAAGTAACAAAGAACAGGTATATGTGAATAAGATGTGCCCTTAATTATTAGAGAAGGTAGTCACACTGATACGATCAAAGGTCTAGATGAGTATTTTGTCTCTTTATAAAGGGTTTCTTCAGTATGTGGAACACTTGGCTTGGAAATCTCTTCCAATGCATAATGACAACTCCACTATGACTTTTAGTCTTAGAAAATTGCCCAAATCAAGGCCCCACCACCAGACACTGTGGCATGCACCGAGAAGCCAGACAAAGCCTGCTGATCCACCAACCACAAGAGCCATTCCCAGGCATATCACCAGAGGGTAGAGATCTGACCAAGCTCAGTAAGAGACAAAGGCAGGGCCAATGGGAGGGACAGCAGTTACTCGCAGGACTACCCATCCACAGCCTGGAAATTTAAAAACCCCATCTGTACTTCCAGGGACCAAAATGACAGACTGAACCCCAGCTGCTCCAATCCCTTCCTCTAATCCCAAAACACAGTTATTATTTCCCCAGAGGAAAATTTTAAGCAGTAAATGCTTAGGAACCTCAGAGGAAGGGTGTGGGTAAGGTCCTGCTTCAAAATTGGAAGAAAGCAAGCTACAAAGACAAAGAAAAAGACTCTGGAAACCTATTATGGTGAGAGGGAGGAATTAAACCCAGAAGGAGAGATTATTGACTCTATGCCCACAGCTGAAGCCTTAACAGGGTCTCTGACCTGGTCTCAGGCACAGAAAGCATTCCTAGATGAGCTCAAAAAGAACATTGAAATCCAGCTTAGAGAGGTAGCAGATAAAATCAACACCTCTTATAAAAACAAAATTGCAAAAATAGAAAAACACTGCAGTGAAGAGAAGAGCTCCTTACAAAGTAAAATGTGTAAACAAAAATGAAATCTGAGCATATGGAAAAGGAGCTTCAAAAACTAACTGAGGAGAATAATTCACTAAAAACTAGAATCAACCAAACTGAAGCCACTGACTTTATGAGGAATCAAGAATCAGTCAAATAAAACATCAAGACTGAAAAATTACAAAAAGAGGTAAAATACCTCAAAGGAAAAATAACTGACCTGGAAAACAGATCCAGGAGAGACAATCTGAGAATCATTGGTCTGCCACAAAATCATGATGAAAAAGTGAGTCTGGACAATATCTTCCAAGAGCTCATCAAGGAAAACTGCCCTGAGATCCCAGAACCAGAAGGTAAAATAGAAATGGGGAGAATCCCCTGGACACATCCTGAAAGAGATCCCAAATTGAAAAGTCCACAAAATATTGTGGCCAAATGCCAGAACTGTCAGATGAAGGAGAAAATACTACAAGTGGCCAAAAAGAAAAAAAAATTCATATATTGTGGAACCATGCTGAGGATCACACAGGACATGGCAGCCTCAATGTTGAAAGACCAGAGTAACTGGAATATGTTTTTTGCAAGGAAAAAGGGGTCGGGTTACAACCAAGGATCAACTATCCAGCAAGATTGAGCATAATATACCAGGCAAGGAGATGGACATTCAGTGACATAACAGAATTCCAGACCTTCCTGAAGGAAAAGCCAGAGCTCAATGGAAAATTCAACCTGCAATTACAAGACCCAAGAGAGACATATAAAGGTAAGTAAGAAAAAACACACACACACATAATTTGTTATTTAACAAGAGAAAACTGTTTACATCCCTATATGGGAAGCTGATACCTGTTAATATTGTGAACTCTACACCTATGGCAACATCCAAAAGGGATATAGATAAATAGAGAGTGTGCATATAAAGGAAGCAAAATGAAGATAAAAATCCTTAATAAAGGACTGCAATGGAAGAAGAGGAAAGAATGAAGGGTAAATTATGCTACACAAAGGGGCATAAAAACAATATAATAGAAGGAAAGAAGGGAGTGAGGTGACCATTATATGAGCTACTCTCTCACTGGTTCTGGTGCAAGGAGGCAATAACACAACCAGTTAAATATAGGAGTCTATCAAGAAAAGACATAAAATTTATCATAATAGAGGGAAAGAGGGAAGGGAGAGGAGTACTGCATGAGATCTATTCTCATCAATCTTGATTCAAGGAAGAAATAACATGCCACACTGAGTATAAAAATTGATCATATCCTATGGGCAGTAGGAGGCGGGGGGGGGGGGCGATTAGTAGGGAGGGAAGAAGTAGTAAGGAAGAAGGTAGGAAAAGGGAGGGGGATGGATTAGAAGGGAGTACTGAGGGAGGCGGTGTTAAAAAGCAAAACTTTTAAGAAGGAGAAAGGAGAAGGGGAAAAACAAAAGCATAAACAGGGGAGGTAATAAGATAGAGGGAAAGACACAGATAATAATCATAACTGCAAATGTGAATGGGATAAACTGTCCCATAAAAGGGAGGTGGATAGCAGAATGGATTAAAAAACATAATCCTACAATATGCTGTTCACAAGAAACACATCTGAAATGGGGATACAGACAGAGTAAAGGTAAAAGGCTGGAGAAAATATATAATGCCTCAGCAAAAATAAAAAAAAGCAAGGGGAGCAATCCTTGTCTCAGACAAAGCAAAAGGAAAAATAGATCAAATTAAAAGAGATAAGGGAGGAAACTATATCCTGCTAAGAAGCACCATCAAAAATGAGGCAAAATCATTACTAAACATTTATGCACCAAGTGGTACAGCATCTACATTCCTAAGGGAGAAATTAAGGCAAAAATATTTATTGCAGCTCTCCTTGTGGTGGCAAAAAACTGGTAATTAAGGGGATGCCCATCAACTGGGGAATGGCTAAACAAGTTGTGGTATATGAATATAATGGAATACTATTGTGCTATAAGAAATAGGGAAGAGATGGACTTCATGGTTACCTGGAGAGGCTTATACCAACTGATGCTAAGCAAGAAGAGCAGAACGAGGGAAAACTTGTACACAATCACAGACACATCATATGTGAGATGAGCAACCTTGATAACTGGACTCTTCTCAGCAACACACAGGTATAAGACAACTCTACAAGTCTCAGGATAGAAGGAGATGTCCACATTCAGAGAAAGATCCAGAAAGACCAGAGTTTAAATGGATACTGAACCAATCTACATACTATCAGTCTTTTTTCTATTTGGTTCTCTTTCTTTTTTCCCATTGTTCACTCCATTGGTTACAACCCTTCTATACAACTAGACTAATGTCCAATGTGAAAGTCTTTGCAGATCCTATACTTGATTGCATGCTGCCATGGGTGGGGGGAGGGGAGAGGGAGGGGAGAAAATTTGAAACTCAAGGGATTGTGGAACTGAATCTTGTAAACTAAATGTAAATAAACAAATAAATTTTTTAAAAAATGTCCAAATCCCCAAAAATCCAATGAAACAACCAGGCTCAAATAGGAAAGAACTTAATCAAAGTTCCTCTGGCTTTTAGAATATCCCCTCTCTGATGTCTTACTTCTTCTGACCTTGCATGTAGTAGGCACCTAACAATTGCTTATTGAACTAATCCAAATTGAAATACTTACACAGGAATAGCCACTTTCTCATCCTTTTCAACTAACTACCATTCTTCACTTAGTTGATATTGAACTTACTAATAAAGCATATATTCTACTTCCCTATTTCTCTGATTGTTAGAGTGTTTTTCTCATTTTAAGCACAAGTTTGTCTCATTTCAAGGTCCTCCACATCATTAACCATTCTTCCCTTTTGGATCAAAGAGGACCCTTCACAGCATCACAGAAAATTAGATTAGCAAGAAACCTTATTAGTCTTCTAGTCTAACCTACACCTGGAAAATAATTCCTAGGATAATATCTCAGAAGTGGCCATCTGGCATTGTTGTACAGAGAATAAGAGCAAGCTGAGATCTGAATTCAAGGTAAAATTTAGGTGTGGATTTATTGAGCAAGCTCATGACTACCAGAGTGTTCACTCAAATCAGTAGTGATCCATTGGGGGTACAGATTGGTTATAAAGGCTAAAACCACAAAAATCACAATCAGGGAGGGGAGCTATCAGAAGCCACGATGTACAGAAGCAAAGAACAGCCATTGGTTAGATCTATAGCTCAGGGCTAATTTTGGAATATGGCGCAACTATAACTCAGGTGTCCATCCTAGAGCAGGGTGGAAGATCATAGTCAGTGCTTTCCAGAACAGGGGGAGGGGTCATTGGGGAAGGGGGACTGGAAATCCCCATAAGAGGCCAGGGTGAGGTTCCAGGCAAAGGGTATTGGGACCCTGCTTGGTCAGCGGGACAGGACAGTATGGTCCCTACATAAAATCCTTGCTTCATCATAAACTTTATACACTATAATGATTCAAGGAAAGCATACAGAATACTAATTTGAGGAAGAAAGGTGCAGGAAACTATGCTTTGAGCAATGCCCAGATATGCCTTAAAGCTGTTTCAAGCTATAATAGGGTGTAGGTTAGGGACAGAGACAGAAAGATAAAAGTGGCTTGATGGTGGGCAACAAATCAGGTGGTGTGTAGTGACCTGGGTTTAGGGTTTGGGTACAACAGCATTTGCTTAAAGATCTAAAGTGAGGGAGAACCCATTTTCTTCTGGATCAGTCCGTTTCACTTTATGGAAGCTCAAAATGTCATGAAGTTAAATTCTTGAAATTAAGTCCAAATCTTCCTCTTTGCATTTTCTAACCCGAGTCTGTTCTCTAGGGACACAAGAAACCTTTCTAGATCTTCCTCCACCTTATAGTCTAATCACCTGAAAATACTTATCAGAAACTATTGAGTCTTCTCAAGACAAATCAGCAATTCAGTTCACTATTATTCCCATGCTATAATTTGAAGTCTCTCCATCATGCCTGATTGTTATCTTTTGTTCTTGAAGAGAATCAAAATCAATTACTATATTGGGGTCAAGGTCAATGTGTCTGACTGTAACTGATTAGACCAATACAAGCTTAGAAATCCCTACCACAGGTCTATAATGATAATTTAAATTTGAAGAACCCTTTTTGTTATGTCAAGTAAGGAGGTACTTAGCCCTTAGTAACTGGTCAAGCCTCTGTGAAAGAAACAGAAGGTGTGAATGCCGTCTCCTGTTGCTGACATAATCGGAAGCAGTAGGATAAAACAGGAAACCAATGTGGGTGTGGGTGTGGGTGTGTATAAGAAAAGCCCCAGAGAGAGAGAGAGTCAGAATTTTCTCCTGACACAATCCTGATGGAAGAATTATAGAGACTGAAGCCAGGAAAGAGAGGGAGAGAGAAAGAGAGAGAGAGAGAGAGAGAGAGAGAGAGAGAGAGAGTGAGGGAGAGAGATTGATTCTCTCAGCAAGCATCTGGAAGATGGGCTGCTACATCTGACTGAGAACTGAGTTGGAGTTTTCTTGAGACCAGAATCTAGTAAAGATTGAAGTTACTGCCAAGAGGGCCTCCTGGAAGGCCAAAGTTGTTTCAGCCACCTGGAAGGCTGAAATTTCTTCTGGGTTCTAGGGCCAGCCAAACTGTTGGAGGACTGAAGAAGTATGACTGGGATTCTAAGACTTTGTTTGTTTGTGGCTTGGATGATCCTTGAATTCCTGGGAACAGAAGTTGTGAAGGTTTTGAGATGTGCTGGACCCTGTGAACTTCAGTGTGTACCAGGAACTGCCTGGAGGACTGGACAAGGACCTGGGAGCTGGCTGCCTCTGAATCCCAGGGATTGTGTGGTGGATTCAGGTAGGAGCTGGGACCATGGAAGGGGATCCAGGGAATCTGAGAGACCACCCTAAGTCAATATGAAGAAAAGGTCTCTCCCTGGCTATTGAATGCTGTGATGAAATTGAAGTTTACTAGAGACCTAGGGGTGGAGGGTTTGTGTAATTTTCTAATTACTCTATTTAGTGATTAGCAATACTTAGTGACTGATTGCTAAACAAGTTGCTGATTAAGTTAATCTAGTTGCCCCATGAGTGGAAGAGTGACTTTTATTCTGAAGTGATTGAATGATATCTGTTATCTCCTTAGGGATAACAGATGATTGTTCTTTTGTTCTTTGTTCTAAAAACTGTGACCACTTTGGTGAAAACTATGTGGCCATTTTAATGATAAGCTGTTTTGAACAGTATACTGTGATTTTCTCTGATAAGATGTAATATTGTGAATATTGTATACTGATTTGTTGTGAATGTTTTCCTTTCATTTGTTCTTGAATAGAGTGTTCACCATACTGTGCAATCAGAACCTTAATAGCTGTTCACAGTAGCATTCTTTTGGGAAGCTGCTCATGCATGGCATTACAAGGTCAGGTAGAACTAGTACATATAAACTTGTGGAATGGAGACATCTCTAATTTTGTGCATCTTTTTTTCTTTTAACAACTGTAATTCTGCTTTACTGATAAAGCACAGCACCTTCTTTGATGTGGGCACATCATGTTGATCAGTCCTGTGCCTGTGTCTCCCATTTCATAAATCACTTCTAGTGTTCTTCAGCAAAACCTTCAGAATATCCTTTTATCACTTCTTCCAACTTCTACATGCATTTGTTGCCTTGTGTGAATACTCCACAAAATAGTCTTTTAGTCAGACCTTTGCCATTCAAACAACAAAATGGTGAGCCGATCAATGTTGCCCTCTCTGTAGTAGAGTTTTAGTGCTTGGCAGTTCAGATCCAGAAGAAAACCTCAGCTTGTATCACTTTACCTCACCCAGTGATCTTCAGAATCTTTCTAAAGACAATTCAAATGGAAGTAATTCATTTTCCTGACATGGAACTGGTAGACTGTTCAGGCTTCACAGAAATACAACAATAAATCAGTATGGTAGACCTTCAGTTTGGTGGGCCGTCTAATACCTGCTGTCTTTCCCACTTTCCTTTATAGTCTCTCCAACACTGATCTAGCTTTGGAAATGCATGAATCAATTGATTCCACCTCACCATCACTATGGACATCCCTGGAAAGTATACTGCCAATGTAAGTGAACTTACCCACAGAATTCAAAATTTCTCCATTTTCTGTAATCATTGGTTCCACATATGGGTGATGGAGTGCTGGCTGATGGATAAACAGTGTTTTCTTGATATTGTTAGGTCAAAATTAGTACAAGCAGCAGACAAATCGACCATACTTCATTGCATCTCAGTCTCAAAGGCTCCATTGAGTGCACAATCATTTGTGAACCAAAAAGTGATGCACCAACTCTCCATTTTAGTTTTCTCTGTCATATCACATGACAATCAAATGAAGGAACTGAGTATGTTTAGCTTGGAAAAGAGAGAAATCAGTGGGAACATGGTAGTGTCCTCAAAGTATTTAAAAGTAGTTATTTTGAAAGGAATTGGACTAACTCTTGTTTGGATGTGCAAGGAAGAATCAAGTGTAATTTACAAAGAGGACAATTTCAGCTTAAGACCATGGGGGTTGGGGGATTGCCTAACAGAGCTTTCTCAGAATAGATCAGAACGTTTAAGATGACCATGGATTCCTCCTTCTTAGAACTTTTTGAACAAAGTTTGGATACATCAAATACATTGGGAAAGATAGCTGCTGTGGTTCCATTATATGGTCCTGGCCTTCTGGGATCTGGACATTCTCCAAGTTGCCAGTGTGCTTCATAAAATGTGGTATCCAGAGCTGAGCACAACATTCATCAAAAAGAAAACAGTAATTAAACAAAACAAAACAAACAAACAAAAACAAAGGCTGTTACAGTTTGGTTTTCCATTTATTTTATCTTTTCAAAGAGGAAAGTTTTCCTAAGGAGTCTTCTTTTCATCCTTTCTCCTGCCTCTTTTTTTCCCCCCACTTGCTGGAGACAGAGTTGCTGAAATAATTTAAAATAATATTTGAATATTCTAAAATTTAAACCTCATTTTTCAGACCCACAAAATCTATATGACTGGACTAACCATGAATACTTGGCCCAAAGTGAATGTTTCAAAAATTACCTCCTCTAAGTTAGTTTCATTTCTGGAGTCATATATATATTTTAAAAATTTGAATTGATATTTCTTATCTCACCCATGGCTCATTTTCTTGAGTTTCTGAAAGTGCTGCTTTCTTTCCCTAAGAAGAAAAAAAAGTCCACTGCATAGCATTGTACCAAATTACAAATACGAACCCAGCCATTCCTGTAGCAAATCCCATTTAGCAGGCCTAATACCCTCTTTTAATAAAGGTTTCACTATTGAGATAAAAATTAAATGTTTGCCCCTGTGATGCATCAATAACTCGAAACCTTTAATTATAGCAGTGCCCAATTTAATTAAACCTCACATTACAGACTGTCAGCCTTTGCCTTACAGGCCACCCTTTTGAATGGTTTATAGCTGAACTATAAAAAAATCTTCCATGCTCTAGAAGGGGATACCAGGCCTCCACTTGAGGGGTATTATATACATATATATATATATTTTGACTTTATCCATCGGGAATGAGAATGTGACATACTTGACACTGCCTATTGAACTCCCATTTTTTTCACTTAAAAAGTCATCAATGCCTTTCTCTACTGAAGAGCTATAGAATGGGAACCAAGTCAGGTAGTCTAGAAAACAGAGTCAACAGTAAGCAATACCATAAGAGACAGAAGACAAATTTCCTTGGTTTAAGCACACATCTACATTGATTCTTAATCTACATGGGAAGATCCTTCCCTTATCCAAATCCTAAAATTATGATAGTAATAGTAGTACTCCCAGTAATAGTAATAATAATAATAATATAATTAACATAATAATAGTATAATAAACAACCAGTATTTCTATAGCACTTCAAGTTTTAAAATTCATTTTACAGATATTACCTCATTTGATCCTTACAACAATCCTGGAATATCGTGTTCTTGTTATTCCTGTTTTCTAGATGAGAAACAAAAAGGAAGAGAGCTTCTGTGACTTGTGCAGGATCGCTTAGCTAGTAAATATCCAAAGTCAGATTTGAATTCAGATTTTTCTAAATCCAAATATGGTACTTTATTCACTATGCAGCCTGGACCATTGGTAGGTATCTTGACTTTTATCCTACAACTGCATTTCAGTGACTCAGGAAGAGAGAGTGAGGTTGATGATTTTGTGTAACTCTGCTTCACTTAAATGAAATTCACACACAAGTCAAGACATCACCTCCAAAGTCACTGGTCCTGTTTGAAAGGGAAGGACAGAGCCAAGATGGTGGAGAAAAAGCAGGAACCTTTTAGCTCTCACTCCAACCACCTTCAATACTTATAAATATGACTCTAAACAATTTTTTGAGCCACAGAAACCACAGTGACAGAGAGAAATAAATCTCCTACTGAAAGCAGCCTGGCAGGCCAACGGGAAAGGTCTAGCACACCAGGCTAGGAGCTGAGCATAGTCTTGCATGAGCTATGTGGGCCCAGACTAAGGTAGCCCTGAAGAACGTCACAGACTGGCCAGAGCAGACTTCAGGAGAGTGAATCACCAGCACCTGTGACGTTTTCCAGACTTCTCAAACCATAAAATAAAAATAAAAGAGAAAGTAAAGAAAAATAGAAAAGAAAGTAAAAGGTCAGTAGGGAATTTTGTTGGCACTGGGTGAGAAAAGAACATGGCCTGGCCCCTGAAGCAAGAGGTGGAGGAGAGGCTCTGCCTGTAGCTGCTGCCACATGGCTACCTCCCAAGATACTGGCAAATGGAAGGTAATGACTTTATGGGAAATCACTATACTATGAAACAGATACAAACAAATGAAAAAATAGAAGGCAGTGTGAAATATCTCATCTGTAAAACCACTGACCTGGAAAATAGGTCTAGGAGAGAGAATTTTAAAATTATTCGACTACCTGAAAGCCATGATCAAATAAAGAGCCTAGAAATGACCCTCCAAGAAATTCTCAAGGAAATTGCCCCAATAATCTAGAACCAGAGGGCAAAATAGAAGTTGAAAGAATTCACTGATTGCCTCTTGAAAATGATCCCACAAAGAAAACCCCTAGGAATTTCATAACCCAGTTTCAGAGTTCCAGGTCAAGGAGAAAATATTGCAAGGTTTCAGAAAGAAACAATTTGACTATTGTGGAAACACAATCAGGATAACACAAGATCTAGTAGCTTCTACATTAAGGAATAGAAGGGTTTGGAATATGCTATTCTGGAGGTCAAAAAAGGTAGGATTAAAACCAAGAATCACCTACCCAACAAAACTGAGTATAATGTTTCAGGGGAAAATATGGTCATTCAATTAAATAGAAGACTTTCAAGTATTCTTGATGAAAAAAACAAAATTGAAGAGAATATTTGACTTTCAAATACAAAAAGCAAGGGAAACATGAGAAGGTAAACAGGGAAAAGAAATTATAAGGGACTTATTAAAGTTGAACTATTTACATTCCTATGTGGAAAAATGATCATTTTAACTCATAAGACTTTTCTCACTGTGAGGATAGCTGAAGGGAATATATATATGCATGTGTATGTATATGTATATGTGTTTGTATATATGTACACACACGTATGTATAGCAGGGTATATATGTGCATAAATACATATGTGAGTATGTGTATATGAGTATACATGTATACATATACAGAGGGCACAGGATCAGTTGAATAGGAAGGGATGATATCTAAAAAATAAAATAAAGAGTTGACAGAGGAATATAATGGCAGAAGGAGAAAAGGAGAGATAGAATAGGGTAAAGTATCTCATTTAAAAGACACAAGACAAAACTGTTACAATTGCAAGGGGAGAGCAAGAAGGTGAAAGTGAATGGGTCAACCTTACTCTCATTTCATTTGCCTTAAGGAGGGAATAAAATACACTCAACTGGGGTATCTTACTCTACAGGAAAGTAAGGGGGAAGGGGATAAGAGGGGTGATGACAGAAAAGATGATAGATTCGGGAGAGGGGGCTTAGAAGCAATCACTTTTGAAAATGCATGGGGTCAAAGGAGAAAATAGAATAAGTGGGTTGCAGGACAGGATGGAGGAAAATACAGTTAGTATTTCACAATACAACTACTATGGAAATGTTTTGCATAACTACATATGTACGGCCTATATTGAATTGCTAGGCTGCCCAGTGGGCTTAGTTGAGGAGGGAAGAAGGGAAAAAAATCTGGAAATCAAAGTTTTAATAACCAATGTTAAAAGTTTGTTTTTTTAAAAATTATTTTTTGCATGCATGCAACTGGGAAATAAGATATATAGGCACTGGGGTATAGAAATCCATCTTGTCTTCCTATAAAATTAGGGGATGTTGGGGGAAGATTTAAGAGATAGCAGATTGGGGGAAGGAGTATGCAATAGGCTGACAATCTTGGGGTGGGCAGTAGAAGAAAGAACAGGAGAGAAAAATTAACTCATATTGAAATGAATGTTGAAAACTAAAAATATATAAATAAAATATTAATAAATAAAAAAGAAAATGAAGGACAAATGATAACAATATAAGACTGATCTGCCATTTGCAAACTACCAGGAAGGCACCTTAAAAACCTAGTTCCATTCAATGAGCATGTATTAATTACTACTCTGTGCTAGAAATTTGGCTAGATACTGGAATTGTAAAGGTGAGAAAGAAATCCTGTCCTACATTTTATTGGAGGGAAACATGCACAGATGAATCATTATATACCATGTACGATATATATGAAGGATAATTTTGCCAAGGTAGCATGGTGGGAGAAGAAAAGGGCTAAAGGGATAGAGGATAAACCTCTAAGCTCTGTAGGACTAGAAAAAGCATCATGTTTGTGGTGGCCCTTGAGCTGAGTCTCTGAAGGAGCCAAGTGGAAGCATGATTAAGGTAACAGTCACTGCATTTAGAATCAGAGGACGCAATTTCCAATTCCTGCACTGCCTTGTGTGTTTCCACAAACATGTTATTTCACCTCTCTGAGATGTAACTTTCTTACATCTAGTGGAGAAATGGGTATTAGATAATTTTCCTACCCTTTACCTTTTAAATCTGTCTGATCTTAGCTAAATCATATGATCAAAATCTAAGATTTTATGGAACTTAAAGGGAGCTATGGAGTCTAAGGGGTATAGATGAGGAATGAAAACATGCTAGATATAAAGGACAGAGAGTTGATAGCATTTAGGAGAAAATAGTATTTTTATCACCATCATTGTCATTGTCAATTTTTAGAATTATAAAAATACAGAATTAGAATGGATTTCAAAAGGCAACTCGGTTAAACCCCTACCCAAAGCATGGATACCCTCCATAAAGTTCCTGAAAAAACAAAAAAAAAGGTCATAGGCGTTCAGCTTGAAGATTTCCAGTGAGCAATGACTCACTATTCTCCAAGGAAAAATTCCATTTTCAGTATCTTCTTCCTTAGTGGACACCTAGAAATAAAACCTCAAGAAAGAAATTTCTGATTCCTTTGTAAACTCAACTAAGTTAAGCTTAATGCTACTTAACAGGAGTATTCTTTCATAGAATGGGAAACATTTGATGACCCTAGGCTGCTAATTTTTGTATTTAATGAGTGATATTTTAGGCTCACTGATACAAAAATACATCATACCGACCTCCCACAACCAAAAAAAAAATCTGCCTTTTTGTAACTTTTGCTCAGTTTTACTGATTCTGCCCTCTGGCACCAAGAACAACAAGTTGAATCCTTCTGCCAAATGACAGTCATTGAAATACTCTAGGACAGCTGTCATGCTTCTGTTTAGCCTAAGGAGACTAAACTTCCTTAGTTCCTTCAACCAGTGTTTTATCAGCCTATCAACTGATTTTTATTCCATATGTTAGACACTTTACCCTCTTGATTCCTTCTATAAATCTGATTTGGAAAACTTCCAAGATTACTCCAGAATGTTTCACACTCTGAAACCCAACAGTATTTATGGAACACAACTCTTATTTGGTAATGAATTCTATTCTATCTTGGGCTATTCTCTTTCCATATATTAATGAATGTCACCCTTTTTTTTTTTGCAAGGTTAATTCACTTTAAAAAATAAATTTCTAGTATTGTTAACATTTTTGGTCAAGTCAATTATAAAGTTCTTGAAGGCAGAGCAGTATCTCAGTGAATTCTAGTGGAAAGGGATATTTTGGCATCAGGGAAGGACATATGTTTGTGTCTTAAATGAACCGTGCCATTTTTATGTGATCATGAGCAAATCACTTTAACTCTTGGAGACACAGTTTCATCATATGTAAAAGAATGAAAATAATGTCTATTCTGTCTATTACATGAATGTTGTGAGTCTCAAATAGCATAATGCCCTTGAAGTGGTATATAAAATATAAAGCATTATTAAAATATCAGGTAGTATTATAAGTTGTGTGGAGAGCTCTGTGGGAGGGGGAAAAAATTCAGCACATTAAAATTTTCAATGAATTATTTTACTGATTCTAGTATTTTAAATATCTTAAAAGATCTGACATATGTGTCACTCCCTTAAAAAGCCTTTGCTGAGCACCTTGAGGTAGATAACTGTAAAACCAAGCACTAGGAACTTTTCAGGAGAATACCAATGTGAACAGCTCTTAAGGTTCTGGTTACACAGTATAGTGAATATTCTATTTCATAACAAATCAGAGGAAAACATTCACAGAAATCAAGGTACAGCATTACCAATATTACAACTTATCACAGATAATCAAAATACAGCATTCACAACAATTTATCACAGAAAAAGGTCACATAGGTCCACTACAGTGGTTACAAAGCATTGAATAAGGAACAATCATTTAGTAACTCAGTCATTCAATCATCTTAATCATTCAATCATCCTTAGGGAGGTTTGCCTCCTCAAGGTACACAAAGTACAGAAGTGAAAGTTGTCCAATTCTGGGGCACACTAGGTTACAAATCAATTACTATTCAGTCATCAATCACTAAGTACAATCATTTAGTCAATCAATCATCCTTCATCACTCACTATGCAATCATCAGAAACTACACAGACCCTCCACCCCTAGGTCACTAGTAAATTATAATCTTCTTAGTCAGTACACAGTATCCAAGTAAAGTCTTCTTTCAGTTTCACTTGGGGTGATTTCTCAGATTCCCTGGAGCCCCTTCCATGGTCCCAGATCCTACCTGGATTCACTAAACTGTCACCTGGGTTAAAAGGCAGACAGCTCCCAGGTCATTGTGCAGCTCTCTGTGCAATTCCTGCTCCACATTGGAGCTCAGAGTGTCCAGTCCATTTTAAGTCCTTCACAGTCTCTGTTCCTGAGAAGACAAGGCTTAACAAAGCCACAAATAGACAAAGTCTTAAATCCCTCTCAGTCATGCTTCCTCAGTCTTTTGGCAGTTCTGGCTGGCACTCAGACTCACCAGAAGTTTCAGGTGGTTCCCAGAATCAAAATCACTCCATCCAGATTTTCAAAATCAAAATCATTCTCTTCAGCCAGGGTGGGGCTGGGGGGAAGGTGTTCCTCTTCAGTCTCCTTAGCTTCTCTTCAGCCTCCACAGATGGCTTCTGCATCCATGGAGTTTGCTCCCAGAAGATCTGTCTCTCCCAGCCAGGGTCTTTCCTTATATACACATAGCATTAGCTTCCTGTTTTAGCCAACCCCTTCCTGTTACATCAGGAGACAGAAGTTCATACCTTCTGTTTCTTTAACAGAGGCTTAATCTGAACTAGATGCTAAAAACCTCTTAGCTTATCAATACAAAAGAAACTTCAAATCTCATTTCTGCTACAACAACTAGAGTTGAAAAGTAAGGTCAGTGAAGAAGATCTGAGCTCAGATCTAGCCTCAAACATGTATTCGTTTTGTGACTTTGGACAGAATACTACATTTTAGAGCTGTTGGAAAGTAAAATGGGATAAAAGTTGTAAAGTGCTTAGCCTGGTGCCTAAAATGTAGTAATACATAATAACAATTATCATTATTTTTATAATTGCAATTAATATACTAATTATTATCATCATTAGCAGAAGCAGTCAGGTCACTCAGATCATAGCGTCTAGAGTCAAGAAGATCTAAATTCAAATCCAGCCTCAGACACTAGTTGTGTGATCCTGGGCAAGTCACATAACCTGTTTATGCCTTAATCCATTGGAGAAGGAAATGGCAAACACTTCAGTTTCCTTGCCAGGAAAACCTCAATGACAGTACTGACATGCTATGGTCCCCAGGGTAATGAATATTTAAACATGACTAATGATATTAGTTATTGTTACTATTATTATTTTAAGAAATAAATTATATATAAAATTCCTTAACATGTTTTAGAACACATGTTTTGTGTCTTCTTTTTTCAAGAATTGATGGTGGCAGTTTTAGATATGGGATAATTGATTTGCCCAATCCCACGTCACATAAGTTATTTGATAAGATGCAACAATTAATTTTGTTCATAGATTGAAGACTAAATGCAAAAAGTCCTTCAGACTGTAATTGACATTTCACAAACATTTTATTCTAACAGTCTGAGAAAACATAGCCAGGTCCCAGGAGTCAGCTAGAAATTTTTAAAAGAATTGACACCATTAATTGGAGATGATGGGGCAAACAGCATTCTAACACAACTATGGGGATGAAGAGGGGAAAGGTAGGTCTGAGCTTTGACAGATAAGAAAAATACCGTCTATCTAGTTATCTCCGAGCAGAAGACATGGGTCAAAGAAAGGACACATAACATGCTAACTATAAATAGCAAAATAATTGCCCAAATATTTGTAGTAGCCTTAATTTTGCCTTAAGCACAGGCAGCCTAGGAATTAGCTTTTTGCTGTTTCTGTTGTTAAGTTGTTTTAGTCTTGACTGATCCCATTTGGGGTTTTCTTGGCAAAGATTCTGGGAAGTTGTTTTGGTTTTTTTTTTTTTTTCCATTTCCTTCTCCTGTTAATTTTACAGATGATGAAAGTAAGATAAACAGGGTTAAGTGATTTGCCCAGGGTCATGTAGCTTGTAATTGTCTAAAGCCAGATTTGAATCCAGAAAGATGAGACATTCTGACTCTAGGCCTGGTAGCCTATCTACAATGCTATCTAGCTGCCTGAAAGTTAGGTAAAGAGAGCTACAAATAGGAAGCTAGGCAGAGAGCCAAACTTTGGTCTCAAAGTTGGGACTTTTTCCTAATTGAGAGATTAGAGAAATGGTGGCTGATTGCCTAGGGTTTCATCTAAAATAAATCCCTCAAGTGAAAGAGCTGTGAACTGCATGGCACTTAAAGGGCATTGTATTGTCCCCAGGCTTAAAATGTGCTAATTATTATGATACTATGCTGGATGTTAACTTAGCTGTTACTAGTTTTGTGGACCTAGGATATTCCCTGCACCTCTCTCATGCTTGGGATTTTTATATGTAAAAAGAGTGTCCGGAAAATACTGCAACATCTACCAAACACACAATTTCTATTTGATTCAAGTCCACTTAGGGATGTAAATCAATATATGTCAATGAAGCAACTTGGGAAGAGGTGGGGGGGAAGGGACACTTCTAATATTCAGTATTATGCTTGGCTACATGGATTCATTTAAATTTGTTATAACTAAACCATGAACTCTTCAAGTTTCAGGGGAAATATAATGTAGAGGATATATTTAAGTAATGGAAATGAATAGAGCGTACTACCATGTCTTTTGCTAGCTAGGTGTGGATAATAATATGGTAAAGAGCAGAACGTCTTGTACAACTTTCTTCAGTCCTTAAAGAGCTGAATACATCTTAATGCATCTACATGATCTGCTGGTCCAAGATGTATGAGGCGTCCTGCAAGAGGAGACTCCTAATCTTCCTGTTCTGCAACAGCAAGCCTTTAGGCTTCTCTTCTTCCCTGTTGTCCTGTGCCAAGTATTCATTCTGGGTTAAGGGAAAACTTGGATTAGAATGACTGTTAAAGTTTACCTCAGAGTAATGAACCAATGGAGTAAAATTTATATGTGTGTATATCTGTATTTATTGATTTATGTATTCATTTATCTATTCATCTACCCATCTATCTATCTATCTATCTATCTATCCATCTCACTGTTTGCTTGGCTATTATTTTGGTTGCTTTAAGTCACCACAGTAAATCAGTGTCCATTTTGATGACAATATGCATCAGATGTTAAAGAACTTTCACCTGAGAATAAGAACCAGGGTCACCTCTGCACTCTTTTTTCTTACTGACTTCATAATTCACGTAATATTTCACCTAATTTAGAGCTTCAGTTCCTTTAGCTAAAAATGGGGATGAAAATGCATGAGCTCAGTATATCACAGAATGATGAGGAGAGCTCATGTGATCATTGATTGAGAATAGTAAGGGACAACAGGCGCCCTCAAATCCTCATTTTACATATGAGGACACTTTGGTCCAGGGAGGAGAAATTGAGTATTTTGTAGGAAAAACTTAAAGTGTTATGTGAATATAAGTTATTGATAATCTTGGATTGAAGGGGGGGGAGTCTTTTTTAGTGTAATTTTATGGACAAATTATCTCTTCTTACCCTTTACTATCAATGAAAAAAATAAAAATAATTTTTAAAATTGCTATTCTTGCACCTGCCAGAGACATTTAAAATGCCATTGCATCTACTTATTTGCCATGCTATTCATCTTACAAAAATCACATGGGCACACAAAATATTCTATTTATGTTTCAGAAAAATGGAACTTCTGATGATGAATGTATTTGGGAGTTAGGATGGGGTAGACTTCATACTCATTTAATGAAAGACATTACAGAATCATGGAAAATGAGAGTTTTAGAAAACCTCAGAAGCCATCTAATCCAAACCATATTTGAGAAAAATCCCCTCAATACCACCCATGACAAATCATTATCCAGAATCTCCATGAAAAATTCCAAAGAGGGGTAACCTCATAATTTCGGAAGTAGCCTGCTTATCTTTGGGGCAGCTCACATTATTAGCATTACTATTTTCCTGACATTGAAAGCACATGTACATTTTTGTGCCTTCCATCTTTGCTCTGAGTTCTGCTTTCAAAATTCAAATCATGAAATTCTATTCACTCCTCCCATCCACAGACTTCAGATACTTGAATTCATCTATCCTACCGACCACCCCCAATCCAAGTCTTCTCTTCTCTGTAATAAACACATTTTTCCCCTACAGGCATTATTAGTCATTAAGAATTATTATTGTAGGAACTATGAGGAATACATTATCTATCTATCTATCTATCTATCTATCTATCTATCAATCTATCTGCCTACCATCCATCTATCATCTATTTACCTCTCTATCTCTGTATGGAGGTATATATGTTTCTGTGTGTATATATGTGTATGTATGTATATACACTTATATATGATTATGTGTGCACATGTGTATGGAATTATGAAATTATATATGTATGATTATATTAAGAAACATGGGTATATGTTGAGAAATATGTATATTGATGTTGATATGTGCGTGCACATGTGTGTATATAGAGATATAACTAAATATGTGTATAGACACATATATTATTCCCCATACAAAATAATTTGTTAAAATGACATAGTTGAAAAACTGCCAGGTTTTGAGTCTATAGACATGAGTATGAAGCCTGGATCCACTTCTTCCTATAGATTTGACCTTGACCAAGTTGATTAATTTCCATGTTCTTTTTTAAAAAATATTTTTCAATGAAATGATAGTGATAGACTAGATGACCTATAATGTCCCTTGTAGGTATAAATCTTTGATCTTATGCAAATGAGGGCAGTAAATTTTCAAGACCTCCTCTTCTTTACCATCTTCAAACATATCACAGTTAAATATCTTCCTTTTGGAATTAAAGAGTCTCCATTTAATGAAGGATTTTTCCTTCTAGGAAGGCAGACTTTCTTTCATGAGTAGGGTAAGGCCTTCTTGATGTAAATTAATTGTCCTCTGATATGGCACTGACCTAATGAGGCATTTGGATTCCATTTACTTCAGCTAATTTTAGGTTCAATTCAATTAATAAACATGGTATTCAACTTACTGTGCCAAGTGATATGGGTTCAAATAAAATAGGCCTTGGCTTCAAAATATTATATTTTAAGGAGAAGTTATGTATTATTTGCACAAATAAAGAAAATCACAGTAATACCAAACAATTCCAAAGACCAAGTGCTAACAACTTAGGTGTGAGCATAAAGGGTCTGAAAAGATCTCATGGAGGAGGTGATCCAAGCCTGTTTCTTGAACAAAGCTAAGGGATAAATAGAATAACACATTATTAAACCAAAAATGGCGTGCCACTTGTGTCAAGTAACAGAGCTGTGAGAGATATTGTGATGCACAGGATACAATGACTGTGCCTTTTGACTGCTACAGAGTGGATACTACCAAGGTAGAACATGATTAAAAGCAAAGACTTAATTAGAAAAGAAGCAGAAGGTGGGGATGGAGAGAGTTCCCCTGCTGGTTTTTTTTTTCTTCATCTTACATTGCCCTGCTTTTTTCTGCCTTCTGTTCTGGTTGACCACAAGAAAAGCAGTCTTCTTGAAAAGCTTTATCATTCTCTCTGCACGCTTTCTCATTCACTGGAGGGGTGGGGCAATAGAACACAAATATCCCTGGGACAGAGAAGGATTTCTATACTTATAACTTCATGTTACATTCAGTATCTGCTCTTCCAGCAAAAAGATGACCCACAGTCTTCATTTTCCTTACTGTTTGCTAAGAGCAGAGATTTCCACATGATCTTGCATCCGCGTAGGTTTTGCTGGGCTTAGGATAGCTCTCAATTGCTAACGTATAGTTATCCTCTTTCCAAGAATAACTGTGATCTATATTGTTAAAGATCCTATTTTAATTATAGAAGAATCTTTTTTTGGTAGATGTAAATATATTTTCTATGCTAAGAATTATCCACCGATATGCCATGTTCTCAGCTTATATTAAGTTTGTGTATATGTTATTGAGTCAGTTATTTCCCCAGATAGACTGTGAGCTTGACAGTTCCCTTTAAATATCTTTCTCAACAAAACCCTATCTTTATTCAGTAGAGTCTAAGTCCTAGACACTTGAATTACCAAAAGATCCTGAGTTTCTCTTAAGAGTAGTTGAGTATATATACAGGCTCATAAAGAATAATTCGGGGGGGGGGGGAAGTAGAGTCATGATTGCAAAGAAAAGTCCCTGAGCTCTTCTCAAAATCCATATGAACACCATTAAACAATGCCATGAAAGAATCCTGGAGCAGCAGAACCCATAAATGGACAGGGTGAAATAATTTTCCAGCCAAAGACAACTCCGAAGATTGACAGAAAGGTATGTTACACCAGGTTGAGAAGGAAGCACAGTACAGCAGTCTGTGCCAGCATAGAATCAGCTCCAGCGAACCCAGAGGAGACCTTGGGAGCCAGTGCATAAACAGCAGCATAGGCTGCTTCCAGAGCTCATGGCCCACAGACAGGAAAGGGGTCAAACAACTGATGAGAAGTTGAGGAGGTCTCTTTGCTAGGAGTCTGAGGCAGGACTCTGTTGCTTTTTCCGTGCTCAGATCTGAGTTACAATCCTGGGTGGAAGTCCCTTGGGCAACAGAAGTACTAGTACAGCAGAGCTTATGGGACACAGTGGAGCAGGGACTCTCATCAGAAAAGAGTGTGTGTGGTTCCTCACAAACCAGAGCACAGGCCAGTACCTGTTAAGTATCTGTTTATTTCCAATACAAAGGGGCATGGGAGATCTTTGGATTCCATAAACATTACAGGGTGTAGTAAATCCACCTCTCTTTAGATCACACCATCTTGGAAGAATAGAAAACTTATAGATCTATAGAAGTAGCTCTAAAAACAGCTGCCCAAAAACCCTGAAGTGTGGGACAATGCACCCTCCACCGTGGTAGCAGAGGCCCACCTTAAGAAATGATTTTGAAAATCAAGAAAGAGAGGAAGAGGAAACATTGGGAAAAGTGAGAGTGATGAAAGAGAATCATTAAATAGAAAGTGTGCAGTGTTCCTTCAGGTAACTTTCTTGATGTATTATGTAGTCCTTTCTTGTTGGTCGGGGTCGTTCATTATGCTTTACTATTTTGACTACCCCAGAGTATTTGGGCTGCCACTGCTTATTCCTCACTTTCACAAAATGACTCACTTTCCTCTTTTGTTCAATCACATGTCTCTTTGCTATTATCTTTTTCTTGTTGCTTTTGTGCAAGTAAATCTTGTAAAATGTTATTGTATACTTACCTATTGCATTTGTCAACAATGGGCTTTTGGGTTTCCTGTAAATTAGATTCTTAAAAAATTATGGCATTGCTTGACTGGTTCAAAGACATCACTTTGACTGGTTCAAAGACATCACTCAGAGTCATTTGAAATCATTGTAAGCCCTGAACAATTTGTCAAATGTTTTGCCCCCTTTATTCAATGTTACATAGTGTATGTTAAGATATGGTTAATGAAGTATTAATCCAGTTGAATTTTCATGCAACTACATGTCATTTGGAAAAAAAGTTTATTTTTCATCTACTTTCTTACCCTGTGTGAATGCTTAGGCTAGTGTATATATGTTTTTGTGTTTAAATGCCTATAGATATCATGGAAAAGTATGTGTATTTTACTCGGGGTTGATGAATGAATGAGACAGCATTTACTGTTTTACACTTTACTAGATGTTGCCTCCTACAATGCTAATTTCTGCGAATACAACCAAAAATAAGGAGTTAGTCCCAGGTCTCACAACTCATGCTCTCATTGAGGAAGAAAAAAATAAGTTTAGTTGCAAGGCACATTTTAAGAAACAAAATTCTGAATTTTCCCAGTGGGGAAAATGGCAAGACCCAAAGATTTTAACTTCATGACAGTAGCACTGATGACAGCAGCATCAGAGATCTGTATGTAAGGTCTAGAAAGCCTCCTGTCTCAATTCAGGGCAGGATATAAGGTTTGTTTGTTTTCTGTCTGACCAGAAAAAATAGAGTTAATGACTTGCATCTTGTTAAAAGCATATTAGCTCACAAGTAGGCTTCTGGGATGGCCCAGGGCTAGGGACTAGGGGTAAAAGGGAAGACAGTAGGGAAAGCATTCCCAGTGTATACAGTAATCTGCAACCTGGAAGAGGTAGACAATCATTGTTTAGTAAGAAAATCTGTGATTTTCAAATCGTATTTAATGGTCTTTGTGAGACTGGTGAACATTTTAGGTAAACTTACACTTTCATACTTGTGATTCACTGATCATGAGAATCAGAGTCCTGACTATACACCGTATCTTCTCCATTTTTTACATCTGAAGAACTTGCCAACTCACTTAGAACCATTTGGGCTCTTGAACAAGGATATTTTTAGTCCAAAATGTAGGATGTTGGTAGCACTAGCACATGATTCTTAGAGCTACTCCTGGGCAGTGTATTTGTGTAGGCCACCAGGTGGTTCATCCAGTGAGCCCTAATGCAGCTCACTTAAAACTGCAAAGGTTTCAAAAATGCCTAACATGATCAAACCCTTTCCTTAGTGACCTTAATGACATTTAAAATCTAGAGGAAAATAAAAGTGATGTAAAAATAAAAGCTATTGATCAAATTCAAAGTGTAATACCTGCTCTTGTTGCTGTAATTTAAGGAAATAATGTCTTAAAAATACTTTCCAAATATCTTCTGTTACCACATCCTCCACCAATTTGATACCTCGATATGTGTCCTCAATGTAAGCTACGAAGAACTCACCGATTTATCTTGTAGGCTTTATTATATTGTACTATTCACTATAGTACAAATAGATGAGCAAAAGAAAATTTGATAGGAGATTCCCTAGATGTTTTATTTTTTCCTTTAATTTCTCTCTTCTTCAAAGAATCATAGATTAAGAAATTAAAATACATACATACATACATACATACATACATACATATATATATATTAGTCAGATAGTCTAACCCTCTCTTATCATCTCAGTTAGGTTAAACTGAGTCCAAGTTAGGTTCACTCTGTGAGTTAGCCTAAAATTTTTGAATATTTCATAAAATCAGCTGTGAATTAATTTAGTTTTCTTCTTTTTCAAATTTTGGTCCACTCAAGATTTTGAGGGTAAAACAAGATGACAGAGTAAAGAAAGCTAAGCTCTCCCAACAACCTCCTCCAGACAACCAAAAGCTTCTACATTAAGGGACTGAAGAGCTTGGACTATGTTATGGGAATCTGAAGATCTTCCCTGCCCCTAGGCCCTTTGCTAAAGTGTCTACGTGACTGAGGACCCTTGGATATTTGAAAGTATACTCTGTTCCCTAGTAGGCTGAATGTGATCACGTGGAGCCTGTGGCGCCAGGCTTGTTTTCCAGGAATGCCTGTGCCTTGTAGCTTTGTGATTGGGCAGTGGGTCTAGAGGGCTGTGACATTCTCCAAGCCAGGAGAAGGCTATATATACGTCCTGATGTGAGGTTTTGGTTTGGGGCTCACTTTGAGAAGAGTTGTGTGATTTGGCCAGACGAGACTCTGGGCAGCCG
>CM053581.1:11319186-11338732 GCA_028627135.1 Pseudochirops cupreus | reverse complement strand
CCCCTGAACTAGGTAAAGGGTATTTGATTAATTAAAGTAAGATTGTTAACCCATTTTGAGTTGCTTTCCTTTAGAAAAGCAGATCTAAGAACCTGTGCTAGTAGCCGCCCTAGGTATGCTAGGGTGCTTGCTGTTACAGACTATGACATTCTGGAGATCGAAGGGGATGGGACTAAAACCAAGACTCACCTAGCAAGTAAAACTGAGTATAATGCTACAGGGGAAAATGTGGTAATTCAGTGAAGAAGAGGACTTTCAAACATTCTTGATGAAAAAACCTGAGCTGAACAGAAAATACAAATCCAAATCCAAGAAACAAGAGAAACATGATACAGGAAATAGGAAAAAGAAACATAAGGAACTTACTAAAGTTGAACTGCTTACATACCTACACGGAAAATGACCATTGTAACCCATGAGACTTTCATCAGTATGAGGATACCTGAGGGGATATGTATGTATATATACATGTATATGTATGTATAGGAGTATGTATGTGTATATGAATTATATGTGAGTGCAGGCATGCGTACGTTCATGTATACATAGAAAGAGGTCAAAGGATGAATTGAATATGAAGGGATGATATCTAAAAAAACCTAAAATTAAGCAGTGAGAGAGGAATTTATTAGGAGAAGAAGAAAGGGAGGGATAGATGAGGGTAAATTATCTCATATAAAAGGGGCAAGAGAAAACTATGACAATGGAAGGGAAGTGCAGGAAGGTGAAAGGGAAAGGGACAACCTGAGTTTCACTGAATTTAGCCTAAGGAGGGAATAACATACACACTCAATTTGGTATCTTACCCTGCAGAAAAATAGGGGGGAAGGGGATAAGAGGAGGATATGATAGAAGGGAGGGAAGAATGGGAGAGATGGTAGTTAGAAGCAAACATTTTTGAAAAGAGATAGCCTCAAAGGAGAAAATAGAATAATGGGGGGCGGGATAGGATGGAGGGAAATATAGTTACATAATTTAACTACTATATAAATTATTTGGGTAACTATACATATACAATCTATATTGAATTGCTTATCTTCCCAGTAGTGGTGGGTGAGGAGGGAAAATGGAAATAAAGAACATCTAGAACTCAAAATTTTAAAAAACAAATCTTTAAAAATCTGCTTTTTACATGCAACTGCAAAGTAAGATACACAGATACTGGGGTATAGAAATCCATCTTGCCCTATTAGAAAGTTAGGAGGTTGAAGGGGGAGGATACAAGAAAGAACAGATTGGGGGAAGGGATATTCAATGGGCTTGCTATTTTGGGGTGGGGGTAGGGGAAAGCTAGGGAGAAAATTTGTAACTCAAAATCTTGTGGAAATGAATGCTGCAAACTAAAATTTAAAAAAAAAATCATGAAACAAGAAAAAAAAAGACAGAAAGAAATGATGAGGAGATAGATTTTGGAACATCCTGGAAAGATTTGTATGAACTGATGTTGAGTGAGAGGAGTCACAACCTGAAGAATATTGTATATAGTTGCAGTCACAGCATACAATGATTAACTTTGATAGACTTGGCTCTTCAAAGCTACACCAGGTTCTAAGACAATATGAAAAGGTTCAGAAAATGCTACACATATCCAAAGAAAGAATTACAGAGTCTGAATGCAGATCAAAGCACACTATTTGCTCTCTCTTTTTTGTTTTGTTTTGTTTCTTCTTTTTTGTGGTTAACTCCATTGGTTATAATTCTTCTTTACAAAATGACTAATGTGAAAATGTTTTAAAAAAGAAATTAAAGCAAGAGAATATAATTATGAAAAGTAATGAATAGTTTGGTAAAGTTGGGAAAAATACTGAAGAAAATGACACTTTAAAAAACAGAATTGGTCAAATGGAAATAAACTCATAAAAATTCATTAAAGAAAATAATTCCTGACAAATTGGACTGGGCAAGTGTAAACTAATGACTCCATGATATATTAAGAAAGTATAAAACAAAATAATTTTTTAAAAAGAAGAAAATGTGAAATAACAGTGGGAAAAATGACCTGGAAAATAGATTGAAGGAATATAATTTAACAATTATTTGATCACCTACAACCATTATCGAAGAAAGTACCCATACAGAATATTAAAAGAAACAATTAAGGAAAATGACCTCAACATCCTAGAAACAGATGGGGAAATACAAATTAAAAGAATACACCAATCAACACATGAACAAGTTCACAAATTGAAAACTCCCAGAAATATTGTAGCAAAATTCCAGAACTCTTCGGTCAAAAAATAAAATTCTTCAAGCAGACAGAAGGCAACCATTCAAATACCATGGAGAAACAGTCAGGTTAATAAAAGATCAAACAGCTGCTACCTTAAAGAAATGGAGAGTTTGCAATGTGATACTCCATGTATCAAAAGAGATCAGATTATAACCTATAATCAGCTACTCAGGAAAAAAACAAACAAACAACAACACCAAAAAAAACCTAAGTATAATTCTTCAAGGGAAAGAAAAGAAATTTAATGATATGTTTGACTTCCAAGAATTCCCAATGAAAAGATGAGAGTTGAATAAAAATTTGATTTTCAAACACAAGATTAAAAAGAAATGTAAGAAAGATAAAAATTAAAGAGAATCATACTGGCCTCAATAATGTTAAACTGTTTAATTTTCTATATAGGTGGATGATACATGTATCTCTGAATGCCTTTATCATTCTTAGGGCAATTAGAAGGATTCCCCAAAGAAAGGGGGTGAAGGAATGAGTTGACTACGTTGGGATGATGAAAAAAATGAATAGGTGAGAAAGAAGGATAACATTGGAGAAAGGGGAAAGATAAAAAAATAATAATACTGATATTATCTCCCATAAAAGAGGTATACAAGGAAGAGCATTTACAGTGTGGGGTGAGGGGATGGTGAGGGATCTAAATTGTTTCAAAAAGGGAAATATGTGTGTGTAGCAGTAGTAGTACTCATAGTAGAATTAGTAGTAGAAATGTCTTTTACCCCATTATCCAACAGGGAAATAGGAGGGGAAACAGATAAGAAAAGGGGAGGGAGTGATAAAAAGGAGAATAGATAAAAGAAGACAATGGTCAGAAGCAAAACAGAATTAAGAGGAGAAAGAGAAAGAGCAGCAAGAAAACAGGATGGAGAGAAACTCAGTTAATAATAACAATTAAATGAGAATGGGATGAGTTCATCCACAAAAGAGAAGCAGACCCTACAATGGATTAGAAAGTAGAATCTAGAAACAGTTTGTTTCCAAGAAACACACTTGAAACAGAGAGCCCCACAAAGTGTTAAAAGGCTGGAAAAGAATCTATTACACTTCAGCTGAAGTAAAAATAAAAGGCAGGAGGTAGCAATAAGGATCTCAGAAAAAACAAAAGCAAAAATAGACCTAATTAAAAGGGATAACAGGAAAACAACATCTTGCTAAAAGGAATCACAGACAATGAAGTAATATTAAAACTAAATCTATATCCACCCAATGGCATGGTGTCCAGATTCTTTTTTATTTTAATATTGAATTTTCCTCCCATTTTTGATATTAATAAAAATATTCCAAAATCTGTCCCTTTTTTCTAACTCCACACTCCCCCTGACCATTGAGAAGGAAAGCAATTTTTTAATATGCATGTGCAGTCATGCAAATTATGTTTCCATATTAGTCATATTGTGAAAGAAATCATAGACCACCTCGAAAAATTATTGTTTTAATTTTCATTTCTCTAATCAATAACATATTAGACTAGTTTTTCATTAAGACTATGAATTGTTTAGATTTTTTTCATTGGAAAATTGTCTGTTTATGTTCTTTAATCATTTATCAATTGGGGAATAACTTCTCTTATTATAGATTTGACAAAGTTAATTATATATTTTAGATATGAAACCTTTATCTGATAAACTACCTACATTCCCCCCACACCCAATTTTCTGCTTTCTTTCTGATCTTGGCTACAACTGTTCTATCTGTAAAAAAACTATTTGCTTTCATGTAATCAGAACTATTCATTTTAAAACTAACTGCTCTTGGGGGACTAGGGGGTGCAGTGAATAGAGCCCTGGCCCTGGAGTTAGGAGGACCTGAGTTCAAATCCAGCCTCAGACACTTAATACTTACTAGCTGTGTGAACCTGGGTAAGTCACTTAACTCCAATTGCTCTGCTTTACCCGCCCCCCCCCACAAAAAAAGCTAACTGCTCTCTATCTCTTGTTTATTCATAAATTGTTCAGGTATCCACAAGTCCATAAATAACATTGTTATGCAATTTGGATTTTATTATAACATTTTTCTTTATATCTAGGTCATGTATTTATTTTGATCTTATCTTGGTAAATGGTGTAAGATATTGGTCTATGCCCTGTTAGGTTAATCTTTTTGAATGCCTAATGTTTTCTCCTTCCTGTTTATCTTTTTATGCTTCCCTTGAGTCTGCTACTTGAAAGTCATATTTTCTATTTAGCTCTGGTATTTTCATCAGAAATGCTTGCAATTTCTCTATTTCATTGAGTGTTCATTTTTTTTTTCCTGCTGAAGGATTATCCTCAGTTTTTCTCAGGAAGTGATTCCCAATTGTATTCCTAGCTTTTCTGCCTTCTGGAATATCATATAACAAACCTTCTAATAAATAAAAATAGTAGCTGCTAAATCTTGTGTTATCCTAACCATGACTTTTTGATATTTTGTTTTATTTTGTTTTGTTTTCTGGTTGCTTGCAGTATTTTCTCCTTGATCTGGGAGCTCTGTAATTTGGCTATATTATTGCTGAATATTTTCATTTTGGGATCTATTTCAGGAAGTTATCAGAGAATTCTTTTAATTCATATTTTACTCTCTGCTTCTAGAATATCAGGGCATTTTTCCTGATTAATTTCTTGAAATATGATGTCTAGCATCTTTATTTTTATCATGGCTTTTAAGTGGTCCAATGATTTTAAAATTATCTTTCCCTAATCTATTTTTGAGGTCAGATTTTTTTTAAGGAGATATATCACATTTTCTTCTATTGTTTCCATTTTTTGATATTATTTTAGTTTCTTTATTTCTCACGGTGTCATTAGTTTCCATTTGCTGAATTCTAATTCATAAGGATTTGTTTTCTTCTGTGAGCTTTTTTATATCCTTTCTCCATTTGACTAAATCTACCTTTTTAAATGACTTCTTCTCTTTAGTATATTTTTTGCCTCTTTTATCATTTCTCCTATATATTTTTAATGTAATTTTTTTCTGTATAATTTTTTTCCTCCTTTACCAAACTTTTAACTCTTTTTTCCATGATTTTCTTGCATCACTCATATATTTCCCCAATTTTTCTTTTGCCTTTCTTATTTGATTTTGAAAGTCCTTTTAGAGTTGTTTCAGAAATTATCTTTGGGTGTTAGACCAATTCCCATTTTTCTTTGAGACTTTGGATAATGTAGTTTTGATTTTGTTTTTGTTTTTTCTTCCTAGATCATTTTTTTTAATATTTTCTGTCATTATCATATTCTTCTGCGTTCAGATTATTTTTTTGTTTGCTGCTCCTCCAGTCTATTTCTTGACTTTACATTTATGATAACATTGGGCTCTGGATTGGACAGTGTCAAAACTTTTTTTTTTCAGAGTTCTGAGGGTGTATAATGTTTTAGTTCTTATAAGCTAATGATTTAAGGAGAGACATGTTTACTCCTCTCCTATCTTGTGCTCTTGTCTGTGAGTGACCACAAGCATTCTTTTCTGCCCTGGAACTGTGACCAGGGTCTCCACTCCTCTGTTGCAACAAGTTCAGGGGTGCTAGTGCTCTTACTCACCCTGGGACTGTGACAGATGACTTCAACTCTGATTTAATTATCGGCACATCAACAGAGTTTTATACCCAGTGTGAGCAAAGGGGTCCTTTTAATCTCTTCCTAACCAGTTGTTTGAGCCCTTTTCTGGCTGTGGACTGAGAAATCCAGAAGCCACTGCTTCCTTTGTAATTTTAGGTGCCTCCAACTACTGTGCTGGACTGTATCCCACTTATCTCTTACTGTGACAGATCTTTGCTGTTGACTTCTAAGCTGTCTTAAGCTAGAAAATTGTTCCACTGCTTCCTTCTGTGAGTTCTGTCACTCCAGAATTTGTTTTGAGCCATAATTTAAAATTGTTTGGAGGGGAATTTGGGAGAGCTCAGGGGAATCTCTGTCTTTTCTCTGACATCTTGGCTCCATCACCCATAGCATCCAAAATCTTAAGTGAAAAGTGAAATGAATTAAGGAGAAAATAGTAAAACTATACTCATGGTGGTGATCAAGTTTTTCATTTTAGAACTTGATAACTCTGACTGAAAAATACAGAAATCGATCAATCTGACTGAAAAATAAAGAAAAAGAAGTCAAGGAGATTAAAAGAATCTTAGAAAAGTTTTGAAGTCTACATGATACCTTTGCAAAAATTGAACAAATATTAGGGTTTAATATTTATTATTTATTATTAATAATTATTTATTATTAATAATTATTTATTATTAATTTCTTAATTTTTATTTTTAATTTAATTATTATTATTATTATTATTATTATTATTATTATTGGAAAACAATCATGATCCACTCTCTCCAAATCCAGAGCACTTTAATTTCCTCCTGCCACATGTTTGTCTTTTTCAGTATATTTTGGGAAGAAAACCATTGGTGTTTCAGGTTCACATTCTACTCTCACATCCAGTAGGACCTATATTAACTATGTGAACTTGGACAAAAAGCTTAATACTTCTGACTGTCAGTCTCATTTGTTAGAATGTAATTTAACCTCCTTCAGGTCAACGACTTAATTTCTCCAACCCTATCACCTGTATGTAGCTCAAAACCTGATATGCACTACATACTTTTTGCTTAATTCCTATTGAATGAATGAATGAATGAATGAGTGAGTGAGTGAGTGAACAAAGATGAAAATAACACACAGTTTTAAAAGGAATTGGAATAATAAAATGAGATAAGACATGCATTTGCTTTACAAAGATTAAGTCTCTCTAGAAATATGAGCTATGCTTTTGTTGATGAAGATGCAGAATTCAACTTCTTTTCAGTTTATCTATTTTTGTGGTCTTCTTTTTCTATGGACTGAAGTGATAACTCACTTTGTCAGAACCATCTCTTTCTTTCCTTCTCACCCAACCCTCAAATTTTATTTTCCTTTGCTCAGAAATACATTATTTAGATGTTTCAGGTAATTTATGTCTCCCTTCAAAATCTGTTTTTTAATCTACATCAATCCAGAAAATGCAAAAGAAAAAAACAAAGAAAACAAAACTGAATGCTATGAAGGTCAGGACTTCTCCAAAATATAATTTTGCTTTGTTTTTGTATACTTTTTTGTGAGGAAGTATCTAAAGTGATCATGTAAATATATCTGTAATAAGATCATAAGAAGTAAAGTATTTAACTAACTAAATCACAGAAAAATTAAGTGATTATGCGTTAAAATGACTGTATAAGTGGAGGAGAAAGGACAAAAGACTAAATAAATTTAAAAATAATTGTATGAAGTATTCAAAATGGAATTAATTCAAATACAGTATGAATCATTTGCAAAAATAGGAAAACAATATCTCTCAAAAAATTCTTCTCATGAAGGAAATATGGTCTTGATATCTAAAGTAGAGAAAGAAAAAAACAGATAAAGTTCTAAATTAAAATGCCTAATCAATACAGATGCCAAAGAAAGTGTTTAAGGAAATTCTAGCAGGGTTTACAGCAAGCAATTAAAATAATTTTATACTATTAGCCGTTAAAATAAATAGAAGGTTGTCTCAATATTTGGGAAAATATAAACAGAACACAGCAATTGAAAATGAAAAGAAGGGTAGGGAGGAAAAGGAAAAGTGGACATGAGAAGGAGAGGGTTGATGGAGAAGGGATTGGAGAGAAAAAAAGCAAGATTTCACAATTTGTTTTTAAAAAACAAGTAGTGACTCAGGTTTGGTCAGCTCACTTAAACATAGACATAAAAGCATATACACATGAGCTTGAGCAAATTTTGCCCTGAAGAATGATAGTTTTCTTCTTCAAAGGTATTGACATTCTGACGTTCTTACGAGGAAAAAAAAATGAAGTAATTGAATAGTTATTCATATATAACAAAGACTTGAGGTAAGTCATTTATATAATTAATGTACAGTTCCTTCAAAAAAAAATTCAACAGAACCAGATAAGGCCCAAGAGGAAGCTGTCACTTCATAATGAATACTCCCTAACTCACAACCCTGGCACACAGCTTCTTTTCGGCTTATGTTTCTTGCTTTTTACAGACTTTTGCCAATTTGGGGAGGCCAAATTGCTAAAGTAGAAGAGATTTTCTTTCTTGATACAACACATGATTTACTTATTGCCTTCTTTTGAAAAGATAGGCAAACATATTTACTACCAGAAGATAGGATTGCATCACCAAAATGGCCCCCAAATCTGAAAGAAGCCATGCTCTTTAATGCATTTAATATCCATAATTAACAAAAAGATTGGATGCTAAATAATACTTTGCATGTGGTTTGGTACCCTATACACTCTTAATAAATGCTTTGCATCAATCAATTCATTCATTCTTTTAGCACGTCAAAAATGGCTTGGTAAAAAATCCTTTTTTCCACAAAAATCATTGTTAGAGAGAATATTTCAAAGGGAATATGAGAGGAGTAGTTTGCCCAATACTTTCCTCTCCAGAACACCATTTGTTCAGTATTTTATGCTTACTTAAAACTTGGTAGATTTCTTTTTCTATATGAAAGTCAAAGCTTATATTTTATTTTTAAGTTTCTTCTCCAGTCTAAAATATTCAATTGAGTCCATTTTAAAACTGATGAGATTAACTTTCCTTAAAGGAATTAGTGTGGTGGGGAACAGAAGATCCTTAAAAGTGTTTGAAAGAAAAGTATTTGCAATTTAGCTAAATTCTATGCATTACAAAAAAAAAGTTCAAGCTACGCTAGGCATCTCATTGTGACACTGCTCTCTGAAGGGCGGAACTCAGTAGAATTAATGATGTAGTTACAGAAATTGCATGCTCTTTAAAAGTACATTAAGGGGTGGCTAGGTGGCACAGAGCGCTGGCTCTGGTATCAGAAGGACCTGAGTTCAAATCCGGCCTCAGACACTTGACACACTTAATAACCATGTGACCTTGAGCAAGTTGCTTAACTCTAATTGCCCTCCAAAAAAAAGTACATTGGTAGATCAATCATTTGTTCATAAAGAGGAAAACACAGTATATGGTCTTCATTTCTAAATATACTGCTTTCCTCTGTCCTGTCCAATGATGCTTTATCAGAAAGAATAAAAATGAACTTTCTACCAAAACGATTAAAACAAACTGCATGTGTAATTCACTTTTTTTTTTAATGGCAGGAAGCAATAATTTCATGACTAAATTTGACTCTGAAGAATAGATATGGGAATATAACTTTCTCCTTTCCATAGGTGATGGATTATGTACTCCCAGGAAATTTTCCATAAAGGGAGCCAGGGTTCATGGTAGACAGATCAGTACACTACTAATCAGGAAGACTTGAGTTCAAGCCCAGTCACCTGATAGTTGTGAGAACACAGAAAAGTCACTAAACTTCTTTCGGTGTCCTCATCAACAACATGGGGAAAATAGCAACTGCCTGCAAGTTTCATAAGTAAATATGGCATAATATTTGCACAGCACTTTGTAAAAGTTAAAGAGCTATATAACTTCTAGCTATTATTCTTGTTGATATAATCCTGATTATTATATTGCTAAGGTATAAATTGTAGTTAATGGGTTGGCCAGAATTTTTATTTTGCTTTTCCCGCACTTTTTTTTTTGTGTCAAGTGATGCCTTTCTGAGGGGAAAAAAGAAGATGAAGGTATATTTGGCAATGAAGGTAATATAAAATTATAGAAATCAATGTGTGTATCTTAATGTTATAAAGCCCTCTTCTGAGTTCCCAAGAATGATCAAATGATACTCCAATTAGTAATTTAAAAAAAAAGGGTTATGAAATCTTACAAGATAGGTAACAACTGCAAGATGGAATTGGAGTGAGAAAAAAACACAAGATAGGGACGGAGTAGGAGAAAAATGGCCGAATAGTCATTGTACCTATTTTGAGAGACAGCACCATTTCAGGTAAGAGGAATTAAATACTTACCCCCTGGGAAAGTTGCTAAGACGCCTTTACCTTGGTTGTCATTCTAGTCCTAAGGCAGCACAAGGAGTAAATATAAGTGTTCATAGCCTCCAGGTCTAGACACATGATAAGAGGTAATTTTCTGAAAGTGTGAATAGACATTCAACCACTTAATCCAAATTCCTTGTTATTCACTTTGCATTCTGGTCTGATTAAATGCTTGTTTGCATTCTGAGGCTGTATTCTATGAAAAGCTTGTCGATAAAGGACCAAACATTAATAGAGCAGGGAACAGCAGGAATTATGTCTTCTCTACCCTCCCCACTATCTTAGCTTCAGTCGTTCCTTGTTTACCCATTGGTTCCTTACTGTTCATAAAAATGTTCATGTTTCCCCCACCATCAAAAAGTATACCTACCCCTATTATCTACTCACCACTTTCTCTCCCCACTTTACCGGCTACCCTCCTTGGGGAGGTCATCTAAAATTTCACTCATTTTTCAGTCATGCCTTACTCTTTGTGACTCCTTTTGGATTTTCTTGGCAGAGATACTGGAATGGTTTGCCTTTTTCCTCCTCCAGCTCTTTTTGCAGATGAATAACTGAGGCAAGCAAGTTTAAGTGACTTATCCAGGGTCACAGAGCTAGAAAATATCTGAGACTCTAAAAGATGTCTAACATGAGTGTATCTAAATCCATTCCTCTCCAAATTTTCTACAATCTGGTTTCTGACCACATCATGCAACTAAGACTACTCTCTGCAATTGTACAAACAATCTTTTAATTGCCCTATCTAATTATGTCTTCACAATCATTATCCTTCTTCACCCTTTTGCCATCTTTGACACTGACGATCACCCTATTCTCATCATTACTCCCTTCTCTCAAGGTTTTCGGGATGCCAGTCTATCCTCCTCCTAAGATTCTGACTTTTCCTCAGTCTCATTTATTGGATTTTCATCCACATCACAACCCACAATCGTTGATATCCCACAAGGGTCTGTGCTAAGTGTTCTTCTCTCCTCTCTTTATACTATTTCACATGAGGATTTCATTAGTTCCTATTCATTTAAAATGCATTTCTATGCAAGTAACACTCAAATTTCTTTATTTTGTGCTAATCTAATCCCTAAGTTCTAGTCTCACATTTCCAGTTGCCTATTAGACATTTCAAACTGGATGTCCTGCAGGCATTTTAAGTAGAACACGTCCAAACTGAATTTCTCTACCTCCATTTTCTCTTCCTCATTTCCTTGTTATTGTTGTGAATGCTTTACCTCCTCTCACAACCCACATCCAATCAAATGTCAGACCTTGTCATTTCTCCCTTCACAACAGCACTTATATATGTCCCATTCTTTCCTTTGACACTGCAAACTCCCTGGTGTAAGACCCTCAGCACCTCAGCCTTTGATTATTGCAGTCACTTGCTGGTGAGTCTCCCAGAATCAAGTCTCTTCTCATGTTCCTTCAACCTCTACTCCATTATCACATTTAGCTTCCTGAATCACACATCAGATCCAAGCCTCTATTCAATCATCTCCAGTGCTTCCTTGCTCAATCCAGGGTCACAAAAGACAATTTTCTATTTAACTTACAGAGCCTCCAACAAACTGGCCCCTCCTACTTTTCCAGTCTTTTCTGAACTTTATACTCCCCCAAAACACACACACACACACACACACACACACACACACACACACACACACACACATCAAAATGCATGCACACACAGTGTGACTCTAGCCTGGTTTTTTACATAAAACATTCCATCTTCTGACTCCCTGTACTTTCTCTTTTTTTCCTCTTTTTTATTTTATTTATTTATTTTATTTTTGCTTTTTGGATGGGGGAAGGCAGGGGAGTTGAGGTTAAGTGACTTGCCCAAGGTCACATAGCTAGTAAGTATTAAGTGTCTGGGATTATATTTGAACTCAGGTACTCCTTACTCCAAGGACAGTGGTATATTCACTGTGCCACCCAGCCATTCCAGACTCCCTGTATTTTCACTGGTGGTTCCACATGCTTATAACTCTCTCCCTCCTTATCTCCTTATAACAGCAAGCACCCTAGCACACCCAGGATGGCTGCTAAAGGAAAGCAACTCAAAAAGCATTAACATTCTTATTTATAACAATCTTTATTAATTTGTTTTTTTACCTTTAGTTTACAAGATTCACTTCCACATTCCTTTGAGTTTCACATTTTCTTCCTCTCCCTCTCCCTTCCCTTCCATGGTAGCATGTAATCTGTCCAGGGCCAGTTTCTGACTCAGTCCATACATGGGAAGAGTCTGGTCCAGGATTTCTCCCAAGCCAGCACCCCATGAAGGCTATATTATGTCTTAAGATTGGCTCACCATCTCTTCCTGACTTGCTGGAATTTAGAACATGATAACCAAGCAGTGACGCAGACATAGATGCATGGAAGGGAACAAGGACATTAAAACATATGGATGTATATAAGTGAAAAAGGACATTAAATATTCTCTCATGGGAACCTAAGAGATGATTGCTTTACATTCACTATATAAACCCTTCTCTCTGATCAATAAATGGGAACTGCTATCACAGAACCTTCCTGGCTTGTGTCCAATCATTCCACAATCTTCAGTTCAGCTCATGCCCATTTTGATGTCGACATAAGTAGGCAAGTATAGGATCTGTAAATACTTTCACATTAGACACTACTCAGGTTGTGAAGGATTGTAACTGCTGGGATGAACAATGAGAAAGAGGAAGCAAAGCCAAGCAAGAAAAAGAAAGAGAGTAGTATTTTGCTTCAGTCTGCATTCAATCACTGTTCTCTCTAGTTCTTTCTAGTTCTTTCTCTGAATGTAGACATCTTTTTGCATCATGAGTCTTTTGGAATTGTCTTGTAGCCTTGAATTGATGAGAAGAGTCCAGTCTATCGAAGTTGGTTGTTACACATACATTGTGTCTGTAATTGTGTACAAGTTTCTCCTAGTTCTGCCCTTCTCACCCAGCGTGGGTTTGTATAAATCCCTACAGGTAAATATGAAGTCCTTCTGCTGCTCATTTCATATAGCACAATAATATTCCATTACATTCATACATCGCAACTTCTTTAGCCATTCCCCAGTTGATGGGGATCCCCTTAATTTCCAGTTCTTTGCCACTATAAAAAGAGCTGCAAATACAAATCATTTTGTACATACAAATCTTCCTCCCACTTCCATGATCTCTTTGGGATAAGACCTTAGAAATGGTGTTGCTGGGTCAAAGACTATGCAATTATTTATAGCCCATTGGGCATAGTTCCAGACTATTCTCCAGAATGGTTGAATTGATTCACAACTCCACCAACAATGCATTAGCATTCCAAGTTTCCCAAATCCTCTCCAGCATTTGTTATTTCCCTGTTTTGTCATCTTAGCCAATCTGACAGGTGAGATGTGGTACCTCAGAGTTGTTTTGATTTGCATTTCTCTAATAAATACTGATTTAGAGCATTTTTTCAGATGCTTATAGATACCTTTAATTTCTTCCTCTGAAAACTGCCAGTTCATATCCTTTAACCATTTATCAATTAGGGAATGACATGTATTCTTATGGATTTGACTCAATTCACTGTATATTTTAGAAATGAAGCCTTTATCAGATACACTGGTTGTAAAAATTCTTTCCCAATTTCCCACTTTGCTCCGTAGCAATTATGGGATTTGAAGATCTTCCATGCCCCTTGAACTTGTTGACATAGCAGGAAAGAGTGGGGCAGGAGGAAGTAGAGAGCTCTACTGGAGCCATTGGGGTGACAATCTTAGTGAAATGGATGAATATTTACAAAAATATAAATTGTTCAGATTAATTGAAGAGGAAGTAAATTACTTAAATAACTCCATCTCAGAAAAAGAAATCAAACAAGCCATCAGCGAACTCCCTAGAAAAAAAATCTCCAAGGTCAGATGGATTTACTAGTGAATTCTATCAAATATTGAAGCAGCAGTGGTGGCTGTAGCACAAACTCCTTTTTTTTGAGCCAGCCAGAATTTCTGCTAAGAACTCCTTCTGAGGACTGCTGGGGAATGGGAACTTTAGGGGGGACGGAGCTGCTGGGAGGGAACTGAATAGATGCTAATCAGTTGCCATGAGTGAGTAGTGGAGGATCTTTGCCTGAGCTAGCCTGTTCTGTTTTAGAAGCTTGAGAATGTGGGTGTTTACTGTATTAACTATGTGTGCCAACTCTATAGCTACTATGATGGCTTTGATTTTCCAGTTTGGACACTTAGTTTCCTGCTACTTGAATAAATGTTCTAGCTATGTCCCACATGTAGAGAGCCAGTTACATTTTGTGATTCATAACCATATGAGCATATTTATAGTTACTGTAGGCCTTGTAAATACCGCATTGTTGATGCACCCTCTTAATCTTGGTTACATTGACTTTGTTTGTACAGAAACTTTTCAATTTAATGTAATCAAAATCATCCATTTTGCATTTTATAATGCTCTCTAACTCTTGTTTGGTCATAAAGTCTTCCCTCCTCCATAAATCTCACAGGTACACTATTCCTTACTTTCCCAGATTGCTTACAGTATCACCCTTTATACCTAGATCATGCATCCATTTAGACTTGATTTTGCTATACCCTGTTAGATAATGGTGTATGCCCAGTTTCTGCCATACTATATTCCAATTTTCCCAGTAGTTTTTTGTCAGATAGTGAGTTCTTATCCCTGTAACTGGGATGTTTGGGTTTATCAAACAGTAGGTTACTATAGTCATTGGCTGCTGAGTCTTGTGCACTCAATCTATTCCATTGATCCACTACTCTATTCCTTAGACAGTACCAAGTAGTTTTAATGACTGGTGCTTTGTAGTACAGAATAAAATCTGGTATTGCTAGGCCACCTTCCCTAGCATTTTTTTTCCCATTAATTCTGTGTTCTGGACCTTTTGTTCTTCCAAATAAATTTGGTTACTATTTTTTTCTAGCTTTATAAAGTAATTTTTTTGGTAGATTGATTGGTATGGCACTAGATATGTAATTTAATTTAGGTAAAATTGTCATTTTTATTATATTAACTCAACACAGCCATGACCAATTGTTTTTCCAATGAGTTAGATTTTACTTTATTTGTGTGAAAAGTGTTTTGTAGTTGTGTTCATATAGGTTCTGGGTTTGTTTTGGCAGGTAGATTCCCAAATATTTTATAATATCTACAGTAATGTTAAATGGGATTTCTCTTTCTATCTCTTGCTGTTGGATTTCATTAGAAATATATAGGAATGTTAAGGATGTATTTGGGTTTATTTTGTATCCTGCAACTTAGCCAAATTTATTTATTGTCTCAAGTACTTCTTTGCTTGATTCTCTAGGATTCTCTAGGTATATCATCATATCATCTGCAAAGAGCAATAGTTTAGTCTCATCTTTGCCTAATTTGTTTCCTTCATTTTTTTTTCTAATTACTACTGCTAACATTTCTAGTACCAGAGATAGTGGACATCCTTGTTTCACCCCTGATCTTATTGGAAATCCACATTACATATAATACTTACTTATTGCTTTAAATAGATGCTACCTATTATTTTAAGGAAGATTCCATTTATTCCTCTACTTTCTGGTATTTTTAATATGAATAGTTGTTTTATTTTGTCAAAAGCCTTTTCTGCATCCATTGAGATAATCATATGTTTTCTGCTAGTTGTATTGTTGATATGATCGATTATACTGATGGTTTTCCTAATATTGAATCATCCTTGCATTCCTTGAATAAATCCTACCTTATCGAAGTGTATTATTCTTGTGATCAGTAGCTGTACACATTTTGCTAATATGTTATTTACATTTTTTGCATCTATATTCATAAGGGAAATTGGTGTATAATTTTCTATCTCTGTTTTGTCTCTTCCTGATTTAGCTATCAGTACCATATTAGTATCATAAAAAAGAATTTGGTAGTACTCCTTCACCAATTTTATGAAACAGTTTGTAGACCATTTGGAACCAATTGTTCTTTCAATATTTGATAGAATTCACTAGTAAATCCATCTGGCCCTGGGGATTTTTTTTCTAGGGAGTTCGCTGATGACTTGTTCGATTTCTTTTTCTGAGATGGAGTTATTTAAGTAATTTACTTCCTCTTCAATTAATCTGGACAATTTATATTTTTGTAAATATTCATCCATTTCACTAAGATTGTCAAATGTATGTGCATTCAATTGGGCAAAATAATTCCTAATTATTGTTTTAATTTCCTCTTCATTGGAGACAGATTTACCCTTTTCATTTTTGATACTCATAATTTGTTTTTTTGCTTTCTTTTTTATCATATTGGATATTTTTACTGGTATTTAAAAAAAATCAGCTCTTAGTTTTATTTATTAGTTGAATAGTTTTCTTAAATTCAATTTTATTAACCTCTCCTTTGGTTTTCATAATTTCTAATTTAATATTTATTTGAGGATTTTCAATTTGCTCTTTTTTCTAGCTTTTGCAGTTGCATGCCTAATTTATTGACCTCCATTTTCTCTATTTTACTCATGTATGCGTTCAGGAATATAAAACTTCTCCTAAGAACTGCCTTTGCTGCATCCCACAAGTTTTGGTATGTTGTCTCATTATTGTCATTCTATTGAATGAAGTTACTTATTGTTTCTATAACTTCTTGTTTGACCCACTCATTCTTTAGGATTAAGTTATTTAGTTTCCAATTAGTTTTTTATCTATCCTTCCACGGCCCTTTATTACATATAATTTTTATTGCATCACGATCTGAGTAGCATGCATTGAATATTTCTGCCTTTCTGCACTGAACTGTGAGGTTTTTATGCCCCAGTACATGGTCAATTTCTGTGTATATGCCATGTACCACTGAGGAGAAAATATATTGCTTTGTGTCCCCATTCAGTTTTCTCCACAGGTCTACCATATCTACCTTCTCTAAGATTCTAATTACTTTACTTTTTTGTTGCTTATTTTGAGGTTAGATTTATAAAGTTCAGAGAGGGAGAGGTTGAGGTCCCCCACTAGTATAGTTGTGTGCAGCAGCAAGCACCCTAGCATACTCAGGATGCCTGCTAACACATGTTCTTAGATCTGCTTTTCTAAAGGAAAGAAAATCAAAATGGGTTAACAATCTTACTTTAATCAAACAGATTTTATTTACTTAGTTCAGGGGGAAAAGTTAATACCCTGAACATTAGAGAATACAAACAGAATACAAATGGAAGTTAAAAGCAGGCAGAGAAACAGATCAGCAGACAGGGCTTCCAGCTGTCTGCCTGTTACATCCATACCTATTTACTTACCAGAGAAGAAAGAAGCAATATCTGGGTTTTCAAAGCCTATATATATATATATATATATATATATATATATATATATATATATATATATATATATAGCCTTCTCCTGGCTCAGAGAATGTCATAACCCTCTTGACCCACTGCCCAATCACAAAGTAATAAGGTGAAGATATTCCTGAAAAACTAGCCTCCTGTCACAGGCTCCATGTGATCACATTCAGCCTTTTAGGGGCAGAGTATATTTTCAAATCAGGGAAATTTTTCAGAATCGCTTAAGCCAATCAAATGGCCAAGGGGCAGGGAAGATCTTCAGATTCCCATTCCCATAATATTTTGCTATCTATTTCTTCTTCTACCTCCCTTAACTTCTCTAGGAATTTGGATGCTATACTGCTTGGTGCATAAATGTTTAGTAATGATACTGCTTCATTTTCAATGGTGCCTTATAGCAGGATATATTATACTTCCTTATCTCTCTTAATGAGACATATTTTTGCTTTTGCTTTGTCTGAGATAGGGATTACTACCCCTGCTTTTTTAAAAAAAACAATTTTTTTGTTTATTTTTAGTTTAAACATTCATTTCCACAAGATTTTGAGTTACAAATTTTCTCCCATCTCTCCTCTACCCACCACCCCAAAACAATGATCCCACTGAATACCCTCTCTCCCAATCTGCTCTCTCCTTTATCCTCCCCCACCGTCCCTCCAAATTTTGAGTGGGGCAGGATTGTTCTCCACATCCCAGAGCCTGTGTATCTTATTTCCTAGTTGCATGTAAAATAATAATAATAATAACAATAATAATAATACATGCATATACACATACATATTTTTAAACATATGATTTGAAAATTTTGAATTCTAGATTCTTTCCTTTCTTTCCTTGTCACATACCCTTACAGTGAAGATAAGCAATTCAATATAGGTTGTATGTGTATAGTTACACAAAATATGTCCAAAGTGGATATATTGTGAAAAACTGACTGTATTTCCCTCCATACTATTCAGCCACCATTTGTTCTGTTTTCTACTTTGACCCTGTCCATTTTCAAAACTGTTTGCTTCTAACTGCCATTCCCTCCCCAATCTCCCTTTCCTTCTATAATCTCCCCTCTTATCCCCTTCCCCCCTACTTTCCTGTAGGGTAAGTTATTCAATTTAGTGTGTATGTTATTCCCTCCTGAAACCAAATTCAATTACAGTAAGATTGACCCATTCTCTTTTGCCTTCCTGTTCTTCCCCTCCATTGTAACACTTTTCATTTGTTTCTTTTATATGAGATAATTTTCCCTATTCTGTCTCTCCCTGTCTCCTCTTATTATATTCTTCTCTCAGCTCTCAATTTCACCTTTTCAATATCATATCTTCCTATTCAATTGATCCTGTGCTCTCTTTGTATACCTGTACACACATATATACATACTCACATTTGTATCCATACACTAATATACCCTCCTATATAGACATATATGTATCTATAATAATGTGTGTGTCTCTCTGTGTGTGTGGGATATATATATATATATATGTGTGTGTGTGTGTGTGTGTGTGTGTGTGTGTGTATATGTACATATATATATATATATATATATATATGTAGATAGATAGATAGATATACATACATATACACATTTATATTCCCTTCAACTAGCCTCACATTGAGAAAAGTTTCATAAGTTACAATTATCATTCTTCCATGTAGGCATGTAAATAGTTTAATTTTGACAGGTTCCCTATGATTTCTTTTCCCTCTTTACCTTCTCATGCTTCTCTTGCTTCTTATATTTGAATGTAAAATTTTCTATTCAACTCTGTTTTATTTTTTTTTCCATCAAGAATGTTTCAATGTCCTCTATTTCATTGAATGACCATATTTTTCTGCTGAAACGTTATGCTCAGTTTTGCTAGGTAGGTGATTCTTAGTTTTAATCTTAGCACCTTTGACCTCCGGAATATCATGTTCTAAGACCTTTGATCCCTTAGTTTAGAAGCTTCTAAATCTTCTGTTATCCTGATTGTGTTTCCATAATATTCAAATTGTTTCTTCTTGAGAATTGGAGAGCATTATAAAATGCAAAATGTATAACCTTGAGTACATTAAATTGAAAAGTTTCTGTACAAACAAAGCCAATGTAACCAAGATTAAGAGGGAAGTGGGAAATTGGGAAAGAATATTTACAACCAATGTCTCTGATAAAG
>CM053581.1:11280139-11318686 GCA_028627135.1 Pseudochirops cupreus | reverse complement strand
ATCGATCTATCTATCTATCCATCATCTATTCTATCTGTCCATCTATCTATTATCTATTAATCTATCAATTATCTATCATCTATCATCTATCTATCATCTAGTCTATCTGTCTGTCTATCTATCTATCTATCTATCATTTCTCTATGTATCTGTCTGTCTACCTATCCATTATGTAGTCTATCTGTCCATCTATCTATCTATCTATCTATCTATCTATCTATCAATTATCTATCATCTATCTATCTATGATCTATTCTATCTGCCCATCTATCTGTCTATCTATCTACCTATCTATCTATCTATCCATTTACTCATTTAGGGCTGGTTTATGTCAAAACCCCAAATATTATTACGAGATTAAAACAAACTCAGTCAAGTGATTGCAATGTAAACATACAAATTGGCATCACATGGCAACATAAAGATAACATTGGGTTTATGATTCGGTTTCCTAAATGCAATTCCCATTTCACTACTTGCTTTCTGTGTGGTCTTATGGGAATTGGTTACCTTGTGAGGGTCTTATTTTCCTCATTTGTAAAGTTGTGGAAATGAGCTAAAAATATTCTGTCTAGTGCTAAAACCTCTAAAACCTGTGAATTTAATTTAAATTAATTCAACAAACATCTCTGAGGGATCATGTGTGTTGTAAGACATTATACTAACTATACTAAGTCCAAGGGAGAGAAAGACAAACAAACAAACCCTGCCTTTGCCAAGTTCATATTTTACTAAGAATACTGATGCGGAGGTGAGGTGTTGGGATAGAAGTTAAGTGTGTACAAAGATATGGAATTACCAAGTATTTAAAATGTAAATTAAAAAGTAATTTTGAAGGTGAAAGAACAGCAGAGTTGATTCAGAAAGTTCTTCTGCAGGGAGTGTTACCTGAAATATGCTTTGAGTGAGCCATTTTCCCAACTTGTACCAATATTTTTAGTTTTGGTCTCCAGGGACCTAGTGATCTCTGAATTCTAGGAATAAATTTCTGTGACTCCGTTTGGAGCCCTTTCACTTCTGAAGCTCCGCCAAAGTGAATCCTATTAACGGCTAACTGGCCAGTCAATCCAATCAGCTTTGAGCAAACGTATGTTCTCGAGTGCCCTCAATGAAAATAGCAGTATTTCCAGAACATTCCTTAACCCCAACACGGGTACTTTGCCATCATTTTGCCTAATATTTATGGGAGGAGTGAGCATAACCTTAAAAACCAAGATACTGAGGAAAACTTGAAGGACTGCCTTCGTCTCCTGGTTAGGCCACTGGAATTCCTTTCCTCCATTCAGAAAGCTTCATTGAATTTCCCCTGAGGCATGGGTTTTTTTCTGGACTCACTCAATGAATACTGGTGCAGAGTCTGGAATCACTATATGCTACAAGGAAGAGTTTCATTCCCTGAAGTTGCCTTTTCTAGGACAATTCCCTTTTAGAAGTTTGACTCCAAGTGGATACTCCAAATGGGAGATTACCTACAATTATCATAACATTGGTTCACAGCTGACTGACTTTAATGATAAACTCTCTCTCTCTTTCTCTCTCTCCCTCTTTGTCTCTGTCTCTCCATGTCTCTTTGTCATTCAGTCTCTCTTTCTCTGTCTCTCTATCTTCTCTGTTGCTCTACCTCTCTCTGTCATCCAGACAGATGTTTGATGTTTAATTCTTTATTCATACAATCACAAGAAGTTTCTGTGGGGTGCCATCTGCATTTATTCAATAGTTAAGTTATCATAATCCTCTTAAATTTATAAAGGGCAGATGGATAGCCCAGTGGATAGATTTCTAGTCAGAAAGAACAATTACTACCTGGGTAACTCTGGTCAGTTCACAATCTCCATCAGCCTCAGTTTTTTTTCATCTTTTAAATCAGGAAGACAATAGTATCTGTCTTAAAAATTGTTTGGAGGTTAATATAGAGATAACATTTGTAAAGTGCTTTGCAAATCATAAAGTATTTTATAAATACTACTAGGTCATAATCATTAGATTTTGATTGTTTCAATTGGTATATCTAGGCATTAAGTGATTCATTGGGATAAGGGTGAGATCCCACACTTAGAGAACAGAGATAGAGATTCTGGAAGAGAAGGAAATGAAGAAGTGCATTCCTCTAGAATCAGGAGTGTATTTAATAGCTGTGTGACCCTGTACATGTCACTGTCCATCTTTGACCCTCAGTTTTCTTACCTATAAGATGATAATAATTTGTTGTTTTGTCATTTCAGTTATCTCTGACTTTCTGTCCCCATTTGGTGTTTTCTTGGCAAAGATTTTGAGAGTAGTTTGTCATTTCCTTCTCTGTCTCATTTTACAGATGAAGAACTGAGGCAGATTTAAATGACTTGACCAGGGTTACATGACTAGTGAGCATCTGAAGTCAGATTTGACCTCATGAAGATATCTTCCCGATTTCAAGTTTAGTGCTCTACTCACTTCACCACCTAGGATATGTCATTGTAAATTATTATAATTATTATTGTTATCATGTTTATTCAGCAACATTTTCAATGAATTCACAAACATTCTCAGGGAATTAAATAGTTCATATCTAATTTTAGTGACAAATTGTTTCAAGATTTACAAAAGTTTTTATATGTTAGTTCACTTAATCCTTGAAACAGCCTTGTGAGGGAGGTGCTCTCATTGTCTATGATTTATAGCTGATGGAACCAAGGCTGAAACAAATGACAGGGATTGTCCATGATTCCATACCCTGATATAAGAGAGGCAGGATTTGAACCCTGCTCTTTGAGGTTCCCTTTAAGGCAAACTCTCTACCCACTCCATTAGGAATCCTGTGTTGTCTCTGGCTGTTCTGTGTTACCTAGCTATGTGGCAACCGCACGCTGCCTTCGGGAACTCTCTGTGTAAGTTGCTAAAGCTGAAAAATACCCTCTACAGGCCATGTGCTTATCAGACTCTGAATCTAGCCAGGTTGGTTTTCAGATGAAAGTCACTTCATCTATGGCTTGGCTTTTTACTCGTCTCACAGTTAGTTAGTGACAGAGGTATAACTAGGTATATATCTTGCACTGTTTCCATGCACTTTGCTAATAGAAAATAGCTTATTTTATACACTTCTTTTAAATTATTTAACAACTAATACAGTTAACACATACACACACACACACACACACACGCACACACACACACAATGATTGCTGGATGCCAGGCACTATGCTAAGCACTTTCCAATTACTATCTCATTTGATCTGGACTATATGCCTTGGAGATAGATGCTTTATTATTATTCCCATTTTATTAATTTGTTTATTCCCACTATTCCCAGATGGAGAACTGAGGCAAAAATCAAAGGATTACCCAAGGTGACATGGCAAGTATCGGAGGCTGGATTTGAACTCAGGTCTTCCTGATTCCAGTCTCAATGTACTACCCACCTCATTGCCTAAATTTATTCTGGCTTTGGTCTGCTATTATGGGAAGAGGCTCTGACTGGGTCACAAACAACTAGGTTCCTAATCTGCCTTTGATCCTTATTAACTCTGTGGTCATGGGAAAGCCATTTCATCTGCAGCAACTCTGATGTAAAAGAATGATAATATTGCATTTGCTGTTTTACTAATTAATAGCAGATTTGAACCAGAGTATAATGAAAGATCAAGATGCTGGTCAATGGTTTTTCATCATTCAAGTGAATTTCAAGATGTCTCCTAATAGACTATGACCATCTTGAAGTCAGTTGCTAGTGCCTTTTTTTGTTTTTATTTGAAGAAACCCTGGATGGTGACTTACACATAAATAGAAGGGGAAAACACCTGTTGAATTTAACTAAATTCTGAATCAAAAGATTAAAGTGAAAAGAATATCTATTACTAGCCAATGTAACTTTTCATGCATAGCATTTACCTATAATGTTAAGGTTTGCATGTATGTATATATATATATACACATATACACACACATATACACACATGTACATATACAATATGCACATATATGTATACATATACATATGTACAATATATGTGTGCATATATATGTATATAATGTATTATATAATTTATCTATCTAATCAGAGAGAGAGAGGGAGAGACAGTGACAGAGAGACACAGAGAGAGAGAGCGAGCCCTATTTTGATTTCTGATGAAGAAGCTCAAACAGGGACATTAACAGATTTTCCCAGGGACATAAAGTTAGTAAGTGTCTGAGGTAGGATTGAATTCAAGTCTTCCTGACCTTCTCATGCCTCATCGAACTCCAAGTCCCCTCAGTCTCTTGACCTCAATGTCTTCCTCAATTCCTCCCTCTGTCTCAGCCAAACCTGTCCATCCAAACTGTCTCCAAGATTTGTTGATTTCACTATCTCATACAACATCGCCCTTCTTTCCTTCGACACTGCCATAATCCTAGCACAGATCTTCATCATCTTACTTTTGGACTATTCCAATGCCTTTCTGCTTGATCTTCCCACTTCAAATCTCCCCTGACTCCAGTCTATCCTCCATTCATCTGCCAAAGTGCTTTCCTAAAGTATAGATCTGAATACATCACCACTCTAATATATGACCACTCAAATACAGGTGCCTGTGCATGCACACACACACACACACACACACACACACACACACACACACACACACACACACACACACACATACTCTAATGGCTCTATAAAGCTCAGTTAGGTGTTCGAAGCCTCTCATAATCTGATTGTACTTTTCATCTCTTTCCATTATTCTTCCACATATATATGCTTCTAAACCATGCCATTGACCTCCCTGCTTTTCCTCCCATAAGACATTCAGTTTCCTGATTCTTAGCACTATCACTGTTTCCTATGTGTAGCAACCTCTTGCTTCTCGTCTCTGCTTCTGACTTCCCTCATGTCTCTGATGAAACAGCACTTTTTACAAGGACCTTTTTTCTATCCCTCAACCCCCAGGCCTCCCTCTGGTCACTATTTCCAATTTATTTCTTGTAAAGTTTTTTTTTTCCTTACATATTTGTTTGCATGTAGTTTCCTTCATGAGACTACGAGTCTCTGGAAGAAAGGACTGTTTTTAAAGTATTCATGTTATTTCATTTCCCCCTCATATCTGCAGTGTTAGCATACTGCCTGTCACATGATAGGCTTTTAATATTTTAATAGATGTTTACTGACCGACTGAAGACAAGTCCAACATTCTCTCTACCTGTATATTGACTTAACTGCTAACAAAGGAAGTAGCAAGGGATTATTATTATTTTTTTTTTGGTACTGCAGTGCTGAATAAGTCTATCCCTGTTTTTCCTAACATTCCTCTTATCCAGATGAAATTCTCCCAAATATGCATTGGTATGCAGTGAGTGAAGGCTTATTGCATCAGAAGCCAAGAAGTACAGAATTCAGATAAATTAGTAGATCAGGATAGGATGTCTCAAGCATTTGCTTGGGAAATTTAGTGATCTCTTTCCTTCCATGGGGAAGAGAACTATACCAGAGTGATACGCATCTCAGTTTACTAGGGAGTGAAAAGACTTGGTCTCCAATGCCCACTTTTCCATTAATTCATAGTACTAGTTATGTGAATATGGAGGAATCTGGAGTCCCAGTGTGCTTATCTGTAAAGAAGGGCTTGGCAGTCTTTATTGTCTATTTTCTAGGCCTCTGAAAAGAAAATGTGGTTCTGCCTTTTCATTGGACCTTGATTAGATAGACAGGAAGCAGAGATGGGTTTGAAGAGTACTGAGGGGACCTGATTTCAAACCTCAGGAGAATCACTTAAAGAACTCAAGGATATTTAGTCTAGAAAAGTGAAAAGTATCAGGGGATGGAGGAGATAGTTGCTCTTTTCATTTATTTTAAGGCCTACTGAGTAGAAAAAGGATTGCTTCTACACAGAAGGCCAAATTAGGAGCAATGGGGTGGAATATGGGAAGGAGAAAATTTATACTGGATGTCTGGGGGAATACAAAACAACACAGCAAACAAAAATCTTTCTAATAATCACCTGTTCCCTCCTGCCCCTCCAAGTGGAGACAGTGATAGAGAAAGGACATTCTTGTTCGTATACAGATTCTTGGCCAAATGGTCTCCATCATCCATCCCATTTCTGAATTTCTATGATTACATGAAAATATGAGCTCTTAGTGGTGTTATATTAGTGCTCTCTTTAGCCTAATTTATATAATGGGATCCACTGAAATCAAATAACATGGGAACCTTAATGAGAATCTATGGCCATTTAGTTTTGACTTTGATACAGGATTTCAAGAATTGCTTGGCTGTTGATTTCACTTTCAGTTTATCTGTATTGATTGATAGGCCCCAAACTGGAGTGAGTGTGTGTGTGTGTGTGTGTGTGTGCGCGTGTGTGCGCGTGTGTGCGTGTGTGTGCATGTGTGTGTGTGTGCGTGCGTGTGTGTGTGTGTGTGCGTGCGTGTGCGTGTGTGTGCAGATTCTCCCTCCTGCAGAAATACTCATCTCTATCTCGCTACACATCATCACTTAAACACACACTTCCATAAATTCTTGCTTAACAGCTGTATCAGAATTAGGTGGGAGAGCAGTATGACTATTCAGTTCTGCTTAGAGAAACAGGCAGCAATGTTTCTTCTGGTAAAGCAAAATGAGAGGAACCAGCAACCTGTAAGATGATACATCAGAAGACAGCTGCAGCAGCACCAGAAACAATAACAGCAAATGATTTACGTATCTTAGTTCATGTATTTCACAAGACAGTATATTAACAGAGCATTATTATTATTATTATTATTATTATTATTATTATTATTATTTTACATAAAGGGAAAAGAGGCTTGGAGTGGTAAAAGGACTATCCACATAAATATACATATATGTATATGTGTATGTGTATGTGGAGGCAGCTGGGTGGCTCAGTGAATACAACACTAGGTCTCAAGTCAAGAAGATGTGAGTTCAGATTTGACCTCAGCACTCATTAGATCAGTGACTCTGGGCAACTCACTTAAACTCTGACTTAATCCACTGGAGAAGGAAATAGCAAACAACTCCAGTATCTTCACCAAGAAAACACCATATGAGATCACAAACAATTGAACATGACTGAACCACTGAACAAGCTATGTCTGTGTATATTGTGTGTATGTTTGTACACATATGCATACATTTATCTACTTATGATACATGCATATGCATATGTATGTGTGTACACATGCATATGCTCAGACATATACATATATTTGAGGTATACACAAAGATGTGTGTGTGTCTGTGTGTCTGTGTATGTGATGGGCAATGCCTTTTCCCCCTTTTTTTAATCCCCAGTGTTCAACCTATAGTTGTGACTTATTAATTTCTTGTTCATGATAATTATTATAGGCCACTCTTTGGCCAAAATTGTATAGTGGAGTTTTAAAGTATAGCCTAGATCATATATTTTTTGAATGAAAGGAAATCTGATTCTGAGATCTGTCCTTGTTCTTGTATCTCTGACAAAACCATGCTAATCTGTGGCTAAAATCATGCTAAAGCTTTGAAGAACAATGGATTTAAAAGAAAAGCATAATGTCAGCCTAACCCATTTACGTGGCTGACGTGTGTGTGTGTGTGTGTGTGTGTGTGTGTGTGTGTGTGTGTATGTGTGTGTGGGAAGGAGAGAGAAAGAGAGAGAGAGAGAGAGAGACAGAGAGAGAGAGAGAGAGAGAGAGAGAGAGAGAGACACAGGGACCAAGAGATAGAAACAAGAGACGGAGCAGAAACAGAGACGCAGAGAGAAATAGAGAAAAAGAGAGATCTAAAACACAACAGACAGATGAGTAGAAATAAATAGGGAGAGATGGAGACAGAAAAATACAGAGAGTCTGAGAGAGATAGACATAGATAAAGAGAGAGACAGAGACACAGAGATCATGTTTTTTGTTTTTGTTTCTCTAAGTACATGAAGAATTGAATAACATAGCAAGAAAAAAATGCCCCCCACCTTATATAACTCCTTTAATTTAACCTCATATAGCTCCTTTAATTTCATGTACAAAAGATAAGAGCTGGATTGAAATCATACTTTATAAAATATGACATCAAATCCATGTCTTCTCATATAGCACAATGTCTCCTTCCTGGAGAGAGAGCTCTTTTCATTGACATTTCAGTAAAAAAAAAAAAAAAAAAAAAAAAAAAAACAAAGACCCAGGCTGTTTAAGTCTGAATTTCATAGTATTGGAGGAAGCTGAGATGCTTTGTGATCCAATCACCAAGGAAACAACAATTAGAAGGAAAGGAATCAGAAAGTGAGGTGAAGGGGTAGAATAAGTGGGGATAAAGTGAGAATTATGTGTGCAGAGTTTATTGCCTGCTGAATAACACCAATGACGACAACAACAACAACAAAGGAATATAAAAGAATCTGCAATGATAAGTCTCACCAAAGAAACAATGAGGGAAAAATAAATTAGCAATAAAAATACACAGAACTAAAGAATGATATAGAAGAAGAGAAGCAAAAAAATATTAAAATACATGGTCACTACACAATGAAAACATGCTGATCTCAAAGAGAGGTTGTTTAAAGAAAATAAATGATCAAAGGTCTCCCAGCAGATCACAGCAGGGCAACAAAATCTCAAAACGATAATTAAGAAAGTAATAGAAGAAAATTGCCCAGAATTTTTTAACTTAGAAAATGAAATTCCAATTGAAAGAATTTGTGGACCACTTTCAGGGGAAAAACAACAACACTTACAACAAAGAAAACCAAGACTGCAAACTCTAAGACACAGAGTAGTTTTATTTAAAATTCAATTTAAAACAAGTTCTGAAAGTGATCAGGAAAAAAGACCTTCAAATACAAAAACGCAAAGTAAAGGTTTATTAAAATAACTCAATTTAAATATCCCAAGACTACTCTGCACCCACTAGAAAACATAGGAAATAATGGAATAATATTTTCTAAAGAGCAATGGAGTTCAGGATGTTGCCCAAAGTGATTGATTTTGAAAATCTGAGGTTTATCATAAATGAGAAAAGATGTACATTAAATAATAAAGAGGTTTTAGAAAAATTTTGATAAAAAAAACTTATTCATTTTTTTTCTGAAACATTCCAAACAACAGAAATGTAGGAGTGAATAAATACAACAGCCAAGAGCAAAAGAGTAACAAAAGAGATAAAACAACACCTACAATCTATTGTTTACAAATATTAAAACAAAAAAATACACACAATATGAAACTTAAAGGAGAGCAAATATTTCATATACCTCAACTGAAGCAAAAAAAAAAAATAGGAATAGCACGCATGCTACCTGACAAAGGAATGAAAACATTTATATCTCTATATATCAATCTATGTATCTAAATATCTATCTATGTATCATCTATGTGTGTATGTATATTTATGTATACAGATAGATATAGATATAGATACACAGTCATATATAGATAGAGATACACACACGCACAACCACATATATATGTATATTATATATATATATATACATATGTATAATATACATATATATATATGGAGAAACAAGCAAAATATAATCTGCTGAAAGAGTTACAGACAAAGAAACAACATCAGTAATAAACTTTTATCATACAAATGCATTTGAATCCAAATTCAAAATGGAAACATCCGAGATACAAGAAGACATAGATAGTAACATTATGTGACAGAAGACTTCAGCATTTCTTTCTCTGTTTTGTCAATGACTAACAGAAAGAGAAAAAAGAATGGAAAGAAAACAAAGAAATGAATATGTAGTAGGAGAAAATCAGGGTTAAAACTTAGGGTGTTACCTCACTGTGAGCACCTGAAAAGGCCTTAGTCTAAAATGGGCAGGATCTCATATTGCGTTCTGGGTCATCTCCAGTCATCCTGATGAACAACAGGTCACTGGATGCAGATGTCTCTGGAGGAGAAAGCGAAGCTGGTGAGATTGCAGAGCCTTCCCTCATTCAATTCAAAGTTAACTGACATCTTCCAAATGGGATCCTGAAAGAACAGACATATATCTCAATACAAATTGGAAAATAAAATAAAAAAAAAACTGATCAGGTACTGGAGAACAGGGGTTTTATAAATAAATGTTAAAAAGACAGAAATAGTTAATATATCCTTGATAGACAAAAGCAATAAAAATGGTCATTGATTTGGGAATCATGAGGTATACAGATGTAAATAAAGACTGGGCAATGAAATCCTAAATAATGAGTGGACAAAGTAACAAATCATAGAAACATTTAATAACTACATAGATGAAATACCTCATTGGAAAAACAAGTGACCTGGAAAATAGATCCAGGAGAGCTAATTTAAAAATTATTGGTCTACCTGAGAGCCATGATGCAAAAAAGTGTCTAGACACCATCTTTCAAGAAATTATGAAACATAATTGCCCTGAAATTCTAGAACCAGAGAGCAAAATACAAATTGAAAGAATTTACCTATTACCTCTTGAAAAAGATCCCAAAAAGAAAACTCCTAGGAGTATTATAGATAAATTCCAAAATTCCCAAGTCAAGGAGAAAATACCGCAAGCAGCCAGGAAGAGACAATTTGAGTATTGTGGAAATACAATCAGGATAATGCAAGACCTAGCAGCTTCTATATCAAGGGATCAAAGCACTTGGAATATGATATTGTGGGGGTCAAAGGAGCTAGGATTAAAACCAAGAATCACCTACCCAGCAAAACTGAGTATAATGCTACAGGGAGAAAATGTTGTTATTCAATGAAATAGAGGACTTTCAAGCATTCTTGATGGCAAAAAAAAAAAAAAAACAGAGCTGAAAAGACAATTTGACTTTCAAATAGAAGAAGCAAGAGAACCATGAAAAAGTAAATATGAAAAAAAATCATAAGGAACTTATTAAAGTTGAACTATTTACATTCTTACATGGAAAAATGATCATTGTAACTCATAACACCTTTTTCAGTATGAAGACAGCTGAAGGGAATATACATGTACATATGAGTATATATATATACACATACACACACATATATATATGTATACATATACATATATCTATAGGAGGATGTGTGTGTATATAAACATATATGTGAGTGTGGGCATTTGTATGTTCATGGATACACAGGCAGAGGGCACAGGATGAGTTGAATGTGAAGGGATGATATCTAAAAAATACCATTAAGAGGTGATAGAGGAATTTATTGGGAGAAGAAGAAAGGGAGAGACAGATTAGGGTAAATTATCTCATATAAAAGAGGCAAGAGAAAACTGTTACAATGGAAGGAAAGAGCAGGAAGGTGAAAGGGAATGGGACAACCTGATTCTCATTGAATTTTCCCTAAGAAGGGAATAATATACACACACAATTGGGTATCTTACTCAACAGGAAAAATAGAATGGTAGGGGATAAGATGGAGGAGGATAGAAGGGAGAGCAGATATGGGGAGAGGGTAGTTAGAAGAAACAGTTTTTAAAGGGGATAGGGTCTAAGGAAAAAGTAGAATAAGTGGGGGTTGGGATAGGATGAAGGGAGATACACTTAGTCTTTCACAATATAACTACAATGGAAATGATTAGGGTAACTACACATGTAACATCTATGTTGAATTGCTTATCTTCCCAGTGGTGGTGGGTGAGGAGTGAAGTAGGGGAAAAAAATCTGGAAGCAAAGTTTTAAAAACAAATGTTTAAAAATTTGTTTTTTTACATGCACCTGGGAAATAAGATATACAGCTATTGGGGTATAGAAATCTATTTTGCCCTACTAGAAAGTTAGGAGGGTGAAGGGGGAGGATACCAGAGAGAACAGATTGGGGGAATGGGGTATTCAGTAGGTTTGATATTTTGGGGTGTGGCATAGGGAAAAGATGAGGAGAGAAAAATTGTAACTCAAAATCTTGAGGAATTGAATGTTGAAAACTAAAAATAAATCAATTAAAAATTAAAAAAAAGGAGGTCCGAATCTTGAGGAAGGAAATTACGGCTTCAAAATTAGAATTGAGTAAACTGAATCCAGTGAAATTATAAAAGATTTAAAAATGATTAAATGGAAAAATAGAAGAGAAAGTGAAACATCCTATAAGAAAAAGAACAAATTTAAAGAAAAAGATCAAGAATAGAAAATATAAAAATAATTAGACTAACTTAAAGTTATGATCAAAAAAAATTGTGATATAACAACACAAGAAATAATTGAAGAAAATTGTCCTAAAGCATTAGAACAAAGGGGGGGGGGGGTGGAGAGAAACAGAAATAGAAAAAAAAATACATTGATCAGCACTTAAAAGAGATTCTATGAGGAAAACTAGTATCATAGTCAAATTTCAAAAACCCAGGTTGAAGGAAAAAAAAATAATAAAAACATCAAGATTAAAACAGTTTAAATATGATGATGCCACAATTAGAATTACAAAACCTAGCAGCAGAGACACTAAAGAACCATAGGTCTTGGAACACAACATATCAAAGAACAAAAGAACTGGGGCTGTGGCCAAAATTATCATACCTTGCAAAGTTAAGTAGTATTCCAAAAGAAAAAAAATGGACATTTGATAAATATTAAGACTTTCAAATTTTTGTTCTGAATTTAGAAAACTTTGATACCCTTCTACATATATACATGTTATTATTACTGTTATTATTATTATTATTATTATTATTATCCTTTAAACCCATTCCTGATGAAAGTAGATTTGCAGAGTTACCTGCCCTCCTCCCCCATTTAATTTCTCTGTATCAATTCTTTCTCTTGCATGTCATTTGTATAGAATAATTGCTCTTTTAAGCTGTTCCTAAATGGTTTTACTTTTTAAAATCACCCCATATTTGGGTTTACCCCAATCTTTTTTATGAGCCACTGTAGCAGAAAGCACATCTAAGAACTCGTGCTAGCAGCCATCCTGGGTGTACTAGGGTTCTTGCTGCTACAGTGACCCAATTATTGATAAGAATCTCAGGCATATATTTTACATACAGAATCTTCACAGGGGAAGGTGTGGGAATAGGTAAAATAGGGGTACAGAAGGTTGTTCATATTTATGGGAATGGGAGGATGGGGAGGGATCCTTGGAAGGGTGTAGGCAAGTCATAGGAGGGGAAGGTAGAGGGTAGAAGTAAAGTAGAGAAGGCAGGATGAATATGAAATGAGATATGCACATACATAAAACAAATATCAAGAGTAGAATAGATTTGGAAAAGTATGTGTTCTATACATGTGTATATATGTATACATGTATGTATATATCTATAACTATAAAAAATAGATCTAATCTTATTTTAGCCTTCTGAGGGTGTGAAGGAGGTTATGTAAATATGTATAATGATAGAGAAACATGTCTAAAATTTACTGTGGCCTTCTGGGAGTGGGTGGTTAAGGGGAGGGGAAAAAAGAACAAAGTAAAAAAGGGCACAGCAGAGAACAAAAGAAAACTCACAAGGGACCAAAGAAAAGCTGGACAAGTTCTCAACATGAGTATTATTTATCATACAGGCTTTCTTGAAGTGAAAATTTGTTACATATTTTGAATCCTCTCATGTTCTGCTATGCATATGATATATGTTTTTTTCTAACTTTGTATTTAAGTTTTAATATTTAAGCTTGTGATGTGCTTTTGTTTCTTTTCTGTCTTATGTATTTTTGTTCTCACATTTGAACCTAAAATGAAATTTTGAAAAAAAAAACAAAAAAAAAAAAACAAAAAGGATAATTCCTGGGTTTAAATTTAGAATCTTCTACTTATTGACTGAGTGACCTTGGGTAAATTTTTTCACATCTCCAAGCTGGTATTTTTTTCATCTGTAAGAGGAAGTTGGTCTTTCTTTAATTCTATCATTTTACAATCTTGTGATCAATATGATTCCTGACAGATCAAGATTAATGATAACATGAGCCTATTTTTAAATCAATGGGAATCTAGATACTTCATTATAAACTAGGAGGACTGACAGAGAATTGAGTGGATAGAATAAAAAGTGAACTCGATTTGAAGTTAGAAGAGACATGGTTCTCTCTTAATTTTGTTGTTATTTTTTAGTCCTTTAGCCATCTTTGATTCTATTTCCCCATATGGACTTTTCTTGGCAAAAATATAGGAGTGGTTTTTCATTTTCTTTTGTAGTGAATTAAGTGACTTGCTCAGGCTCATACATGCATGGAATGTTTCATGTGGGATTTGAACTCAAGTCTTGCTGACTTCAAGCCCAACACTCTACTGAAGCACCTAGTTGCCTCCAATAAGAAACTATATTATGCAGAAATGAACTATAGACAATAAACACATGTCTGTAATAAACTTATATCATCCAAATGAATTAGCATCCAAATTCAAAAGGGAAATATAATCTCAGGGACAAGAAGACATAGATTGTAGTATAATAGTGACAAGAGATGTCAGTTTCAATATCCCTTATTTATTACCTGTGTAAGGGTAGTCAGTGGAGCTAGAGAATTGGAATTTGAGTGAGGAGGATCTGAATTTCAACCCACTCTCAGATACTTACTATCTATGTGACCTGATGGCAGTTCTTCTGCCTACCTGTTTCCTCATATGTAAAGTGGTGATGATAATAGCATCTACAGACCAGAGTTTTAGAATGATATGAGAAGATATATGTAAAATGTTTAATACAATATCTAGTACCTAATAAGTACTTAATAAATATTTCTTTCCTTCCTTTCTATTTTTCTTCCTTCTTTCTGAATCATGGAAGTTGGTATTTTTATAGTATTAAGGGTATATTGACTCTTTCATAGGAATCTCATGAGAGAGAGTCAACCTACTGAACTAACTTGAAGGAAGGAAGACCTCGTTTTCATTAGACCACTGCAAGGTAGGGCATAGCAATTAGCATGTCTACTCTATATATTCAGAAGCAGAGTCAAGAAGTGGATAAAAAGGTAGTCTCAATGAGAAAAAGTCCTGGGTTCAAGTCTTGCTTCTGATATGTACTAATGGTATAATTCTAGCAGCAAATAATAACTCATTAAGATTATGTTACAGAGAGGTGACAATGTATATTAGTAGAGAGAGCTTTCTCATCTAAGATTTCACAATACTAAGGAAATATGTCTAGTCCCTGCCCTAGCTAAAGATGAGTATTCCTGATTTTAATATTTACCAAAAGAATGACCCTAAGGCAGCTAGAAGGTTCAGTGCATAGAGTGCTGGACTTGGAGACCAGTAGACATAAATTCAAATCCAGTCTGAGACACTTATTAGCTGTGTGATCCTAGGCAAATCATTTAACTTCTGTTTGCATTAATTCAATGGAAAAGGAAATGAAAAAGCACATCTTTGCTGATAAAACTCCATGGACAATAGTGTCAAAGGGGTCACAAAGAGTCAGACAAAACTGAAGGAATGGATAATTAATGACAAGAGTGACCTTGATCACCTATCTGGATCCAGGATTCTTCATCTACGAAAGGAAAATATTGGAATAGATTCTGCTATAAGGTTCTTTCCCTCTCACGTCCATGATCCTTTGAAACAGAGGTTCCAAGGTAAAGTGACTTGTGAAACTTCACAAGGCTGGAGCCACCACAATGGTGTGGCCAAACCACTGTCCAAGGTTCCTTGACTGGTGGGTAAGTCTTTGGTCCACATCCTTGTGTGCTGTCACTGCCATCGTAAGTTCTGAAAAATAAATTCCATAAACAAATAAGCTTCCTTAATTTAAATATCAGGAAGGATATATATATATATATATATATATATATATATATATATATATATATATATATATATATATATTTAAGGAAACTTGGGTGCAGGAGTAAGATTAAAGCCCCTCTGGGGGAGAAGGCAAGCAAAGATAAAGGGCAAGCAGCTCCATTGGCACATTTAGTGTTTGAGTGAGGTGGAATAGGCTGAGAAGATTATGCAAATCACCCTGAATCAGAATCAAAGCTTGTTAGAGGACAAGCATCTTCCTAAGGTAGGCAATTAACACAGAAGTAACAAAGTTTTCACATGTAAATAAGAAACCTACAAAGAAACCAAACTCCTCTTTGAGGTGACTAGTGGAAAGCTTTCAGAAGAAAATAAAGGCATGGTTCATAGGGTCATAAATTTAGCACTATAAGGTATTGCGGAAGACATCTGGTCACCTTGCTTCATTTAATCAATGAGACAAACATGGATTTAAAACCAGAGGGTGTGTTAGTTGGCACCTTCCCCCACAGATTCATTTTATGGAGGAGCTGACCAAGGTCTAGGGAAGATAGGTGACCTGACCACTGTCCAATATTTGAACCCATATCCTCTCCCTTGAAATCTGGCATTCTTACTGGCCAATCACTCTGCCTTTCAGTTTCCCTGAGCCAATGAGCATCCACCTGAATTAAACTTTTATTCTTTCATTCTTTTCCATTGTCTATCTCTTCTGAAATGGCAAGGGAAGGATAGTATATATAAAAGAGCTCTGGATTATAAATTAGTCAACCTCATGACTGGTTCCCAAAGATACTAATTAGTTGTAAGCAGGGTTATGTTGGTAAATGTTTAACAACTGGCTCTCTGAAAAATAAAATATACATGAAAACATTTAAACTTAATTATTAATATCGTTTTCTCTATTACTATCTTACATCTAGACAATAAAATAATAAACCAAGCTCTTATTAGTAGCTTTTGGACATTTGTAAGGTGTAAATGCTCACACTGAAAATTTAACAATCTGTTTCTAAGCCAGTGCATGCTAATTTAAGGACATAACTAGCTATAAGTTTCAGAGACAATTTCTTCCTATACAATGTAATTCTTTCCAAGCCTACAATAATTTTTTTTAATCATCCACTATGTGCAATATTTCTATATATCTGAGATATTTATTTAGGGCATTCTTTCCCATGATTGACTGAAAATCAGTCATGACTTATGTGGATACAAAGTTGCCCTAGGGGTTAATAGTAAATGTTACTTTCCCAGCTCCCCCCACCCCCCACGGGGGTTTGAGTCTTATTCTTAGCCCATCCTGTAACTTGAGGGTGCTTTACTGCCCCTTCCCCTTTTCTTGAAATACCATGCAACCTGTACCAAAAGAATTGCTTTTGTCCCCCTTATCCTGTGTCATTCATCTTCCCCAACCTGTGTCATTCATCTTCCCCATTGTGTGTCATGACAATTTCTCCTTATCTTGCAAACAACTACCTTCCTCACTTTGTTTGTACTTATCCAGTCCCTAAATCTCTAACCCTCATTAGAAACCTTAAAATTACATCATCATCCTTTAGGCTATGTATCTTTCTGTGTATATAAGTCTGGTCCTCGTCTTATATCAATGTCTTTGTTTAGCTCTTTCCTAAGTCTCAGGCCCATATGCTTTTGTGTCAATGAAGCTCACTCTGGCTAAAGCGAAGATCTGATTGAATTCTTTCAAAAATTCTGAACCAGCTCTTACAACGCTGACTTTGTCAATGAGGACAAATCTTGCATAACTCTCATAGAAATCTTTAAAAAATCACACTCCAGGGTGTTTCTGACATCCTGGAGAACTTTTTATTTTTTTATTTTTTTTTACATCAGGAAGATGCCCAGAGACAAGACATTTCTACTCAACAAATATTCATTAAGCATTTCCTGTGTATCCAGCATTATGCCCTACACACAATGGAGATAGTAAAAGCCAATTCATCATCATCTGTTTTCTATTCTTTGGTTACAACTCTTGTCCATTTTTCCTTTTTGTTCATATATTTCTTTGATGACATCTTCCATTCCCATTCTCCATCATAATTTCAAATGTAGAGTATGTTGGGCCCTATTAAGCCTGAACCATAGTGAATCTGGAGTATTCCTTGACTTTCTAACAGTCTGGGCATAAGAACAAAAGAAGAATCAAACACCACTCTTAAAAAGCTTACATTGTGCTTTAGGGTGGTCTTGAGCTTGATATAGGAAAATTGATTGTAAGGATCATTGGTTGATACTGGGAAAAGAGCAGTAGTTTTATCTAAGAATCACTTGCCTGGAATAGTTCATCGCCATTGTACATTAATTTCATGATGGCATGCTTGCCTGGGTTCTAGATAATGGACATTGCTCTCATACCTCACTAGCCACCAATGTAGTGAATCAAGGTTTTGTGCTTGCTGCCATGCTTTTTAGTGTCATGTTTTCAGGCACACTGTCCAATTATTTCAATTCTGATGAACACAAAATCAAGGTCAGTTACCCCACTAATTGTAAATTCTTCAATTTGAAAAGATCACAAGCAAAGACCAAAGTTAAGGGAATGTTGGTGCATGATGTTCTATTTGCAAATGATTGTGTACTCAATGCTGCCTCTAGAATTGAGATGCAGCAAAACATGGATCAATTATCTGCTGTTTGTGCTCATTTTGGCCTAATAATTAACATCAACAAAACGCCAGTGCTCCACCAGCCACCACTGCACCATTTTTACATAGAACCATTGGTTACAGCAAATGGAGAAGTTTTGAATGCCATGGATAAGTTCACTTATCTTGGTAGTGTATTTTCCAGGGATATACACATTGATAATGAGGTTGATGCATTCATTGCCAGAGCTAGCTCAGTGTTTGGGAGGTTTCAAAGGAAACTATGGGAGAAAAAAGGTATTAGATTGAATACCAAACTGAAGGTCTACATAGTTGTTGTGCTGACCTCATTGTTGTATGCCTGTGAAACCTGGGCAGTCTACCAGCTCCATGCCAGGAAATTGAATCACTTCTATTTGAATTGGCTTAGAAAAATTCTGAAGATCACCTGACAGGATAAGCTACCAGACACTGAGGTCCTTTCTGTAACTAAACTGCCAAGCATTCAAACTCTGCTGCAGAGAGCACAACTCCAATGGTCTGGCTACATTGTTCATATGCAAAACATATGCTTGACAAAATGACTGTTTTACATAGAGAGTTCACATGGTAGTCAGAAGAAGTGATACAAGGACACTCTCAAGGTCTCTTTCAAGAACTTTGGAATTTATTGTGTGACATGGGAGACACTGGCATAGGTCCCCTCAGCATGGCATGCCCGCATCAGAGAAGGTGCTGTGCACTATGAGCAAAGTAGAATTAAAACAGGTCAAAGCAAATTCAGGATGCACAGATTTGGAGAATCTATCCCAAATGTTCACACAGACTATTTGTGCCAACTTGTGGTAGAACATTCTGAGCTTGTATTAGTCTGATCAGTCACAGTCAGATACGTATAAAATTGACTTAATATAGTGATGCCTCTTTGAGCTTAAATCTTGCCTCTGGGACAAGTCACTTTATCTCCCTCAGTTTTCTGACCTATACCATGGGGAGGATGGGGGAAATATCTCTGATTGTCCTTCCATGACCATTTGTGGACAGAAGAGGTAACAGTACAAAACTACAAACAAGGGGATAAGTAAAGGCTTCTGGTGGGAGATGACCCATGAGTTGAGCTTTATAGGGAGCTAGGAATTCTAAGAGGTAGAAGTGAAAAATAAATACATTGGAGTCATGGAGGTATGGGTGGACCTAATAATCTCTAAAGTTCCTGCCAAGTATGATATACTGTGTGAAACAAATAGTCAATGTTCAGCTCATCATGAAAGTTTTCTGTTTACCTTTTGCTATGAATCTTGTATCTACCACTGTCGCAAAAGCTCTTCAGTCATTTCTACTTCATTGTCAAGTCAACTGCCTTTATAAAACTAAAGGTTCATTATCATCTTCTTGCCCCTTGATGAATTTTGTCAATACATAACGACAGAAATGCATAATAGAATTCTGCCTTTGAAAAATGACTTTAAAAAAATGGATTAGTAACCAAGTGATCTTTGAATTCTGTACTATCTTACATGAGAAGGATACATGTCAGGGCTAAGTAGAATAGAGGCAGTTAGGAAGCTAAATATGAATTTTAATTGCCCAGAAACTGATTAGTGGATTTGAATCCCCCTTCCAGAATCACCAGAAAGGTCTGTGGTTTGAATTATGATGTACAGGAAATGACTCCTGGTTAGAAAGACATTAGGAGCTTATTGTAAAGATATTCAAGGGCATGTAGAAATCACCTTGACTCTTGACTGGTGAATATTCACACACTGGGCTCAGTTCTGGGAAGACTTGGCTGATACTTTCTGGTGTGCCATAGTGATTTCTGAAAGTAAGATAGGAAAATGCCTCTTACTTTTTGAATGATGTCAAAGTCCAGTGATGTTGGTGGTGGGAGGGAGGAGAGATTAATCTAGCCTCCTTCCACTCAGATGGGAGACAGCCAAAATACTATCCTTGGGAAGTCAAAATATTATGTAATTTTAAAAAAATCCAATTTTCCATACTTTTTCTTGCTTAGGTAATTTTTTTTTAAAAGGAACCTGCAGGACCTAGGGAAAACATATTCATGGAACTAGAAAAGACAAACTCAAATGTGCATGAAAATTGTACGGTACGTGAGGAAGGAAAGGAAGTTACCAAACTTGGTACCTGCCTAGTTTGATGCATCAGGACACAGCTTGAACATTTCTAGCTAATCCACAAACCAATAATTAAACTACTTTTTCCTTCTAAGATTGAACCTAAGAATTTCTACCCTCCACATCTACAGAGAGTCTGAGACTGGAGTCTTGGCTTCATCATTCAATGTCATTTTCTTAAGGCATTCTGCAAACTCCATGTCTTTCTGTCATGTGCATTCAAGAACATAAATAAGTGTATCATGCAATCATGCAACCTGAATATCCTAGGATATTCTCAGATTTGAGGAAAGAAAGTATACTTCCATTTAGTCTTTGAATAAAAATTGACTTTTTTGGGATTTTGAATACCAACTTTTCTTCACAAAACTATGATGACATACATATAAAACAGAAGAAAACAGCTTACATGTGTCTAGATCTATTAACTCAGAGATCTGTAGATTTTCTTAATGCCTGTCCCTCATTTTACAGATGAGAAAATTATATTCTTGGAATGTTAAATGACTTGTCCAGGGTCACATAAATGAGAAGTATTGGGATTTGAGTTGGAATTTGAATGCAGCTTGTCTGATTACTTAGCTAGGGTTCATTCTGTAGTGCCATTTTCTAAAGCCAAGTAATCAAGCAGAATAGGAACCTTACACCTCCAACCCAAGTTTTGAAGTTTTAGGAGTGATTTCTCATGTATAAAGAGTTTAAACTAGGACGTTTTTGTTCCCAAGACAATCAAACAGTCAACATATATTGAAGTACCTACTATGTGTCCTTTTTTATGAGAGGTCCTTGGGAAACAAAGATAAAAATTAAACAAGTCTTTCCCTCAAGGAACTTACAAAGCTGTGACAGGGAATCAAGTCTGGAACAAGAGGTATGCATAGAATATACTCCTTTTTTAGTGTGTTGAGTATTGCTTAGAGCAAGATAGGAAGACATCTCAGTCAATCCAATGGCAATTTCCTTTTTCAAGTAATCATTCTTAGTAATTAGAGGCTGAGATGTAGCATGGTATCTTGGGAAGCAACAACAATGACCAGTATTTATATAGCACTCATATCATTTGAATCTTAAAAGAATCATGGGAGAAATTGCACTTGGTTTCAAGCCTTACCTTTGATACATGTTTTCTGTGAAACCATAAATTGTAAACCAATTTCTAATCCACATTGATGTAGGAAATTTTCCATAAGGGTATCCTCTACAGCAATAAAACCATAAGTCCAAACTCCTCCCAATGAAATTAATTCAGAGAATGATACACAAAATCTGAAAAGACCTTAGAGATCATCTAATCCAATGTCCTTATTTTACATACAGGGAAGACTGAGATTACAGTATGGATAAATACAGTGCTTTAAAATGAGACATGGAGGAATCTCTGGAGGTGGGATTCAAACCCAGATTCTCTATCTTTGAAACTACTGTCTTTCCTTTTTACTATGTTACCCCTTGTCAATTCCTAAGCTTTCTTGCTTCTAGTTGGAAAGTGTTGTTGTAGACCTCTAAATTTGGCCCTTGGGAAATAGCTCCATTTATCCCACCTAATTTACATCCCTATTTTTCCTGACATTTTGACTTCCTTCTCTATAACCTTATTGATAGTTTATCCATTTTCTGAATAATGGGAGGTCAATAAAGCTTAGATGTATGTGTATTTTAAATACACCATTAACTCATGCAAGAATTCTACCTAATTTTCATTTACAAGAGCTATATTCTACTGTTATTTTGGCTTCTGTGCTTTTAGAAGAGCCTTTCATAAGTTATCCACTAAAATGGAGTGTATTTTATTTTAATTTAATTATTGATATATAGATATACATCTGTATATTGATGTCTATATATCAATGTATTTCTATAGAGAAATATGCACATATGTATATAACTTTGTAAATAGAAAACAACATTTTAATTTAATCATAGAATTTTACTAAGTACCATTAGGGCATATAAAATAGCTCAGAGTAGTCCAGAACAGATGATTTTCCTCCTTTATTATATATGTCCCCAGGCTCTTTCAACTAGGCAGAGATCTTCACCTTTCTAGCCAGTTTGCAGTAATTAACAGAAACATAAACAAGCAAAATTGGACATAATCCAAGGGAACTGAGAAACAAATCCTTAAAGAGATTTTCTCACTAGCCTTTTTCCAGATTTATTATTAGTCTGCTAAACTTTATCCAGAAATGGCTAATCAATTAAACTCAACTTCACAGATGTTTATTAGGTATCTACAATGTGTAAGCCCCTTAGAGCTGGGAATACAGAGATGAAAAATGGAATGCTTCTTGTGCTCCCTGAGCTTCAAATCTACTGGGGGGAAGGGGAAAGACTGAACAATCAAGTGAATACAATAGGGCTGAGAGAGAGAAAGATATACAGAGACAGAGACAGAGAGAGAGAGAGAGAGAGAGACAGAGAGAGACAGAGACAGAGACAGAGACAGAAGAGAGAGAGAGAGAGAGAGAGAAAGAGAGAGAGAGAGAGAGAGGGAAATTCATAGAAGGAACATATTTTCCTTCCTCTATGTAAAGATATGGTAAAAAGTGGCTATGAAAAGTTACATTTCCTGTCAGATATGGTAGCAATGTGAGTCAGTTTTATTTAACTGTTTTTCCTTTGTTGAAATGTAGAAGACTCAGAGGACATTGGAATTGACTGAGATATGAAAAAAATGGTGAACAATAAAGGATCCATACTTGATAGAATACATAAAATTTGTAGGCAAAGATAATAAAAAGGGCTGAAATGTCAGACTGGTACCATATTAAAGAGTACTGAAAAGAGTGAGCTGTTAAGACTGTGTCCCTCTAGTCCCAGAATGCAGAGGGAAAATTCCTTTTTTTTTTTTTTTAAAGAGAAGAGGGTTCAGTTCTATAGGGAGGAATACACAGAACAATATAAATGATATCAGAAATCCCAAATTAAAATCTCAAGCCCCAAACACACTACTTGTTTGACTTTAGACAAGCAATTTAAACTCTTTGAGTTTCTTCTACTGTCAAATAATGCTGCAAATATATTGATAATACATATCTCACAGGGTTGTGATGAAAACATTTGCAAATTAAATTACATTTAGATGAGCAAGCTATTATATGCGTTATTACTAATTTTCCTTTTCTTTTTTTTTATTTCTTAGGTATTTAGAACTAATAGAATGTATATCTACAAAAAAGGGACTATATATCTTATGAGTTTCTGGCCAGAAAATACACTTGATTCTTGAGAAATTAATTTTGGTAAGATTACGCAATTGTGGCACCGGGAGCAGAAAGTCAAAGAATTCATTGGATCTGTATCTCATCACTGGACTCAGATGGCTCTGGAGGATAAACTAAGCCTGGTGACTTTGCATAGCCCTCCGTCACTTGAATCCAATTCATTTGCATGTTGTGGCATCATTTTTCTAATATGATGATCCTCTTTGAGAAGAAAGGACAAACAATGATATTTCGTGCAAGAAAGAAAGACAAAAAAGTCACTTAATTGTTTTCAAAAACAAATAAAGAGTAATTGGAGGAGAGAGACAGAATGAGGCACAGAAACGGACAGAGACAAAGACAGAAGGGGAGAGGAGAAAAAAAAGGGAAAGAAGGTGAAGAGAGGAGTGGAGAAGACAGGAAAGGAAAGAAATGGAAAGGGAAGGAGGGAGGAGGGAAGGGGAAAATTAAGGAAGAGGAGAGCCAAGGATTTTAAGCAGAAGCAGATATATTGTCTTCTCTACACTGAAAGAAAGAAACAAATTTGGCATCAACTTGTTTCTTGCATAGCACTTGAAGAAAGAAAAAACAAACAAAGAAAAATGAACTCCCAATTCCAGAAAGAAGACCATTAGGGGTGAGACTCTCCATTGCCGATTGCATCAAATGTAAATGAGATAAAATTCATATAAGATGTAACCTTTCTGAAAACTAAGCAGGAATCCCCTCCTGCTCGTATTATAAAATCACTGGCCACTCTTTCCACTGTGGTTACCATCTCTCCACTATGGCTTTCCTCCTTGTTATCTCCTTTCTGTTCCAATTAATTCTCCCTGATATAAGAACAAGTTTTGATAATATAGATTTAATAATTTGGAGAACCTCTGGAGGTCACAGAAATATGAATACAAATCCAGATTGGAGTGTACATTAAACTCTCGCTCAGAATGAAAGTGAAAAATAACCTTCCATAGGAATTCACCAGTTTCTCCAAGATGCCTTTGAGTTCTTTCTAAATCAGTACAAAGCTATAAGCAAGTGAAATAAATAAAGACCAATAAGAAAGGGTTTTATAAAGAAAGCAGAAATTCTCCTAGAAAATGTACATATGTGCATTTTAATGACCTCAGTAACCAAGGACAACAGTGAGGACAGACAAGTGCCTATGAGAGAGATATTTCCTATGTCCTCACTGCGTCATAACATGAGTGTCTGAGGAAAAACTTGTCCCTCCTTTTTGTTCAGTGATATGACTTTAATTCCCACATAATTGTGAGTGTTTTCTTCTGTCTTTATTCATTGTTTATTTTTGATATGTGGCTGTCTGTGTTTTTGAGGTATTCTTCTTCTGGGAGGTCTAGGAAAGAGCTGTATGAAGGTAGGAACTCTGGGTTTACTGGGAGTTGTTGGAAACAGTGTTGATGAAGAGAAAAAAATGAACTGGAGTGAGTATCTAGCTGGTGGAGCGGATAGAGTGTGGCAACCTGAGTCAGAAAGACCTGAATTCCAACATTTACTAATCTTGCAAACAAGGGGAAATGATTTAATATTTGTCTCAGCTTCCTCATCTGTACAATAGTGTTAATAATAGTACCTATCTCCCAGGTGGTTATAAGGATAAAATGAGAAATTTGTTTTAAAAAACATTATACAAATGTTAGTTATCATCAAAACATTTTGGAGGAAGCTTCATTAACGTTGGAAGATTGAGGTATCATAGTAATATAGCTCAGTATAATTGGTCCGATCATTTGGACAAGAGATGATATACTTACAACTTTGAGAGTAAAAGTGAAATTGCCTATTTGTTTATTTCAAAAATAGGCAAAAAGTTATATTAACCTCAGGTATTAAATCAATGTAAATACCTCAAATTCCTGGACTTTGAGTTTTATGTGAGGGTTTATAGAAAGCTCTGGGAAAGCAGCAGAAAAATGAATGTTTGTTTTGCTCTATGCTGTGTCTCTCTGATACAGATACAGAGGAATATAGCAGCTAGGAGCAAAACAGAACACGCCTTTACAGAAGAGGGCATGAAGATCATGTATTGATTCAACAGAATTTTCATAAAATAGATGACATTCATCCATCACAAAATATACAAAGCATTCACTAATCACTTCTTCACCATGCAAGTGTCCCAGTGGCTACTCATGGTCTAATGACATGACTTAAATGGGACCTCTCCAAAAGCCGTCTCCAAATTTTAAGACAAGCTGCACAGATTGTTACAATTTTCATCTGAAATTATGAATGTATTATATTTTATTTTAATTATCTTCTAGGTTGATTCATACTTAGTAAAGCCAGCATTGAATTTCTTTATATTATGTATTAGCAATAAAAAAAAATCTTCAAGCTTAACATATTATTTTTGCCTGTTTAAATGAATTAAGGGAAAAAATCAAGAATGAGGCAGGAAGGTTCACTTTATGAAATAAAGTATTCTGAAAACTGTCACATATTTTGAGTTGAGAGTAGAAAGTAGAGAGCAAAAATGTTTAATGAATTTGTTATTAAGTATTCTAACTTAAAGATATTAGCTCAACTTATATTTTCTAACTTCGTATATCTAGTATTTCCATTAGCTATCATCCTATTTATTCTCTGTTATGGGTAAACTCCTGGAAAAAGTCATTTACATATTTATCTCTATTTTCTCTTCTTTTTTTCCTCTCTCTCCTAAGATCTCTGCCATCTGGCATCTAAACTTATCACCCAATTAAAACTGTTTTCTCAAAAATTGCCAATGATTTCTGAATTGGCAAACCTAATGGCCTTTCCCAATTCTCATCATTTTCCTCCATGCAGTACATGATACTTTCAATTATCATTTCAACCTGGATGTTTTCCTTTCTAGATTTTCATATTTCTCTGTCCTGATTCTACTACTTATGTAGTCCCTCCTTTTTCAATCTCCCTTGCTGCTTTTTCATCCATGGCATGGCCACTAACCTTAAGTGTCATCAAAGACTCTGTTCTACTTTTTCTTCCATTTTCCTTCTATGCTATCTTGCTTGGTGCTCTTAACAGTTGCCATTTGTTCAATCATTAACCTTGTGCCAATGATTCCCAAGTCTATATAAATATCCCAGCCAAGTGTTTGCCTTGAGCTCCAACTCTCCATGCCTGATTTCACATCCAATATTTAGAAGGGGATTCTCATAGGTATCTCAATCTCAACATGATCAAACAGATGTAATTATATTTTCTCCACCATCCCCTTCTCTAATCTTTTGGATACTCTTTCTTCTCTAGGTTTTATGATATATATCCATCCTGTTTATTCTCCTACATGTCTGACCACTCCTCAGTTCCCTTTCCTCTTCTTTTATTCAGGTCACCCCTACTAACTCTGACCGTCACCCAAGACTGTGGCCTAAGCTGTCCTTTCATCATCCCTCTATACTATTCAGTTCATGTTCTCATTAGCTCTCCTGGATTCAATTGGCATCTCTATGCAAAATTTTCCTATTCGTTTCTAACGTTTCCTATGACCTATAATTGCCCTTTCCAACCACCTCTTTGATATCAAAAGTGTATGTTCTGTAGGAATCTTAAATCCAACATGTTCCAAAAAGGCCCTCATCATTTCTCCTCCAAACTCCCTTTATTCTAAACATTCTTCTTTTTTCACTTCCCTTGTATATATCTTATAAATGCCAAATTATGTTTCCCATTACAATGTGAACTCTTAGAAAGCAGGGTTTGTCTTTTGGGCCTTTTTTTTTTACTTTTGTCCCCATAAACTAGCACACTGTCTGTCAAGTAGTAAGAGCTTAAGAAATGCTTCCTAATTGAGTGACTGCTTCAATAAAGGCAGCGTGGTATACTCCATAAACCACTGGGCATGACATCAGACAAAACCTTGATTCAAAGCATACCTATAATAGAATTTGGACTTTGAAAAGATATTAGATACCAACCAGTCAAATCCATAGCTGCAAAGAATCTTTTCATAACAAGCAAGGCACCCATCCTCTGCTTTTAGAATCCCAATGGAAGATGAACTCTTTACCCACTCTTTTAAATAGTGTTAAAGGCTAGGATTAATACCAGATACCCTAAGAAGTATAGGGAAATCTACCAGGATTTAGTGAATTGTAAATAATAAAGCACAAAGAAACACCCCAAAGAGGAATGATTACTTTTCATGAAGTTTAAAAGAGTTCCAATAAGTTGGAGAATGTAGGGAAGAAGAAATCCAGAATGGTTAAGGATCTTGAGTACAGGTTTTATAGGAATTATTTGGGGGGAAAAAGTGCTTATGGTTTGCAGGGAGAAAAGAAGGCTAGGCGTGTGAGTAGGAGAGAGACATGGCAACTTTTTTTTCAGGTATTCAAAGGATTATCATGGGAAAGCTGAATTTGAAAGACTGCATGATTGGATGTGAGCACCATTCAGTCTGTATCCCAAAAGAAAAAAAAAAGAAGGAAAAGTAAAAGAACTTATATTTGTAGAATCTATATTTATAGCTGTTCTTTTACTGGTGGCAAAGAATTGGAAATTAAGGGGGATGCCCATCAATAGGGGAATGGCTCAACAAGTTGTGTTATGTGATTGTGATGAGATACTATTGTGCTATGAAACATGGCAGAATTCAGAAAAACCTCAAAAAATTTACAGGAACATCAGTTTACCGAGGCAAAGTGAAATGAGTAGAACCAGTAGAACCATTTGTACATAGTAACAGCAATATTTCATGATGTTCAATTCTAAATGATTTAACCATTCTCAGAAATGTAATGATCCAAGATGAATTCAAGGGACGCATGATGAAAAATAATGTCAAATTTCAGAGAAAAAACTGATGGAGTCTGATAGAGATAAAAACATTCTTCAAAAAATAACTCCTTGTTTGAGCTCCCTTTCACAACATCACTACCATGGAAATATGTTTTCCATGATTGCGCATGGAAAACCTCTATCAAATTGCTTGCCTTCTCAATGAGAAGGGGAGGAAGGAGAGAAGGAGAGAATCTGGAACACAATAAAAAAATAAAAATTACCTCTAATTCGACTTTTTAAGAATCATTGCATCTGCATCTAGAGGAAAGTACCAGGAGACAAATATGGGAGTTACAATAGGGTAAGTGCAAGTTTGATTTGAGGGGGAAGAAACTAACTTCCTAGCCATTTTTGTTGTTACTGTTGAGTTTTGTCTGACTCTCTTTGAATCTCTTTGATGTTCTCTTAGCAAATATAATGAAGGGATTTGGCATTTCTTTCTCTAGCTCATTTCACAAATGAGGAACTAAGGGAAATTGGGTTAAATGACTTGCCTAGGGTTATAAGCTTACTAAATGTCTGAGACCACGTTTGAACTCAGTTCTTGACTCTAGGCCCAATGCTCTATTCAATGCACACCTGGATCCCAACAAATGCTGTTCTTGTTCAGGTGTTTCAGTCACACCTTGCCCTTCATGTCCTCATTTGGGGTTCTCTTGGCAAAGATACTGGAGTGATTTGCCATTTCCTTCTCTAGTTCATTTTATAGATGAGGAAACTGGGGCAAACAGGGTCAAGTGACTTGCTCCGAGGAGTACAAATAATAAGTATCTGAGACCAAATCTGAACTCAGGAAGAGACTCACACACACAAACATACACAGATATACATGTGTGTACATACATCTAGACATATATATACATATGTATGTGTGTATACACACATACATGCATATGTGTATATGTAAATATGCATATGTATGTGCACATATATGCATATGTACACATACACATACATAAATCTCTCTGTCCCCTCAGTTAGATGTCATGATAACAGTGTTTTTATTCTGTCATTCTTCAGTTCTGTCCAACTCTTTGTGACCTCATTTGGGAGACACTAGAGTGGTCCACTATTTTCTTGTCTAGCTCATTTGACAGATCAGGAAACTGAGGTAAATAAAATTAAGTTATTTGCTCAGAGGGACAAGTAAGTTTCTAAGGTTTGATTTGTACGCAGGAAGTTGAATCTTCCTGACTCCAAGCCTGATACTTTATTCACCGTGCCACCTAATTCTCCTTATCTTATGTCTGGATGACTATAATAGCCATTTAAATGGCATTCATATATAGGAGTGTTACCTTTAGGTTCATTCCCCCTCCCCCACCCTCTGTTCTCACTAACAATCATAGGTTGGGATCTCTACAAAATAGGCTGCTATGTTTCACTCTGTGTGTAAGAAGGAAGGAATGGAAATGGGTTCATATACCATCTCCTGTGTGTCAGGCATTGTGCTAAGCACCTTACAATTATTACATCTCTTGATCCTCAAAAAGTTCAAATCAACTTCCTGAGAAAAGATCTTTTCATGTCTCCCCACTCTTCATTTTTATTTTCTAGAAATAACATCTCTTTCCCTTTTCTCAAGTTAATATTTTTTAAAATAATCTATCCATGGTTTAACAACAGGGTTCTCACAGATAAAAACAACACAAAACAACCACAAAGAAGAAACAAACATTACACAAATGCGTAAGTACACTTTCCCCCCAACTCCTTAGGAAAAGGCATGCATCCTACCAATTTGTCATGGATTCTTGTGCATCACCGAAAAATGCTTTCTCCTCGCCTCCAAAAAGAGAATGTCTCAATCCATTTTTAACTACCTCTCCCCACTTCCAATGCCAATGAGCTTTCCATTTATACTCAATATGCATCTTAAATGTCAAGGAGCATTATCTGAGCCCTTATTTGACTCTCAAAGAGATAGTAACAATCTCTGTATGACAGTCATTCAAAGATGATGTGGTGTATTATTTTGTCTTTGGTCCCTTCAGTCATCAAAATTTCAAAATTCTGAATGATTTCACATGTATGTTGAATCACATGTTACATCACTTACAACTCTGAAATTGTGTGTCCCGCTCCCTTCAGTCATAACAGAAAGAACAAAGGATCCAAGGATATAGTTCCATTATGTAAGAATTTAACCTTTTCCAACAAATTCTTAAACACAGGAGTGGCTACCGTACAGTGAATAGAGCACCACCTCTGGACTCAGGAAAACCTGAGTTCAAATCTTGCCTCAGACACTTAACACAAAAAACTAGCCTGTGACCTGGGGCAAGTCACTTAACCCCAATTGCCCTACCTTCCCCCCTTCAAAAGAGAAAAAACAAAATGAAACATCATCTACAAATTATGGTCCTACTGGATAGCATATCAACATTTATCAAACCCAGAATACCTTTAAGAATCTAATAAATTCAAAGCACCACTGCCCTTTGATCCAATGCCCTAACCTTGAATTCCCTGGGCCTATTTTCCTAGGTATGAATATTGTACTGACTGACTTGATCTCCCCTACCATTTTATTCCAAGTTAGGTTGACATAGAGCCCAATAGTGATTATCAGGGGACTGAGGACTTCTTTCCACTTCCGGCCTGATGGTGACTTCAAGTGGACTGTGATGCTTATGGTACTAATGTCATGAATTTGGTTTCCATATGGACCAATTGCATTAGTCCTGATCCATGGGCAAACACTTGGCAGATACATGCTTTGTTAAAAGAGTTAGCAAATTACAGGAGATCAATGATACATAAAATTCATCAGCATTTCTAGAAACAAACCAAAAAATGAACCAAAATGTTCATATTCATATGAGTTTAGTCTAACATATGCTGTATCCTTCTTGATAACTTAGTATTGTTAATAGTGGTAATGACTCCTATTTCCTTTAAGTTGAAACACTGAGACTACTGTCAATGACTCTCTCTCCCTTCTATACCACAATCCATCAGGTGATCACATAATCTTGAAGCTCTAGGAGATCTCAAGAGGCTATCCCACAGGCTATCGTATAACTTAACAAAAAAAAAAAAGTCCTCTGTATAATTTCACTAATAAGCTCGTATCCAACCTTTACTTGAATACCTCTATGAGGAGGTGTACCTTCTCAAGTGGGTCAGGTAGATGCCTCAGGGAATAGAGTAATGGGCTTGGAGTCAGGAAGACATGAGTTCAAATTCAGTCTCAGATACTCACTAATTGTGTAACACTGGGTAAATTCTATACCTTTTATTTGACTTAATTCACCGGAGGAGGAAACAGCAGAGCAATCCATCATTTTTGGCAAGAAGATATCATAGACAGTACTGGTAGGCTATGGTACACACATCACAAAGAGTTGGACATGATGGAATGACTGAGCAACACCAATGTCTTGAAGCAGAGCCACTGACTTTGAAAGTATTTTCATTGCTGTTCCATTTTTTTTTTCTTCTATAGAGTAAAACAACATCTCAGCAACTTTACTGTTTGCCCTCATTTCAGTCTTATGATGCAATGAAGAAGAAGACAAATCCCTCTTACAAATGAGAATCCTTCAAATGCTTTAAGACAGTTAGCAAATCAGGTCAAAGTCATCTGTTCAGCAGGCTGAACAGTCATAATAACATCTAAATATTGATGCATACATGCAGATATACACACATGTATGTCTGTATCTGCCTATGACTATACGCATGCATATAAATACTTCTATACATACATCGTGAGTGGGTATCTGTGCATTCACGTTTAAATTGTGCTCTTCATTTTGGAACAATTAAAAATTAACAAGCATTTCAATATATAAAGAAAAATGATAAGAAGCAATGAGCTTTTATTATGTCCATTTTTTAAAAGAAAGATATGTAACTATGTATTCATCTATATTTCCATATACATACATACCTAGATGTATACATGCATGTGCAGGTAAATGCATGTTTTTAGACATATTCACACCTGGGAGCTCTATCCTCTTTCTCTGTATATATCCATATCTATATGTGCAATAGTAACAATCCTCTTTCATTTAGATCTCCCCTTCAGTCCTTTTTTCCATTATTTGTGTTTGTTAAAATTATTTTATTTATGTTCCATATGTGTTTTGTCTATTACTACCTCCCTTCCCACCATACTATCTAGCAGAATTTTGATAACCTAAAGTCTCCTGATCAACCTACTGTCAATATTCTCTAGCTCAAGGATTCTTTACCTAAAGAGTGAACATGGGAATTGAGAAGAACCCACATAAAGGGAAGGTAATAGTACTGGATGATTGCTAATTGTGGAAGCTGTGCCTTTTCTAATGGAGCCTATTTTCACATTAGTTTTGTAGCTGTTTTCCATTAATTTCTTTGTTTCTCTTTAACTTCTATATAATAGGTCTTAGTTCAAGCCTATGGGAGTCTACAGAACCAAAAAACCTTTAAAATTCTATAATCTAAATAATAATTTTTATAAGTGAAATAACTGAAACTTAAAAGACAGATAGGTTGTGCAATGGTTAGAATACTGGCCCTGAAGAATGGAAGATCTGAGTTCAAATCCAGCCTCAGACAATAGCTATGTGGCAATGGGCAAGGCACTTATCTTTTGTCTGCTCAGGTTGCTAAAATGTGTATTATAATAATAGCACCTATTTTATCTCTCTGGGTCATCATGAAAATTAAAGGAGATATTTTTAAAACACATAGCATACTCTCTGGCACATATCAGGAACTTTAAAAAATGCTTGTTTTCTTCCTTCCTTCCAAAGTAACTATCTGACCCCAAACCTCCTAGTTTCCAAAAGCAGTCCCCTATGAACTTGACCACAAAGAGAAAACAGCGTAAGGTGCAGTGTTGGAAATTACAATATCCCTTAAACTTTTTGTATTTTACAGGCAGGTTGGTATTTAAATTTTCAAATAGCCTTTCATAGAATGTTCCACCAAAATAAAAAAATAAAAAAAAAAGTTTGGCTTTAGCTCCATGGGACCCGACAAATAAAATAGAAATTGTTAGCTTCCTGGAACACTCGACTCGATGGGCTTCCCATTATTGAGCTTTACATTGCTGTTGTTGTCTGGGAAGATTTGACTTATACCTTTTTACATAGTAGGGGGAAGGGCGAAAAAGAAGAAAGCAAGCAATAAAGGAAGGAAAAAAAAAGAAAGGAAGGAAGACAGAGAGAAAGGAAGGAAGGAAGGAAGGAAGGAAGGAAGGAAGGAGTGAAGGAAGGAAGGAGAGAAGGAAGGAAGGAGAGAAGGAGGGAAGGAGGGAAGGGGAGAAGGAGGGAAGGAGGGAAGGAGGGAAGGAAGGAAGGAAGGAAAGAGAGAAGGAAGGAGAGAAGGAAGGAAGGAGAGAAGGAAGGAAGGAGAGAAGGAAGGAAGGAAAGAAGGAAGGAAGGAGAGAAGGAAGGAAGAAGAGAAGGAAGGAAGGAGAGAAGGAAGGAAGGAGAGAAGGAGGGAAGGAGAGAAGGAGGGAAGGAGGGAAGGAGGGAAGGGGAGAAGGAGGGAAGGAAGGAAGGATGCAGAAGCTTGTAGCAGGTCCAAATTAGTATATTTACAGATTTATATCAAGTAAATTTAAATCTCTCTTGTCTGGTTGGGAGGTGTTTCACAGAGCACAGATCACAGCATGATGGCAATGTTGAGGCTTCCATTTAAAATTTGTCAAACAGTTGTAAATAATAAACAAAGACTCATTTTTAATTCAGGGCCACAGGAAGGTGAATCATATTCTCATCCATGATTGCTACCAGTAGCAAAAAAATCAGATTACAAATTCTTAATTTAGCATATGAATATACACATTTTCAGTCATGTCTTAGACCCTCAAATGCCTCTACTCTTTCACTAAGGAATTTTCAACAATCTGGTAAAATGTTTCCATGAAATCTCTCATGCTACCATCTTGAATACCACTGGAAGAAAGTCAAAACATGTTTTGTTGCTGTAGATAAAAACAGGGAAAACTCAATCCACCTAAATAAAGTCCTTTTCTTGAAGAGTAACCATTCATATTTGTATGTTGCTGTACTTTGATGATCCTGTAAGAAAAGTTGTCCTCCCACAGACAGCAAAGACATGTAACAGTTAGAAAGTATTGCAGTCATCTGCTCTTTTCTTCAGTGAAGCTACTAGAATACTTGATGCTCTGCCTGGATTCTTCCCCTTGGCATTAACAAACTGCCACCCATCTGATTCTCCCAAAACAAAATCAATGATGCAGAATTCATGACTTCCCAAGAAGAAGATACCTTCTTCCTCAAGTCCTATTATCTGATCATCATCCCTTTCAGCTCTATCCATAACTCCCCATGCCCCATTGAAGATACTTCTGGCCTTTGTACTATACTCCCTGGATGTCCATTTACATAATTAATAAAAAAAAAAAACTTCCCTTAGATTAGAGGTCATTAATAAACGTTCCTTCAATCTTCTGCTATGTCTCCATCCCTCAAAAACTTCTACTCCCTTCATGTTATTAATGTTCACTGTACTCAAATGTATCACACAATCCTGATTCTGGTAGCTGTTGTCTGTCAATCTCCAGGGTACTCTACCTCCTTTTTCAAGAAATTCAGCACTAGACATATAGACTTATTTGTGTAACTGTCTTTGCGTGAAGGGATTAAATTATTATTTTTTAAAATCTTCATTCAAACACCTTAAAATCCCAGGCCTTCTGTGAACTCTCATGAGCTACTTTGCTACATCACCTTAGCTACACAGAGTAATGGGTCTGCCTTTAATCTTATTTAGCATAACATTTTTTATTCCATTTATCAGTGGTGTTCAACTCTTTGTAACTCCATGGACTCTAACACACCAGATCCTTCTGTCCTTCACTGTCTCCTGAAGGCTGTCCAAGGTCAAGTTCATTGCTTCTAATACATTAACTTTCCATCTCACCCTTTGCCATTCTACTTTCCTTTTGTCTTCATTTTTTTTTCCAATTTCAGAGTCTTTTCCAATGAGCCACATCTTGTCATTATGTGATCAAAGTATTTAAGCTTTAGTTTCAATAGCTGACCTTCCAGTGAATAATAGTGTGAGTTAATTTCTTTAACTTTGATTTAATCTCCTGTCTAGGAGACTCTCAAAAGTTTTCTCCAGCATCGTAATTCAAAAGTATCAATTCTGTGGAGCTCAGATTTCTTTATAATCTGATTCTCACAGCCACATGGTTGTTCTGGAAGAAAAAAGAAGCAAAAAAATATCATAGTTTTGACTCTATGGATTTTTGTCAGTTAGGTGATGTCTCTGCTTTTTAGTATGCTATGTAGATTTGCCATAACTTTTATTCCAAGGAGCAAGCATCTTTTAATTTCATGGCTAGAGCTGCCATCTGCAATGATCTTTGAGCGCAAAAATATAAAATCTGTCACTACTTCCACTTCTTCTCTCTCTATTTGACAAGAAGTGATAGGCCCTGTTGCCAAGATATTAATTCTTCATTGTACATAACAACAGCAACACTGTGCAAAGATTAACTATAATAGACTTAGTTCTTCTCAATAATACAATGATGCAAGATAATTCCAAAAGACTTCTGATGGAAAATGCTAACTGCATCCAGAGAAAGAACTTTGGAGTCTGAATGCAGATCAAATTGTACTATTTTCTCTTTTTCTGTTGTTTTATTTTTTTCTTTCTCATGTTTTTTCCTTTTTGGTATGCTTATCCTTTCACAACATTAACAATGTGGAAATATGTTGAGAATGACTATACTTGTATAAACTATATCAGATGGTTGTTGTGGGAAAGGAGGAAAAAAAAAGGAGGGATGGAGAACAATTTTACAAAAAATGAATGTTGAAAACTATCTTTACATGTAATTGGAAAAAACAAAATAATATTAAGGAGACAAAATTAAAATAAAATGGAATTTCAAAAATATTCATTCTTTTGATATTAAGCTTCAAACCAGCTTTTATACTCTCTTATTTCACCATTATCTACAGCAGCAGTTCTCAACCTGTGGGTTATGATCAATTTGCAACAATGAAAATACATCCTGCATATCAGATATTTCCATTATGATTCATAACAGTGGCAAAATTACAGTTACAAAGTAGCAATGAAAATAATTTTGTGGTTGGGAGTTACCACAACATGAGGATCTGTATTAAAGGGTCACGGCATTAGGAAGGTTGAGAACCACTGATCTAGAAACTTCTTAATTCTTCTTCATTTTCTGCTATCAGAGTAGTATTGTCTGAATATCAAAGATTATTGTTATGTCTATCATCAGTCTTAAATATGGCTTTTGATTCACTGAGTCTGCAATTTTATATTATGTACTCTGCATATAAGTCAAATAAATAAGACCAGAACATTTAACCTTGTTGTACCCCTTTCCCAATCATAAACCAATAGGCTGTTACATATTCACCTCTAACTTTTGCTTCTGATCCAAATACAGATTCCTCAGGAGACAAATAGAATTATCTGGTATTCCCATCTCTTTGAGGTCTTGCCTCATTCTGTTGTTATCCATGTATTCAAAGGTTTTAGTGTAGTTATTGAAATAGAAGTGTGTGTGTATGTGTGTATGTGTGTGTGTGTGTGTGTGTTTCTTTCTTGAACCCTCTTGCTTTCTTCAAAATTAAGTGAATATTGGCAATTTGTTCTCTAGTTCTTTTGCCTCTTCAAAAACTAGTCTGCTCTCTGTTTACTCCTCCTTATTTGATTCTCCATCTCTCTCATGACATTAGCTTTTCCAAATTCTTCTCTCCTCAAACCAATCCAAAAGTATCTATTTCCACTCTCACAGCCAAAGACCTTGCCTCATGGTTTACTGGGGGAAAAGGGTCCATTCCAAATGAGTTCTTTCTTCTACTCTTCTCCATATCTCAATCTCCCTGACATCATATCCTGTTTTCTCTTCTTGTCTATTCTCTGATGCTCCAGTCTCTTCTTTAACAGATTGTCTGCACTATCATACCAACTGTCTCTGCAATTTAAAATCTTTCTCTTAATATTAGTTCTTTCACTAATAGTTATAAAAAAAAAACACAGGAGGTTTCTCCATGTTTTAATATACTAAAGAAGAGGAGAAAGGAAATCCTCACTTAACCAGAGAAATTCACTGTAAAACTCTCTTGCCCTCTCATCCCACCTAATAATTAGACAAAGTTGTCTCTTTCAAATGCCCTCACATCTTCTCCCCTCTTTCTGTTCTTAACCATACACAATCTAACTTCCAATGTCTTCATTCCATTGAAATTTCCTTCTCCAAAGTTACCACCAATTTCTCAATTCTGAAATCTATAGAATGCCCCCCCACCTTCATCCTTTTTGACATTTCATTAGCATGTGACACTTCTGACTTCTATTCTATCCTCAATACTCTTACTTTCTGTTTTCTTTTTCCTGACTACACTTGATTCTCCCATCTGCCTTGTTGTTTCATCTTAGCTTTGGGATGTTTCATTGACATCTTTTCATATTCAAAAGTTAAGGCATCTTCTTTTCCCTCAAACCCATCCCACTTCTCAACATTCCTTTTCCTCTCACAAGCTCCACCATGCTCCTAGTTACCCAAGTTTATAACCTCAGTATGTTCCTCAACAGCTTATGCTCCTTCTCCTACATATTCAAAATATTCAGTAATGCATATTCATATTTTTCTCAATAAAGTCTTTCCTATTTGCCCCTTCTCTTTTTAACTGTTCATACTTCACTCTAGCCTCTTCTCATTCCATTCCATCCTTTGCTCAGGTATCAAAGTGATGTTCCTAAAGCCCAGACACAAACATGTCAGGATCTAGTTAAAAAACTTTAGTGGATCCTGCCTCCTCCAAGACCAAATACAAAACTCTTTATTCTTTAAGGTCACTTGTAACTAGGGGCCTCCTATCTTTCTAGTCCTCTTATGCTACATTTCATTCCTTGCACATCCTTCCAGTGACATGGACCTGTCAAGAACTTGCTTTTCTTTGTAAGGGAAACTCCATATCTCCTGACTCTGTGTATATTTGCTGACTGCATCACATGCAAGGAAAGATCTCTCTCCTTACCTCCTCCTTTAGTCTTCTATGGATTCCTTCAAATCTCAAATAAAATTATACCCACTACAAGAAAACTTTCCAAGTCATTCTTAATACTAGTGTCTTTCCTCTGATGTGTGTGTACGCACACATATATGTATATACATATAAACACATACTTATATACATGTGCATGTACATGAATATGCACATGCATATATATATATATATATATATATATATATATATATATATATATATATATATATATATATATATATA